>CM031605.1:1009621-1049621 GCA_018398815.1 Conus ventricosus
AGCGAAATAAATATAAATAAGAAATATATAGATAAGACAGCAGAAACAACATGCCCCTTTTGTCCTAACGAAGAAACCGAACTACATTTCTAAATAAGATGTCCCAAATATAAGCAACCAACAGAGAAGTATCTACAGAAACATTTTAAGAACCTACCTAACAAAACTTTACAAGGAATACTGCAACAAACAAAGACAGAAATTATCAGAGATGTTGCCTTGTACATCTATTACGCAATGCGCATTAGGGAAGACTTATTAAGTAATAAATAAAATGTGGACGCAATTCTAAAAGAAAGCTGTTCAGAAGTAGAGTTCTCATTAATTAGTAAGTAGAAATGCTTTATATAAGCTTGTTACACAAACTAATACAAGAGCATAGGCCAGAGTAATAGAGATATACTGGCCCAGGTTTATAGGCCAAGGAAAGCAAATTTTGTGTCCGATTTTGATCTTGATGTTGATTTCGATTTTGATTTTGATTCTGATTGATGTTTGATGTTCGATGTTCCAATTCCTGGTTTTTTGTTTTTGTTTTTTTTTCTTATTTCTTGGTTTTTTGCCCTATGGGACGAAGGAAAGAGAGGAGTTTTAAATGTAAAAGGGACTTTGACAGAAAGCTTATGAGTTTTAAACCTATATTTGGTTTTTGGCATTGATTTTTGATTTTTGATTTTAGCTTTTTGACAAAAAATTTCTATAAGTTTTGTTGTAACTACGATGGCAACCCCCCCGATTAAAACTTTGATTAGGGATTATTGACTAGATTTTGTTATGGTTATTTGAAAGATAGATATATCTCCCATCTTGTCTTGTAATCCATTTAGTATGGGTGGGGGCTGTAAAAAAACATCGTTTGAGGGTGTTGATGTGTGTTGGGTGTGGGGATCGTGTGATCTGTGTGGTGTGTGATCGTGGTGTGTCGTGTATCGTGTGATCGTGTGATCGTGTGATCTCTCTCTCTCTCTCTCTTCTCTTTCTCCTCTCTTCCTCTCTCTCTCTCTCTCTCTCTCTCTTTTCTTTTTTGCGGGGGAGGTTTTTCCGAGCTGTGCGTTTGTTTATTTGTGGTGTTTTTTTATATTATTCAGTTTTCCTCCCGTGTAGAATTGACCACAGTCCCTGGGCCGTGCATTGTTTCTGTGAAAAAACGATTTTTTTTATTTGAATCGTGGTTTTTTTAAGGGGAAAAATTAGTGTGGAATTGCTCTTTCCCTCCGTTTTTCTTAAACCGGTTTATGTGGTGTTGTGCTGCCGACCGCAGTGAGACCCCTTGATTGCTTCCGCTGTTTTACCCTGTAGCCATCCCCTTCCCGAGGAAACAGCCGGGCCAAGTTTTTTCAAGGGACGACTGTTCGGTCTAGGGCCCAGTGTGTGTCAAGGGGGGTGTAAAACCCAGTAACAGTTTTGTGGGGAATCAGATGGCCCTCGTAACCCGTTTCCTTTGTTCGGTTTTTCCCCCACTCCATCCTGTCTGTTTTAACACTACTTCTTCAAAGTTACAACGCAGTACATACGTTTCCACGGCCAGGGGCCCGTCACGTTACATGTAACTCCCCCCCCCCCCCCCCCCCAAAGGGTAAGGGTCGTCCACAGAAATTTGACAATGCAGTCTGCGTTAGCAGGTACAGTCATAAAACCCCTAAACAAAAACCCCAGCTTGACCGAAACAAAAAACTTTTAGATTTTCCCAAATCAGAACCTCACTCGTTGGCGTGATGCGTTGCTTTGCTCCCAAAAATGACCCTGTCCCTGACTTCCGTTCAAAATCTAGGGGGAAGACGGGGATAAAGGGGGAAATTTAAAGTTATCAAAGTACCGCTGTGCTGTGAGGGGGTTTTCCCAAAATAAAATTTAGCTAAGAATTTTTTCGATTTAAAAGCTGACACTAAAAAATGCCTCCAATAACTTTTATTTCCTAAAAAAAATAAAAAGAAAAAAGGGTGGGGTCATGTTTAGCCCGGGTTTTAAGTGTGGGGCATGGGCAAAGACGGGTTTTAAAAATATTGTGTCCCCATGTGGGAAAACTCAGATTTGGGCATGGATGCCAGCCATGTGTGGAAGACAAGGGCGCTGGGCTACATCCCCGGGACGATCCCAAACAGTGCCAGCAGGCAATGCGGAATAGTGTAAAGGGCCCCCCGTTATCATGAGCTCCTTGCGGATACGCCGCCACCGCATCTTTCTGAAACCCGGATCCGCTCACTGGTGTTTTCACAGTCCGTGGGGTAAAACACTGATGTACAGGCTCCCCAGTGACACTGCCCCCATCCCCCAGAGTCAAAAACCGTGACACTGACCCCACTCCCCGAGATAACAACCAGGACACATCCTACCCCGAGATAACAATCCAGTGACATGCCCCCCACTCCCCCAAGGAAAAACGGGCCCCGTGCACGACCCCCCCCCCCTGAGATAACAAAAACCAATGACACTGCCCACTACCCAGAGAAAACAATAAAATGACAGACCCCACTACCCAGGGGGAAAAAAACTCTAGTGACACGACCCACCCCGAGAAAACAACTCCAGTGCCCTGCCCCACTACCCGAGAAACAGCCCCCAATGACTGCCCCCACTCCCCCAGAGAAAAAGAACAATACGGGTCGACTGACGAAACCACAAAGAGGGCTTTTTTACTGAAACACGCCCCCACCCCCCCCAGGGCAATACAAGCACAGACGCAAAGAACTGCATCCGTGTCCTTTCTTTACGCATTGTCTGTATATTTGATCAAAAGCCTTGATGAGATATTAAAACTCAGTTGACAAAAAAGAGGTTTTAAAAAGACGATCAGGAGAAAATTGAAGTCTCAAGATGGTAAAAACCACTCGCAATCGCCGCCAAAGTGTTTGACGGTGTCTGCCCATCAAAAGCCCCTTTAAAATCAGCCGGACTGCAGCCCCATCCCAGCCCACGTAAAGTCTAAAAATTCAAGCAGCCGAACTAAAAAAACAGGAACAACTAGCGACGTGTGTATAAGCATAGTGGTGTTCGGCTGACAAAAAACAGACTGTCACTCACGTTTGGGGACGACTCCGTCACGTCCCCAGCAAAAAAACCAGCTTTGACAGACAGGATGACTCACCCCTTTCATGGTATCCACAGCATCTCTGCCCGACAGTAAATCAAACTACCCCAAAATCGGGATCCGTTTTCCCCCCAAAAGGCAAACTTGTCAACTTCTTGTGGGGGTTAAAACTTCAGTATATTGACGACAGAGTGGACAGGAGGGGGTCCCCCATTACGCACAATGCCTGGGGAAAGGTGAGACGTCCTGCTCCCCTCAGAGATTGTGCGTACGAGGGATGTGCACGGGGGGGCATTGCAGGGGGGGGAAACGCCCTTTCACAGAACTACTCTGGACACGCTTCAGCGGACGGGTCAGCTTCTGGGGACAGGTGAAAAGGTTTTCCTGCTCCCAAAAATTTGCTGTCTCTGCTTATTTTCTGAAAACCTATTTTTTAAAAATTCATTAATTTGTGAATAGGGAACTGCATGTCCTATGTGCAGAAAACAAGTGCATGTTTTTTGTTTGAAACAAATTTCTTTGATCAAAATCTTGGATCGTTCAAACTATTTAATTGGTGGTATTCCCCTGTCGCCAGTGGCTTGCGCTGGTTACGGCAATATTCATTTTTGGCACTCGTGTAAAAGGGCCTCCACGGAATCAGGTAATGGGGCAACCCCCAGCTATGTCAGGAAAAGCCCCTTGCAACAAACCGTAAAAGATCACAGTCTTTAAAAATTAAAAAAAAACCAAGTCAAGCAGCCCGTCCCTCTGAGTTCCCTCGGGGTGTGCAGCCCAGTCCCCGTCAGTAGGAAATCGTCCCGATTTTTTCTACAAATTTACCCCAGAGAAAATTCAAAATAGCTAAACAAACATTGGACAATGCTCCTGAAATTGTCCACCCGAAATCAGTTGTTTTTCAATGAAAACCTTTTCCCACATGCAAAGCCCCCCATGCCGTACTTTAACAGACCCCCCTGACTCAAAGCCGATGTTTCCCCCCAAGTGGCCTTTCCCCTTCCCTCCTTGCCTTTCAATCCCTTTGGGCACAAAATGCATCCTTTCTTTTCTCTCCCCCGCTTAACGAAAAATTTGGTTCCGGATTCAGATAACAGCTTGCTGCTCGCCCCAGCCTTGCCTACCCCTTCCCCCCCCCCAAATTTACCCCTCCCGCCTCACAGCTCCACTACCTCCCCCCTTCCCCCCCCACCCCCAGCCGTGTCTTCTTTCCCTCCTTTTGCTCCGTTCACTTCCCTTCTATCACGCATGACTCCTCCTCCTTCCCCCCCCCCCCCCAACCCCGTGGATTTTCCCCCCCCCCCCCCCCCCCCCCCCCCCCCCCCCCCCCCCCCCCCCCCCCCCCCCCCCCCCCCCCCCCCCCCCCCCCCCCCCCCTTCTCCCCGGATTGTTAGTTTTTGTGGATGCTGTACATTGTGACCCGGACAGCTTTAAAGGACATTTTTCTTTGGTTTGGCATATTCCCCGAATATGTTTATCAATCTTGAAATTTTCTTTGGGGGCTGAACTTCATTGCCCTGCTTTTCGGTTTTGTGTGTTCTTGGAATTTATGATTGCTGATTTTATTTTTTATTTTTGTTGTAAAGTATTTTGATTTTTTTTTAATTTTTTGTTGTAAACAGTATATCTATTTTGTTTTATTGCTAGGCTTTACTCTAGAATTAATTTAAAAAGGGCCCTTTTAATGTAATTAATATGATGTGGATTACGCATTGGTCCCTAAATGTTTATCATCTGCCAAAAAAAGATTATGATGTTGTTTTCTTCTAAAAGAATCCCCCTTTATTATTGCTTGGTCTTAGTGAAATCGCCTTTCTCCCGTTTCCCGAACAGTTTATCCCTAATAACTTAACTTTGTCCCCGGGGATGCACATCCTCTGGTTTAAAAAGGACTTGGAAATTATTCATCAAAGCATCTCACTGTCAAAAAAGGGGGCGGGGACCTTGAACCCGATAATGTTATGCGTGGGGTGCAGGTAAAACCTCCCCAAATCAGCCCCCCCTTTTTAGTTGGATTGTGTACAGGAAACCCGCTGCCCCTTTTTTTTTGGGATGGGCAATTTGTACACATGTGGTGATGTATATAGAGCTATCCAAAAGTCATTCTTTTTGGGATTTTAAAATTGATCTGTTAAAAAGGCAGTGCCCGGGATGCGACCACACTTTTGGTTTCACGCTTTTCTAACCAATTGAATCGCAAAGAATTTCTACATTTTGGATATATTACACAAAAAACAAAGCATGGTATCTAAATAAAAAAGTGGGGACAAAAGCATAAGGACCACTGTCTCTTTTGTGCATTGGTCTTGTAAAAATTTCCCAAAAAAACAGAATAAGGGCCCCAAAAACCATTCAATATCGCGCTTAAAAATTTCGTAAGGATGAATTTTTCCTCGATTAAACTTAGCTCCCTTTTTTCCGTGTACTCAATTAACCCCGATCAAATGAAGGTTATAAAACCTGGTTAATTCTTTCTCTCAATCGTTGATAACATGCCCCCTTAGAAGAAAAAGGGTAAACACAGAGTATTCCCCTGGCTGACAAAAAACTTTTTATAGAAAGGCACTAAGGGATGCACTTAAAACCCCCCCAAAACAAGTGATGAATATAAAAAACGAGAAACGAGTTCAGATTAGTTAGAAAATCAAATCGGTTTTAGGAAAGATAAAAGCAAACAGGGATACGATCATTATGGCGTGCTGTTTAAAGAAATAATGAAAATCGAGAAAGAAATAGATAATATGCGATATGTGGTTTTCTAAAACTTTCAACAACATTTCCTTAGGTAACTGAAAACAGTACAAAAGGCTGCCAGTGTCCATTTTTAATGTATGAAACTCCAGTGTTTTCAATCGTTTTTTCAAAAAAAATTAAATATAGAGTTCATTTATTACCCATTGCTATTAAGAAGTGGTTCCTTAAATTTTAAACTTAAAAATAAAAAAAATTGGGTCAGATAATTAAATGTTTTATAAAAGCTTGTCTACCCTACATTGTTGATCCTTACGTAGTTTTTAATTTGTGATTTATCAGAATGTCTTCCATGTGGTTAAAGGCAGCAAAAGTGGGTTCCCATACCCAAATAAGGTTCATGTTTAAACAATTTTAGAAATATCCTTTTATCTGTTGTATCGAAACCCCTAGAGTTGCATGTTCACAAAAACTAATAAAAAATAGGAAAAAACACAAACGTTCCCCCATTTCGTCAGGCTTTTGTCAATCATATGCCCCACGGGCCCTTAAAACGCCCCTGTGATACATGGTATCAGCATCAACGAAAGAAAACTCATGGAATGTTTTCCTCGTTTTAAAAAAGGTTGATTTGAGACCACAAAATATTGTACGGTTTGTCACGAGGCCTCGACGATTGACCCCCCTAGGTGGTGGGAAATTTTTCATTTTGGGGGTTGTCGTCGTTATTGTCGTAATCCGTCCCCTTTAAAGGGCTTGTGGTGTGGTTTCACCTTTGGTGTAGTTCGCTCAGGGTTTGGTTTACTTCTCTCTCTCTCTCTCTAATTCCCCTGCCCGTGCAATTCATCCCGCGGTTCAGGGGGTGGATCTTTTTTTTGTACTGGCTGTCTCTATCGGCCTCACCTGTCTTTTCACCTGCCGCACGTGCAAGATTCCTCTTAGGCTTGAGGTATCCTCACTGTGACGTAGCGTGGCATGTTGGCCGCCATCGCTTAGGCAGGTTTTCTCTTCACTCGAGCGGAAGATGTCTCTGGGAGCGCCTGCTCCCGGTCTTGGTTCTTCACCTTATCGTCGAAGGTACAGTCGGTACCTTCATTTCCTACAGTCGGCCTGTAGGAGAGAGACATCACTTCATCTTTTTCGCATCTGCGCTGCTGTCCTCTCGACTGGACAGAGGGCAGAGAGAGTCGTTTGACCCGCCTCTTTGGGTCACCCACGGGTAGCTGGTAAGCATCAGTTTCGTGGTTTATTTGTTGTTGTGTTGTTGTTTTTTTGATGTTAGCCGGCTAATTCTTCTCTTTTGCGCAATTTGTTCTGTTTTCAAAATTATAAAAGAAATATTGTTTGAGACCACTTTTTCTGGTTAATTCAATCTTTAACCTGGCAGTCAAAATTATGTCTTAAAAGTCTTTCTCCTTTTTATGCATTTGGTGATGCGGTAGTCGGCGGGGATGGGAGAGAACCTGGTGATTCAGGGTTGGTACTTGCTTGGTCTCGCTCGTCCGCCCCTGTCACAATTGCCGGGCTCACATTCTTCGGCCACCGTCTGTTTGTGTGTGCAAGGAGAACGAGTTTTATGTTCGCGAGCGTGCGTACGCATGATTAGTCGTTTGGATGCGTGGTGGGAAATTTGTGTTATTTTGAAATGTTGCCATAAAATGTGGGGATAATTGTGCCATTGAATTATTATTTGCAAATGTTGGTGGCAGATGTAAAGCCATGGTTGCTTTATTAGTTCAATTCCTAAGAAAGGAAAATGTTAAACGTGAGTGAGAGAAGGATGAAGATAATTCATATTTGTTTTATAGCCTGTTAATTTAATGCAGTCTCTTACCTGCTTCGTATGAGAAGACTTTAACGAACATTCCTGATTTGGTTGGTTTGCCACGTTATGCTCAGGTCTGTGTTGAGTGATGTTGTGGGTGTATTTAGTAGACCTCCCTCGCCCATCATGCGAGTGGCTGTTGAGGTTTAACAGCATGTGTCAGACAGTACTGACTGCGGGGTTCCAGTGCCCGTCTTTCTACTTTCCTCCAGTTACCTTTTCCCTCCTCCCGGGGACTTCACCCGGAGCACGCACTGGTTGGGGCCACGCACTGGTTGGGACTGCCCACTGGTTGGTAACGCACGCTGGTTGGGACCGCGCACTGGTTGGTAACGCGCACTGGTTGGGGCCACGCACTGGTGGGGACCACGCACTGGTTGAGGCCACGTACTGGTGGAAAAGCCCGTGGACTTGGCTGGACGGTCCTGATCCCCGTCTAGGACCTCCGGCCACAACGCCCGTCCCCCGAGACGCGCTCTCCACCGTCTGTTTGTGCGTGTCAAGGGTGTCGGCCTTGAACAACTCTCTTCAAGAACCGAACCGGTTTGGGGCACCCAGTGCGACAGGGTGTTCCCAGTAGACTTTGAAGAGGCAGGAGTGTGAGGGCACTGCATGACAGGGAAAGGGATGGGTGCTGGAATTATTTATTTATGATTATGATTGTGTATGCCATGTATTGAGATGCTTGATTGCGATTGTGCATGTTGTGCGTGTTCGAATGCTTGATTGTGATTGTGCATGGTGAGTGCGTTGAAATATTTATTTGTGATTGCGTGTGTTGATGTGAATAAATGGGGTGTTGTATCGTAATCCTTCTGTGTGGTCTCTTGCGAGGCGTGTGAGGTCAGTCACTCCCTTCGCTCCCATCTAAACCGATCCTGTCAGGGCTGACCTCCAGGGGTCGGTCGTGACATTTGTGGGGGCTCGTCCGGGATGTGAAGGGCTCTGACTGTCTCTCTCGTTTCGCGGAGTACCTGTTCAGTTCTGTCTGTTTTGTATATGTTTAGTCAGTTTGTCGTGTTTGTTCGTGGGTGGTTGGCTGGGTGACTCTAGCGTGTAGGGAGACTTGGTGGCCTGAAGGCACATCCGGTGTGACCGGGGAGTCGAGGTGAGACCAGGGGGAGTCGACCGCGTCCAGACCTCCTTCCGCCGGGTGCCTCACGCAGATTCGGCCGTAAGTCTTTCCTTTCTGTTGCCGCTCAGTTTCCATTCCTGTTTTGTAGTTAGCCAGTTTTTTTTTACCGGGTGATTATTGAGTATAGGTGGGTGTATCGGACGTTAGTGTCACTTTTTCCTCTCTCCGGATTCCGTGTGCCAGTTTGTTTGTTTTTTTTTTCTGGCCAGCCCCACCGCACTGTTGCTCGTGCTGTGGAGCGTGGTGTTTGCCAGAGTGGGGGCAGCCGGACATAGTTTTTTGTTTTTGTTTTTTTTTTCGGTGAGCCCCACCGCACTGTTGCTCGTGCTGTGGAGCGCGGTGTTGCCAGAGTGGGAGCAGCCGGAACTTGTCCCCACACACACACACACACACACACACACATATACACACCCCTAAAATATCTGTTTTTCATGTGGAATTGTCTTTCCCTGTATTTGAGAACCGTAGGATATTGTTGTCATGGCGACGTCCGGCGCTGGTGGTATGGCGACGCGTGCGTCAAAGAAGGGTTTTCAAAATGTAGTCCCTACTATTAGTACCAGCACTTCGACTACAGTGACTTCTACTTATTCCAGTGCTGTAACCGATAGTCCAGCGAGTACTTTCACTTCTTCTTCGCTAGGGGATTTTTCTGCTGAGACCCGACTGGCACTTCGCTCGGAAGCGTCAGAGTATAGCGAAGCAACTGTGGGCTTCTGTTGAGTCGCAGAAACCAAAGCCCTCTCTTCTCCATGCTTCCCCTGTAAGGAGTATGCCCGGGGGACTTTCCCATGGGAAGGTCGAGACCCAAGGGACGGGTCAGACGGGTCATCCTCCGTGTCGGGAGTGGTGAACCCGCCCAGGACATCACCTCCGTCCTGATGTTTCTGGAGCGGCAGCGCAGTGAAGAGGCTGCTCAGGTAGGGAAGAGGCTGCTAGGCAGGAAGCTCAGCGTAGGGAAGAGGCTGCTCAGCGTAGGGAAGAGCTAGATAGGATGGAGGCTCTGCGCAGAGAGGAGGCTGCCATACAGGAAGCCCTCCGTGGGAGGAGTTAGATCAGCGTAGGGAAGAAGGCAGCTCTGCACAGAGAGGAGGCTGCCAGACAGGAGGCTCTACGTAGGGAAGAGATGGAACAACTTCTTTCACGGACTCCAGTCTGTAAACCAGGGGGTTGATCGACAGGCAAGCGATAGAGTTCGAGGCCAAAATTAAAGCTTCCAGAGTTCAGACCTAGTGAGGACATTGATATGTTCTTAGAGCATTTTGACAAGGTTGCTAGTTCATACCATTTGTCTGAGGACAAAAAGGCCATGCACCTTTTTTCTGGATTATTGGTGCTGCAAGGGAGTGTGTGCTCACTCTAAATGAAGGCGCGTCTTTATGCAGACATGCAGTTGACTCTGCGTAAGCGTTTCACCTTACTCCAGAGACGTACAGGAGGAAGTTCAGGTCCATGAAGAAGAACAACGATGAGACCTTCGTGCAGTTTGGAGATAGGCTGCGCAAAACGCTAGGGTACTGGCGTCAGTTGGCTAAGCTGGAGCTGGAGGATCTGATTCTCATTGAACAGCTCACCAAACACTGTGTCCCCAGAGTTGAGGATCCGTATAGGCGAGACAGCACCTCAGGATTTCGCGGCTGCGATTCATACCGCTGAGGTGTTTGTCTGAAGCCGTAGGGCTTATGGGCACCGCCCAGATACGGACAGGAAGACCTCCACAGGATTTAGCGGCATAAGGCGCCGACGACTCTAGCGGGTCGAACAAGGCAGGCAGTTCATCGGGGACCTCAGCACCCCCACTGTGTTTTCTTTGTGGTCGTCCTGGCCACATTAGGAAAGATTGTCCTAAAGCTGGCGGTAGTCATGGGGCTAGTCCTTTCCATCGTCCTCGTGCCTCGGCTAACGTGGGTTCCATCCCAGCTTCTGGTGGTACGGAGTGCCAGTGTTTCTCTTGTTGTTGGGTCTTCCTTGGTCGACACCATCAGGGATTCGGGAGCATCAACGCTCTTTGTGGATAAGGATTTGGTTTCCCCTAAGGCCCGGCGGGGCGCTAGTTATGATGTGTGCGGGTTGGAGGCAGGTTTTACTCCACCGTCCTTCCGTACTCATTTCTATTTTACCCCCTACTTCTGTGGCGAAGTATGGGCCATCGCGGTGGAGCGACCTCTGTATTCCCTTCTCATAGGGAATACTATCACCTTTGCGGACGGACGCAGTCGTCCGTGTCTAGGATCTGCCGTACAGGCGTGTGTGGGAGTTACCACACGCGCCAAAGCCAAGAAGCAGGAACAGGATTGCGTCCCGTTCTACAGCCGATCTCTGACGAGGTTCTGGCGAGAGTCGATCCTGCTACATAGTCCGTCTTCAGGCCAGGGACTTGGATGTCCAATGCCTGGACAACTGGTGGATCGTTCGCTCAGTCTGCCGACACGCCAAGGTGAGCTTTAAGCTCCACAAGGGGATCCTCTTTAGGGTTTTCATCAGGCAGATAGGGTGGCCAAGCAGCTAGTCGTTCCCCAAAGCTTGAGAGAATCTGTTCTCCGGCAGGCCCACGATTTCCCCATGGAGGTCATATGGGCTCCAAGCGGACTCTCGAGCGAGTTAGACAGGATTTCTTCTGGCAGGGATGAACTCACAGGTTAGGCAGTACTGCCGCAGTTGCGATACTGCCAATGGACAACGCCTAAGGGGCACTGAGGCGTGTTCCCCTAGGGTCAGTGCCACGGGTTGGGGAGCCATTCAGCAAGGTTGCGGTCGACTGGTGGGACCCATTAATCCACTATCCAATACGCGGTCACGCTACATTTCAGTAGCGGTAGACTATGCGACTCGATGCCCAGAGGCTGCCCCACTTAGGACTATCGATACCCTACTTATTGCTGAAGCTCTCCGGCAGATTTGGACGCGCACTGGCGTGCCCAGGAAGAAGTACGGCCAGAAGTTGTACTGGAGAGCGATCATCATCCTCTCCAGTGCTGGACCGGATCCGGCCAGTCAGTTGTCGACTCAGGAGTTAGGCAGTGGAACTGCAGAGTCATTTTCGCCATATCAAGGGTTCCAGCAATACGGATGCTGACTATCTCAGCGGAGCTCCGTAGTCAGCACATTGGAGAAATCAGAGGGACACTTCCCCTCAACAGGGTATATCCCCTTTTGATCTCTGTATCAGGTGTAGTGACAGTTTTCACTTCAGTGGTGTTTAACGGTAGTGAATCACCATGGTTCGGATTGTTACTTTCATGGTTGGAAGGTTTGCTTTGTTGTTTGATAAATGTAGTATTATGTATTTCCCTGTGTGATTCTATCGTAGAGAAACTATAAAATATTCATTCTAACTCACTTGCTCCTCCACCAAGTTTTTGGGCGAAGTGGCCTAAAAGCGGCATTTTATAGTTCTCTGACAAGTAAGTCTTCATAACCAAAAATATACGACCCTACAAACATACATACTGTGTAGGGTTGATCGTTTTCAATAACATCATTTTCATCTTTAACTGCTCTTTAAAGTCTTTTTAAAACCGAGTTATATTCTCTGGCATAAAATCCACACCCGACACAATGCAATGAAAACAACAACGCCGCACATACTGACATTTGGGCGGGCGCGCGCATGAGATAACATTCTCCTGAAACAGTAGCGCGTGTCAAGCATATGACAAGACAAACACTAGGCAAAGCTGGCGGATTTTCCACACACTGCAGAGACCCGACAATAGACCGTCACCTGATTACTTAAATTACAGTGTACTTGAGCCAGCAAGATAAAACCAGCCTGCCGGCAGTACGCTGTAGTGACAACACAGACACGCTTTGCGGCCTGCTCGACATTGACTTGGTTCGCTCAGCTGACTCGCCGGACCGCGCAAGCTGTTGCCATTGTAAACAATTCTACATACTCACTCTCTTCAATTCCACTGGGCACGGGGGGTTGGTGGGCGCTCACTGGCCAGGTTAACCTGACCTTATTCTCCTCTAAGTCCACTGGGCATGCGTAGTAACGAGTACAACCTGCAATCATGTGGCCCCGCGTGCCAGCCGCCGCCGCGCGAGCTGCATAAACCGCCCGTGTTTTCACAGCTTGTGACAGTCTTATGAGTACGCCTGAGCTGAATGTTTGTTGTGATCTATGGCTAAGTGTGACGGCCTTCAAAACAACTTGAGCAAATGAAAGGAAAAGAACTGTTGAATGAACTTGAAAACTATGTAATCAAAGACAGGATTAATGGATGTGACATTCCGGTTTTCAATGATTTACAAAGATCTTGTGACAATCAAAAACATAGTAAAAAATTCTGGAAAGATAATTAATCAAAAACAATCTGCTCTACTTAGTGATTATGTTTGTTATGGAATGTGGATGTTGAAACTTGTATGTGTCTTGAACCAACTGATTTTCAACACTTGTTTATGAGAACTGTGGCATCAGCGCGTCTTGGGGTATAAACTTATGAAAGTGGCTAAAGTTTTCAACCTGTACCCACGCCTTCAACAACTGGACATCACAATAACAACAGCTGTTAAAATTATATCAAATCTACAATCAGCTCTGCAAGTTTTTCCAACAGAGCCTACAAGTGGACCAAAGTTTAAGTAAGTGTTTTTTCCTTCACTTTTCTAGAATAGTCTAGAATAGGAAGTGAGAATTTTTTAAGCTGCTCTTGAGGGAGTGTTCTTAATTAAGTTCTTAATAAGTTCTTGATTAAGTCGCTTAAGTCACCTTAAGTTCTTAGTTAAGTTTTTAATCAAGTTGCTGAAAGTTCTTTAATTAAGTTCTTTAATTAAGTTTAATTAAGTTACCCCAAGTTCTTAATCAAGTTTTTACTCAAGTTCTTATTCAAGTTATCTTATAATTATTAAAAACCAATACAATCTATGTTTTGTCTTAAATAGTAGATGCCTAATATAGTACACACACGCCTCAAAAACGCGTCATCGTGAGGATGTCTTGCTTAACGCCCTTGGCGTGAGATTGGTTAGCATAGATCTTAATGAAGTTCTTACATCCTAAGCAACCGCATTGATTACAATTCTGGTCTATGGAAATGTCTTTTATAGACTTCATGTCTTTATTTATTGACTCCATCATTTTAAACAAATAATAATTCGCCATGTTTTATCAAAAAATTTAAAATTTAAGTTCTTAAAATATTATTGATTTTAAATGGATCAAAATGATTTTTGTTATTGGCGGTGCTGACGTGCTGTTGTCTTCTTCTGAATTTAGTGGTTCAGATTTTTTTGGCTGCTTTTGTTTTGTTGCCATTGGTTATATATTTTATAACCGTAATAACTGCCCCAGCAGCAGCAATGGCGCCAAAAATGGCAACAGTTTTAAGTTCAATATTCATGAAGACTTTGGTGCCCTTGAATTAACTTGCTCTTGTTCTGGAGCTGGCATTGGATCAACTGTTGGCGTTGGCGGTGTTATGTTTTCATTATGAGTTATATTCTGTGATTGTAACTTTAATTTTCTTTGTCTGTTTAACTCTGCTACTCTTTTCCCTGCTGCAACACGCCCAGGATGTTTACTGGTCACTTTCTCGACTTGTTTCAGTGTTTTCTGATTCATGTTTCCTGATTCTGCTGATTTTCCGACTCGTTCATTTTGAAGGGAAATAAAATCTATATGATTAAAAGTAATTAATCCTATGATTAACGGCGATAACAATGTTCCAATCTGTAATATAAATCACAGCTTAGAGACTCTAATGACTTTGTTTAAAACTGGATCTTGCGTTAAATCATAGGTAAGATCTTGTTCAGAATCAATGGGGGCAAATCTGCTGACTAGTTTAGTGTACAAACTAAGAACTGTTTGTCCTACACTTTTTACCATTTTAGACCCAGCTGCGCTTCATACCTGTTGTGATACTTTAAAATGTCTTGTGGCAACATTGTTGAATCTGTTCTATGCTAAATTCAGTTCCGAGGAACTGTTTTGTTTTCCCACATGCTGCCAAATAATACAACCTTTCCTTTTTGGGCATAATAGCTTGATCATCAACTTCTTCATTTGTAAGTTCAGGAAGGTTTAGGCCACCCTGTAGCTGTAGTAGATCATCGCTGTTCATGTATTTTATTAATTATAATTATTTTATTTTTTAAAATGAGCACCGAAAAAACTATTGCCAACCTTGTATACCATTCTGCTGTTATTGGAGGTCTAGTGTAGGATACTCAATGCTTGGTAAAAGCCTGTTAAAAATAAAACCCGGGAGATCTTGGCAAACTAGACTTTGAGGATTCAGCAAAACTGATTGCTATTATTACAGCTTCATTTGCTACGAAAGATTTTCTAGTTAAGCAAGGAATAATTCCAGAGAATATAAATATGTTAAAAAAATACATTTATAAAAAATGGCTTCACTCGTAATGATGATAGGTGGCGCTGTGGTGAATGCGCTTGCTTTTAGCGGAAGTAATTACGCGTTTAGTAAACTACGGGATGACGACGAGAGAAAAAGACATAACAAAGCTGTGGAGCAACTAGCCGCAGCACAAGATCGCTATGAAAAGCATAGAATTGAGCATTTAGTTTTTAAATTAATAACACCTGAAAAAACGGGGGCATGCAGCTTACCCTTTAAAGGGGTTTTTGATCAAGCGTTTTAAAAGAGTATTATCTAGTAAGGGGAAAACCAAAATCCAGAAAAATTTGCCCCCCCCAAAAAATTCAGCAATTTTTAAATAAACCATCAAAAAAAAACAAAAGATGCAAAAATGGGTTTTATTGTCGTTGGTATACTGTTTTGGTATTTTGTTCGCATTTATCGGCTGAAAAAAAAATTAAAAAAAATTTTATTTTTCCCAAAAGGATTTTTGGGAAGGGAATCACAGCAATAAAAAAGCTAAGCCAAGAGCGGGATCATGAACAAACAGCAAAGGTTTGGTTATCTAAACAACGTTTTGGGGAAAAATTTTATTTACCTGCACCCTGGGGACAAATACAGAGACCCCCACTTTGTAAATCCCAACCCAAAACGACACCCATAAAAATGGTTCCTTATATTTACCCCTCCGATACGATTAGACAAAAAAGATTTAAGAAAGGCACTCACATCCCTTGACATAGCTTCAAGATACAAAAATGCGGAACCATTAACACAAAAAGGGCTTCTGCTGTTGCTGTCGCCATACAACTGATATACCAACGAGGTCCTTTTAAAATTTTCCTCCCCCTTAATTTTAATCGATGATGGAAAAGAATTTAAACCAAGTGAATCAAAATTTTTGTTTTAAAAAATAGAGTTTCCCTTAAAAGGGGGCATCCCAGGGGTTCACAGATCACAGGCCTTTTGTTGAAAACTTTAACAAAAAAAGTTTAAACTGAAAGACTTTTTTCCTACCATTTTCACAGAGAGCTGATTGGGCAAGTCTCGCAACCAGAATGGGGTTTGAAGGGCGCCCCCCATTTTTTCGGCAATGAATAAAGGAAATTTTAAAGGGGTAAAAACCATACAAGCAATCAAAAGAAAAAAAATAAATTTTTCGAAGAACCCAGTACAAAAACAAAATATTACCGTTTGGTTTTTAAAATAAGGTACCCTTTTTTTACCCGAGAAGCAGAAGGGGAAAAATCGCATCAGGGCAAAGGGTCCGTTTGGATGTTGATCCATATGAAAAAAAAAAATTGTAAAGATTTAATCCGCCCGTGTATTAATTTTCGAGAAAATGAAACAAAAAAACAAACCCGCTCCAAAATCTTTTGTAAAGGAAGAACTGGAAGATAATCCCAAAACCCGACACAGTTTCCCCTTTAAATTTTAAATTTCGGGTTTTAAAAAATTTTCCAGTTGCATTTGAACCACTTTTTGTTTGTTCTATCTAACGACCCTTTTTTGTTACAACCCTTTTGTTTTATTTTCATGTAGATTAGATCGCAGTTTTAAAGTGGTTTATGATGAAAAGTCTTTTTGCAAACAATGCCCTTTTTTGTAGTTGTCATGCGATATGTTTTACTGCACAAAAACTGGGGAGATATGACATCTCCTGCCTTTGCTACTTTACAAGCTTTAGTTTCCCCCGTTATCTAAAAAACGTTCATTTTAAAGTACAGGACTCGGGTTTGAGGGTTAAAAGTAGTCATTGAACTTCATAAGCTTTGTTTATTCTAAAACAGTAAACCAATAAATACAGGCTTGTCCAATTTACTTTCCTTTTTTCTTCATCATTATACCAAAAAGCTTGGTCATGAAATCTTCTGAAGCCCGATAATTAGGTTTTGAAGTCAGCTTAATTGCTTCGTTCCTTTGGTGACCAATCTGACATCTTTGCGCTTGTGCGGTTTCTCCATATTTTTTCCGAAACAGCTGTTGTTATTAGTTTGAAAAGCTTTTTCTGAAGCATCTGCGGATTTAGTTCTGAGATCAGTGTTCTTCTGATGTATGGTTTATGAATGTTTTTGATCAAAAGAATTATACGATGAACTGCTTTCAACTTCAAACCGTGTCTTAAATAAATTGTGAAGTCTGTAATGGCAGACATAATTTTTTTTGCCTCGAAGATTAGGCACCAAGTTTAGGCGCTCTGTTTTCGCCATCTTTAGGCTTTCTGCAGCTAAGGGGTAGTCTTATGCAGGTCATGAGTTCATGAGATTTTTCTAAGTCAACTTCTAGAATGTATCCGCGCTGTTGACCCGGCGTCAAACTGCTCACCACCTTTAATGCCTTTGAATTTATTCGTACCTGTGTACATTTAAAGTTGCGTAATGGAAGTGATTGCGCCATAGCCCAACCATACAGATTGTTTGCATCTAAATACAGAGATAGTTAGACCTTTTACTCGGATCATAGTCGTCCAAGTATTTGTTGTTTGCTTTTACAGTAATGATGCGACCCCATACAAAATTTCCTCCACGCAATCCGTTTTCAATCATCTGAATCATTGGTAAATTGACAATAAATCAATCTGTACTCCAGAAAAACTTTAAGAAAGCGTCCCCAAACTCAATCCCGGGCGCAGAAATGTAATGCGCGGGATCCAAGCTATAATGTTTCATGCAGGTCTTTCTGTAATTTTCAAAGGAACGGTCCCCAACAACATGTATCAGCCAACAAGTGGGAAAATCATTGATGGGTTCCATCGTTTTAACACTCTAACTTTTGCCACCATCTTGAGCATGCGGTAACAGAATCACTGATGTCCTTTCCTCTAAGACTAGAAAAGAAACGCGCCTTTAGGAGGAAGTGAAATCTTCGTCAAACCTTTCCCAACTGTTATGTACTCATAAGGGTAAACCCGCCCTTTCTAACGAGAGTTGGGTCAAAATATTCTTCCGTTATTGGGCAGGACTTTAAGGAACATAGCCAGTGACTCTAATGAACCCATCATGTGCTGCATAGAGTAATAAAAAACATGTTATTTAAAGTGAAACACATGTACTTTTCTGATGACTGTGCGATGCAGGGCCCACCCTGAAGGCATCGCCCACTGCTTTCATTATAAATGAGAGTCGTAACCCCGCAAGTTAAATGAAAGAATACAGGCATTCCAGTCCTTTGTTCAAACTTTAGTTGAAGATTGCATTTTACTGTGTGCTGCTCCTCTGAACTTCCCACTAATGTGATCATGGTCTCTTACTTTTGGATTGGCTTCCTCACTGAGTTCTAAACCACAAAAACCAACAGTGAGTGGCTGATTTATACTGTTGTTTTTGGTCTTCAGGGCGCCATCATGATTTCAGATAAATTCAGAATTATTAGAACAATCATTACGCACTTTGCTGCATGCGCTGTAAAAATCTTCTAGCCGCATCTGGGCCTTATATAATTTTGGTGCTGAATGAGCGCCATCCGACCTAACAATAATGAAGGCAAATGAACAAATTTTGATGATTACTCTTAAGACTGTTTTTCGAAGTTTTTGTGGCGCTGGCCCTTCATAAGGAACTATAAGCGCCTCGAAGTCTGCGTAAACAACATATGGAGAATTTTGCAGTCGTTTCCAGTTCTTAAAACTAACTTTAACTGCCTTCCTGGGGGTGTAATAGTTCTGTATTCAGTCACTGGGCCGATACAATTTTCTATGTTTCGCATTTGCGGCTTGAGCGATGGAATTCTTGTTAAACATTTTCAGCAAAATTCTTGTTTGCCATGATCTTTGAATATGCTTCATTTAGTCTACTCATCGTGCGTATCAATGTGGTAAGGGGTAGCCCTGCTGGTTGAAAACTCAAGTAAGTCAACATGAATTTATTGTCTGGATCACCTATTGTTGGGCTGTTCTTGGCCTTTAAATATGCAGTAGATTTTTTCTCAACCCATGTGTAGACAATAACAGTTATTGGTTTGGTTTGTTCTTCAACTACAATGAATCCACGCTAACAGAAAGATATTCCTGCTAAAGTTAAATCATTGATGTACAGGGGCGATAGTTAGACACTCTCTCTCTTTTTTGCGAGCGTAATGCAGCCTTAGCAAGAACACATGACACATAAAACCATTGTCGTCTGTATTCTTTATGTTTAAAAACTGCTCTTTTTGTCGACTAATGCTGGAGGTAGTGGAATGTAAGACTTGCCAACAATCGGCGCATACTTAGACTGTTTTAAAATCTGACTCTAAGACTTCGCCCTCTGACCAACCAGAGCCTCTCATTTTTGGCTTCTTCACGGCCACATCAAACTGTGTAAGCAGTTCGTCTGCCCACACCGGGTTAAAGTCATTATGAGAAAGAATATCTGCTGATTTAGTTTGAGACCCAGACTCTAATTTTTCTTCAATTATGTTACATAGTCGATTTAAATCACTAACATTACTTTAACCGGTGGTCTATGTTAGTTTTAGCCCGGAACTTGAGAAATAGCATGAGCAACACTTGCCCGACGCTTGCAGGATTAATGACTTCTAAATCAATATCATTCAGTGCCTTGATAAAGTCTCTTGCATTGCTTCAAACAATTCGTCCTGACCTTCATATATCTTATCCATGCTGATTTCTTCTAACTCAAAATATTTATTTTAAATCAAAAAAATAATAAGTCAATGTCGGATGGTCTTTTTGTGTTAGACTCATAAACAAAATATAAACACCCTTGCGTTGTTAATGTGAGCTGTTTAGAACAAGTTTAATGTTTCGTTTACTTTTTTAAGCATTCCTTTTTATCGGCTCGGGTCGCTGTTGAGAAAAACTTGCCCTTGCCTTTTCTTTGAAGATCAAAACTTTTGTCTTTTGTAGTCATCAATTCGGCCAGTAAACGATTTAAATTCTTCATCCTGATGTTTGAAGTCAGCTAGTGCTTTATTATATCACCTGAGGAACTAAGTTTAGCTGTTATTAGTAGAACCATAAGCTGTGTGCTTTTGGAGTTTATTTTTTTATTTTTTTTTGCCTAGCAGCACCTATAACGCTAATGAACACAGGCCGAGAGCTAAAGACAAACCGCCTAGAGTAAAGCTGCGGGTGGCCCTATGCCTGTTTGCTAAGAGACCACACTCTTCTCTGCTATAGAGCACTTATAGTCGATATGCTCCAGTATTAACATAGTAACAGCATTAAAGGCAGCAGAATACCTTCGTTTGGCTATGCTTATTTTGAAAGGTCATGCTCTAGTATTTGCAGCATTTGTGTAATGTTTGTAATCTGAAGGTTTTTATGTCAGGGTTTTCTACTATCCCATCATCTGGCGACTTGGATGTTTAGACCACAATGATAAGTTTCAACAGACATGCATGTGAAAATGGGGGAAAAATAATTTAGTATACTACATCTTTAAATCTGTTAGCTCAATATTTGCTGTGCATCTAATAATAAAAACAAATAGTATCATTAAGCGGTTTAACAGCCCCTCTTTTTCTTTATCAATTTGAATTTTTATTATGTCTCTACAGCTCTCCCTCTCCCACTTCCGAAGCAACAGATAATCCTCTGTTGACCCTAGGCAATCCATAAACCGTATTTTGATGTTAAATAACATCAGCCTAACACTGTGAAGGTGTAGATCTTAGACGCGAATAAAGGGTCTGCGTTTGGACTTCTACCCCTCCCACCCCAAACAATTTTCTTATTTCGCCAAAAATGATGATAAGGCCAAGTCCGCTAGCAATAAATCTGTTGTTAGGACTACCACAATCGAACATTGTACTTTCGTTATTTTTGATTAAAGAAACTGTTCACTGCTCTGCGAAATGGTTTCTTCATCTTCGCACAGCAATAAAATACCTTTACGAAGCATTTTACTGCGACACTAAGATTAAAATACCATATAGCGTCTGCCCTGCCTTTAGGAATATGTTGAATGATGACGCACGTTTTCGTAATAAATTAACAATTGTGACACATATTGTGCCCAATCAGCCCTTGCAAATTAGAGTGCTAACAACATCAACTCCTAACGAGATGTCAGAATGCTGTACTTTGCCTCCGGTGTCGGTTGATCGGATAACACGTTTGAGTCATTTAAAAGTTAGTTCGTATGACAATTATTTCTGACTTTTTTTAATACCCCTTTGTAAGTAATGGCATGCGCTTTTAACAACTCAAAATCTAAAGGAATGGGAAAAGCGATTTCCAAACGCATACTTACAGCAAAAGACATTTGCTGCTTTTTAAATCACCTGATGCGAGTTCGGCGCCTTATTCTAAGATTAGTGCTTCTTCATACCAATTCCTTGAAACGCAAGATTCTTCCCTTTCATTCGCGTTAGCCAAAGATCAGAATAGGTTTAAAAATATGTCTGCCAATGTTTAAAAGAAAATACTTCTTTCCCCTCAAGTTTTATAGAAATTTTCTTAACGATTGCCCGCCCAAGATTCCTGGACAACTGTACTAGGTTTGGGTCTGTTGTTGAAGCGAGTTCTATTATTGAAAGGTAAGCCAGTGCAGAGCCTGCACAATCAAAATCATCCGCTCTATGTCCTGGAAATTTAAACAGTAATAAATTGATCCGCATCAATAAGTAGATGATAATTTGGAAACAGTAATATTCCGTTTTTCCCTTCACGCCACGGGTTCTTTCAGTCTTCTATGCCGGTCAAGAATCGAGCCAATACTGTGACATTTTTATAAAAAAAAAAAAAAAGTTAATTATTTAAAAACATGGAAAGGCGGTAAATTATATTTTAAAACCTTTAACCCAACAGGGATAAAGAACCTTTTTTTAAAAAGCACGCCAAATTCATTGGGATAAATAGCCAAGGAAAAACCCAATTAACAAAATAAGGTCAATCAATACCAAATTTAAACTAAACCTCCAAAACTAATACCCAGATTTGAACTAAAAAAAAAACCATTTGTATTTTAGAAACGAAAAAGAAAACGTGTTCCCTTACTAAAACTAAACTATAAAATTTGAACGAATACAATAACAAAGCCCATGCACGACGAAATCCCCTTTGCTTTACAAAAAAAAATTTAAATAGGGGCGTTGCTAAATTTCAAAACACACAACAAAACCCCCAACAATAACCAATAAAAACCTGCCACTTAAATTTAAATCAAACGCAACAAATAATAAAGAAAAAAAACAAAACCATTTTTTCAGAAAAACAGCAAAAACCCCAATAATACCCCCCCAATACCCCCGAAAGAAAAAGGGCAATTAATCGGAAAAGAAAAAAAGGGGTGAATTAACCCAATTTAAAAAAACTAATAAAAATTAGCATAAAAAAAGAAAAAGAAAAACTCGTTGAGCGAGACCCAATTTGGGGCCATTTTAAAGAAAAAAAACAAAACAAAAAAATTTGAAAAAGAAAGAGCAGCAAGCTAAAAGCGCGTCACTAACCGAACCAATTACGACTCAAGTGATTAGAATAAAAAACTTTCCAAAGAATTTTAATGAAGACACAACGCAACAAACGAATAAAAACCCTGTTTAAAACAAGGTGCCCACTTTAGCAACGTTAAAAACGGCCAAATTTTGCAAAATACACGGTGAGGGCTATTACGGGCGTGGTGTGGTGCGGGGCGGTGCCTCCTCGCCTCCCCACGCCTGATAAATCGGGGAAAAAAAAACAGCTTACATCTTCGAGTTTTTTAAAAAAATTAGCGGAAAGCTATAGACTTTTTACCAGTAAATTAGGGATGTTATTACTGGTTTTTGTCACGCAATCAAAGTATTTGGGCTTATGGCCGACACTTATGGGCATTAGTTCTTAAAAAGTTGGGGTTCTATTTAAAAATAAAGCCCAAATAATCCTAGGCATAATCCTACAAGGTTTTTTTTAAAATTTCATGGTTACCGAACAAAGCCCCACGCTTCAACAGCTTGGGCTTGCCCGGGGGTTTTGGGAATATTTAATCTTGGGTTTTTTTTATTGTTTGTACAATTACGGCCCAAATTTTAAATTTTTTTTCCCAAACCTCCTTTCAACCTCACAAGGATTTCAGTTGAATTTAAATTGCCTACCTGAGTCTGAGGCAAAAGGTCATGAATAAACCATCCCAAACACAAAGTCTACTTCCATTTTGCTTATTGAAAAAAAATTTGGGAACCTTTTTTAAACGAAGGAAAAAACACCTGAAAAAAAAGGCGCCTCAAAATTTTGCAAGTTTTGTTTTTGTCACCAAAACCATAGAAAATCATATCCGTCTCGCTTGTTTTGCGAACCACAAAACACCAACGAAAAAACAAAAGTCGTTATTCGTTTTTCCCGCTCTAGTTGGGCCCCTAAAGTGTCTAAATAAATGTTTCCATGCGTTTTAGCTCTTCCCTTTTGGGACCCGAGGTGAACCCTTCCGAAAAAAAGATTTTAAGGGGGAAATCCCATTTTTAACTTTCGTCAGCCCCACAAATAAGGATCCCTAACCATGATTAAGACCGACTTTTTTCTAAATCTTCTTAAACCCTTAAATTGAATTCGTTACAGATTCTTTAAAAACCCTTCATGTTTTTCTTTGCTAAAATGGTTTAAAACGGTTTGTCATTGGGAAATGCCTTGCAGTTCAGCAAAATACTCTAAAGTTAATAAAAAAAATTTATACACTGACCCCCCAAAATCGGATGATTTAAGATCAGCAACACCTCCACACCCAGTTGTTGCACAAAACACGGGCAAATTTTAACTGTTCTGAAAAAACTGCATCATACAAAACCACATTTTTTGCGATGTAGCTTTTTTAAAAAGGGGGGGGTTAAGATATCTGTTTAAATGGATACCACCTTTTTTATAAAAGTGACAGTCGGGTCAAGCAAGACAAAGTATCAGTAGTTTATTTTTAGTTGTAGTGGGGCCCAACAGAATATTTTGTTTTATATTATATTAAAATCATTCTTTTTTATTTTTTTAAAAAAATGTTGTAACAATAACAACTCAAGACCGCCCTTCGTTTTAAAACATCATTGAAAACAATTGGGGAAACCCAAAAAAGGTCCCTCCATGAAAATTCTACAAAGTCTATGGTTTAATAAACTAAACCAAGGGAATAATAAGATTAAAAAAATATAAAAATTCGGGAAATTTTTATTGGGCCCAGTTAATCATCCCCGAGGTTTTTTACAAAATTTTGCTCACTAAAAGAAGCAATGAGCTACTTCAACATTACTCAAAACAACAATGCAATCTGAAAACAATTTTGACATTCATACCGAAAAAAAGCAGGGGTTACTATTTTGATGTAGAGCAGCTAAAATGTAGGTTTTGCAACGACAGTCGGGAGGGCCAAAAAAAATTTAAAGTTACACAAAAAAAAACTACTTAGGGGGGAAAAATCCCTCAATCTTGAAACATTCATTACCTATTGCATTTAGATACTGCACTGATGAAAAACTTTAGAGGAACCCTCAACTGTTTTAAGAGCCTTTCCTCGGGAAAGCTGCATTTTGCGTTTATAAATTAACAATTCCCTTTTTTACAGTTTAAAAAATTAGTTTGGGGGAGGGTTGGAAAAATAAATATAAAGATCAAAGAAAAAACGGGAAAGTCAAAAATGGAAAAACCTCAATTGTTTTGGAAAAAAAAATAAGTTGTACTAAAAAAGCGCATGGGCCAATGAATCGGGAGTTACATACGCCTGTGGGGTTTATAACTTTAAATTAAAACCCTTGCAACGTTGTGACTTTGAACAAAAGGGTGAAATGGCACTTTGTTGGGTTTTATACACTAAAGATGGTATTAAAACGAAAAAGGGGTTTTGGCGACAAAAAAAAGTTTCCTAAACTAACACTGCGCATCAGAAGCAAAAAATTTTGGGCCGTAGAATATAAAATAGTTCAACCCCCACCTTAAATGGCATTTAGAACCATATTTAGAAGGGGAAAAAAATTTTAAATTTTCAAACCCATTTACATTTTTAGTCTCAAAAAATTTTCAGAAAAGCATTCAACCGGCCCTTTACTTTAAAGTCTTATGCCGACGACAATAGTGGGGAAAGAATTGAAATAAAGCCGAGGAAAATAAACGACACCCCCCACAAAAGAGAAGGGTTTTTAAAAGGTTTCTACAAATTAAAATTTCCATTCCAAAAATGAAATTAGGTGATGCGTTCAAAATAAATTTTTAAAAATTTCTTCTTAAAAGAGTAAAGGGAGGGGGTTGGGGCGTTATGACGCCCTTTCAAAAAAGGAATTCAATTTGCGGCAAAACTTAGCTTGAAAAACTTAAAATTTTACCGTCGTCATTTTTTTACAATGGTGAGGATATTAAGGTCAAAAAACAAGCAAAAAAATAAATATTGTCTAAATAAAAAATCTTACAGAACAAATTGGATTAATTTTACACTTTAGCCCTTTATGGGATTTTTTTATACTGAACAATTTTTAAAAACAAGAGCATGATAAAAACAATAACTGGTTTAAATTTAATTCTGTTAAAAACAAAGCATTTAAAAACTTTAGACAAAAACCCCTCATTGTTCTTAATTTGTGGAAAAACTGGTTTGGAAAAACAATATTTATCCTCGACCTTTACAAACTTTTTATCGTTAAATTTTTGATCATATTGTGATTTTCGCCCAAAACTTAAAGGAAAAAGCAACAGATAGAATTTATATACATGATAACTTTTTTTTTAGTTAATCCTACAAAAAACTGATGAGTTCAAAGTTTTTTTTATATTTTTGAAGGAACGCAGACACATTTTTTAAAAGATGACTGTTCACAGAAAAGACATAGTTAAAAAGAAAAACACTTTTCGAAACTAGCTTCAGGGAAGGCAGCGGGATAATGTGTGGATTTATGCCAAAAAATAACTCAGTTTTAAAAAGACTTTAAAACATTAAAGACTTGTTTTATTTCACATGAAAACAGAGACTCATTTAAGAATTTTGCGTGAAAATGAGTTATTGAAAACGACAGGGAAAAACAAAATTTAAAAAAAAAACTGAAATCTGAAAATTTTTTTAAAAATTTGTATTGAAAAAATAACCCTACACAGTAAAATTTTGTTTGTAGGGGTTTTCTAGTCAGAAACAAAAAAACCAATTCCTACTCAAACCGCCCGAAACTTGTTGACCCCTCAACCCTCTTCAGGTGGTCACGCTGCACACACAAAGTCATTATGCACTACACTACCTGGATCGCAGCACCGTTTTAGCTCAAGCTTTGCTAAACAAAGGGGACGTTAAAAAAACTGAAAACACGGCTGTTTTTTTCTCTACTGCGCGTGCCCATGGAATTGAAGAAGTGAGGTATTAAATTGTTTACAACGGGGACAGCTTGCGCGTCCCGGCAGTCGCTGACGAACCAGTCAATGTCAGGGAACCCAAAGCATTCTGTGTGTCACAAAACGACTGCCCGGGAGGCTGGTTTTATTCTTTTGGGCTCAAGTACACGTAATTTAATAATCAGTGACGGCCTATTGTCGGGGCCGCAGGTGTGTGAAAATCCGCCAGCTTTGCCTTTTTGTCTTTCATATCTTGACGCGCGCTACTTTTTTAGGAGAAAAGGTTTTCGCATGCCGCGCTCGCGCCAAAATTTAGTATGTGCGGCGGTTGTTTTTTTCATGCATTGTGTCGGGGGTGGATTTTTTGCCCAAAAAAAAACTCGGTTTTAAAAGACTTTAAAAGGGGAGTTAAAGATAAAAAGATGTTTTTTAAAACGATCAACCCTACACATAGAAAGTTTGTAGGGGCGTTATTTTTTGGTTATTAAGACAAATTTTCAAGAACTATAAAATCCGCTTTTTGGGCCCCTTTTTCCCCAAAAAAATGGGAGGAGCAAGTGATTGAATGAAATTTTATAGTTCCTATCGTAGAATGTTTTTATTGGATTTTTCGTCTCTTTGATCACAGAGGTTGGGTTTGGGCCCATTGTTGTGAATTTGCACATGCGCAAGGGTTAAAAAAAGCACTGTATTCGGGGAAACAATCTTTTAGAAGGGGGGGTTTGTCACATTTGTCACGAGGCCCACGACATTTCCCATCTAGGATGGTGGAATTGTTCCATTTTTGGGGGTTGTCGCGTTATTGTCGTTTTCCGTCCCCTTTAAAGTGGCTTGAGGTGGGTTGCACCCTTTTGGGGTTTTTCAGCTTAGGTTTTGGTTTTTCTTTCTCCTCCCCCTCTCTCTAATTTCCCCGCCCGGGAATTTTTCCCTGCAGGTTTTACGGTGGGTGGGATCTTTTTTTTGACTGCTGTCTCTAACGGCCCCTCACCTGCTTTTCACCTCCGCACTGCAAGATTTCCTCTAGGCTTTTAGGTATCCCACTGTTAGTACGTGGGAGTTGGCCGCCATCCTTAGGAGGTTTTCTCTTCACTCGAGCAGAAGATGTCTCGGACGCCTGCCCGTTCTTGGTTTTTCACCCTTAAACGCGAAGGACAGTCGGGACCTTCATTTCCTACAGTCGGCCTGTAGAGAGGACATCACTTTATCTTTTTTTCCCCTCTGCGCTGCTGTCCCTCACTGGGCAGAGGGCAAGAGATCGTTTGACCCGCCCTTTGGGGCACCCACGGGGGCTGGTAAGCATCAGTTTCGTGGTTTTTTTGTTGTTGTGTTTTTTTTTAATTTTGCCGCTAATTCTTTTCCCTTTTTCGCAATTTGTTTTGGGTTTTTAAAAAATTTTAAAAGAAATATTGTTTTAGACCCCTTTTTTTTGGTTTAATTCAATCTTAACCGGCCTTCAAATTATATCTTAAAAGCTTTCTTTTTCCTTTTTATGCATTTTGGTGAGCGGGATTTGCGGGGGTGGGGGAAACCTGGGATTCGGGGTTGGGACTTTTCTTGGCTCGCTCTCCGCCCCTGTCACAAATGCCGGGGTCACATTCTTTCGGCCCCGTCGTTTTGTGGCAAAACGGTTTTTATGTCGCGAGCTGCGTACCATGATTTTGTTTTTGGATGCTGGTGGGGAAATTTGTGTTAATTTGAAAATTTCTAAAATGTGGGGGAAAAATTGTGCCCTTTAATTATTATTTCAAAATTTGGGGGCAATTAAAGCCATGGTTTCTTTTTTATTCAATTCCTAAGAAAGGAAAATGTTAAACGGAGTGAGAGAAGGATGAAATAATTCATATTTTTTTATACCGTTTTTTAATGCAGTCCTTTCCTGCTTTGTAAGAAGACTTAAAGAACATTCCTGATTTGGTTGGTTGCCCCCGTATCTCAGGCTTGTTTGGGGATGTTTTAGGATTTATAGACCTCACCTCGCCCTCATGCAGGGGTTTTAAAGGTTTTTTCAGCATGTTCAGACATACGACGCGGGGGTTCCCGGGCCCTCTTTCTCTTTTCCCCCTTACCTTTTCCCTCCCCCGGGCTTCACCCGACACGCACGGTTGGGGGGCCCACTGGTTGGACTGCCCACGGTTTTTAACGCACCTTTGGGGCCGCGCATGGTTGGTAACGCCACTGGGTTTGGGGGCCACGCATGGGGGGACCACACACTGGTTGAGGGCCCCGTACTGGTGGAAAACCCTGGACTTGGGTGACGGTCCTGATCCCCGTCTAGGACCTCCCCAAACGCCCCTCCCCCCAGACCGCCTCCACCGTCTTTTGTGCTGCAAAGGGGGGGCCGCCGAACAACTCTCTTCCAAAACCGAACCGGTTTGGGGGCACCCCTGCACAGGGGTTCCCGTAACTTTGAAGAGGCAGGAGTGGAGGCACTGCAGCAGGGGGAAGGGGTGGGCGGAATTATTATTTATGATTATATTGTGATCCATGTATTGAGATGCTTGATTGTGATTGTCATGTTGTGCGTTTTCGAATGCTTTATTGTGATTTTCATGGGCTGCGTTGAAATATTTTTTTGTATTGCTGGTTGAGTGAATAAATGGGGTTTTTATCGTAATCCTCTTTGGTCTCTTGCGAGGGGGGTGAGGGCATCACTCCCTTTGCTCCCACTAAACCATCCTGCAGGCTGACCTCCAGGGTCGTCGGACAATTAAAAAAAAAAAGTCATATGTTTTAAAAAACCGGGAGTATCACCTTTTTTCAGTCATTCTTGAAAGGGGGACCCAGCGGTTTACTTAAACGGGACTTATCCTCGAAGGAAAAGTGACTTGCGTTTTCCCAAGGGTCTGTCCTTGGACCCCTTCTCTTTTTGTATTTTTAAAATACCTACCGATCAATAACTCACAATGTTCATCGATCTGTTCCTGACGATAGTTTTTCTTCACTGAGGAACAAAAATCAGTCTACAAAAATCGTTTCAACAAAATATTTCTGAAAGTCTTAGAATGGCAAACCAAAACCGAATGGTCCTTAATCCCACAAAACAAAATGTAGGCCAGCACGGAAGAAACATCAACGACAGCATCTTTGTTGACCCAAAAAAATAAACCTGATCGAGCGGGGTTTCCGAACACCGTGTCTTAGGGTTTACATTTAGAGAAAATTTAAAGGGAACACATATAAATATGTTTGCAAACAGTTTGGGTCGCAATTTGTTTTTTTACTCAATAAAACCCCTTATTAAGTTGAACCCCCTATCCGGAAATTATTTTTTTGAAGCCCATTGCCTTTCTCACATCAACTACGCCACTGTCTGAGTTGCCTGAAAAATCACATAAAAAAGATCAACCTAAGCAAAGACGGGGGAATTAAGCTGATTCTTCCACAAGTCCTATCAACCAGGGCAAAAATTCGCAAAAATAATGAGTTTCCCCTGCAACCAACTGACCATAAAAGGCAGTAATAAGTTTAAAGTCCAGCAAACATGGGGCCAACAACTTGCGATTTAAACCAAAGGCAACAACGCATTATTCAAATAATTTCATTTTAACCACGTTTCCGCATTATTTTTTCAAAACTATTTTTGCATTTTTTTGGTCCATTTTGTGGAACTCTCTTTCCCCCGTCTGCCCAAAACATGTCAATCGCTGCCGTCCTTTAAAACAGCAACTTAAACATTTACTTGAACAATAAATCTAACCTTTTGATCATAGTCTCAACGCCCTACTTTTATGCTTGCCTCTATATTAGCTAATGAACATGTGTGTGTGTGTGTGTGTGTGTGTGTGTGTGTGTGTGTGTGTGTGTGTGTGTGTGTGGTGTGGATGTGGGTATGCGCATGCGTGCGTGTATGTGTGGGCCTGTGCATGCATGTGAGCGCGCGCGCGTACGTGTCTGACTGTGTTTGTGTAATTTTGAAATGGATTTTTTTTTTTTTTTAATAATTATTATTCTTATTACTATTGTTATTGTTAATATTATAATGTTGCTATATTCTTCATTGTTTCTGTCACTATTAATATGTGCAGTCTGTTTAGTTGAATGTTGTAGAATAGCAAGGACAGATTGGAAGAATAGGCACTGCCTAAAATCTCTATCCTTGAGTAATAAAGTTTTTGAGTCTTTGAGTCTTTGAGTCTCTCTCTCTCTCTCTCTCTCTCTCTCTCCTCTCTCTCTCTCTCTCTCTCTCTCTCTCTCTCTGCACTCGCTCGCTCGCGCTCGCGTCGCTCTTCCTCTCACTCTCTCTCTCCTCTCTCTCTCTCTCTCTCTCTCTCTCTCTCTCTCTCTCTCTCTCTCTCTCTCTCTCTCACACACACACACATACACACACATACGCACGCACGCACGAACACACACACACACACACACACACACACACACACACACACACACACACACACACACATACGCGCGCGCTACTTCATTAAAACCATAGCTGTCTGTGGTATATCAATATTTTTGGGGGAATAAACGCTTTGTAAGCCCCCCCCCCCCCCCCCCCCCCCCCCCCCCTCCCCCCTCTCTGTCTGTCTCTCCTTTGATAACGAATACGGGTCGCTTTGTGTGTGTCTGTGTGTGTGTGTGTGTGTGTGTGTGTGTCTGTGTGTGTGTGTGTGTGTGTCTGTGTGTGTGGTGTTTTTGCTTTTTCTTTGTCTTTTTTTTCTTCTTCCTCTATTTTTTTTATAACCAATTAATTAATTTTTGTTCGAAGTTTCAATGTTTTTTTGTTGTTGTTGCTTTTTTTTCAATTCAACTGTGCGTCAGTGCTGAGGAAGAACCATCATCCGCCTATTTGAAAGTATTTTTGAAGATATGCAGGCCTGTGCTTGTTGAAAGCTTGGTAAGTTTTTGCCTCTAGTCACGCTTTGGCCCTCAGCGGGGCAAGGGCCGGATGAAAGACAAAACAAAACAAACAAAACATGTATTTACCTGTTACCCTTGCAAATAAAGATTAACAATCAATCAATAAACGAATCAATTAAACGATCTCTCTCTCGCTCTCTGTGTGTCTCTCTGTCTCTGTCTCTGTCTCTGTCTCTCTCTCTCTCTTTCTTCCAAGCGTGTGTTTGCTTATCTGTTACCCTTGGAAATAAAGATCATCATCATCATTATCATCATCATCATCATCATCATCATCATCATCATCATCATCATCATCTCTCTCTCTCTCTCTCTCTCTCTCTCTCTCTCTCTCTCTCTCTCTCTCTCTCTCTCTCTCTCTCTCTCTCTCTCCTCATACCGTTCCTCTTCTGTGATTATAAGCAAGAAAGCACTGACTGAATATGATAGCATCAGAGAGCACTGACTGAATGTGATAGCATCAGTGAGCACTGACTGAATGTGATAGCATCAGTGAGCTGTGCAGGAGGTTTCAGTGACTGCAGGCGGAAACTGAAGCAAAATTCAAAGTATTCCATCCCACATTCATTCTGCGTCCAGTCTCAGGAGCTAAGGGACAGTCTGTTCATGCTTCGTTTTCACTGTCTTCAACGTTGTCTCAGGAGCTAAGGGACAGTCTGTTCTTGCTTCGTTTTCACTGTCTTCAACGTTGTCTCAGGAGCTAAGTGACAGCCTGTTCTTGCTTCGTTTTCACTGTCTTCAACGTTGTCTCAGGAGCTAAGTGACAGCCTGTTCATGCTTCGTTTTCACTGTCTTCAACGTTGTCTGAAGAACTAAGTGACAGGCTGTTCATGCTTCGTTTTCACTGTCTTCAATGTTGTCTCAGGAGCTAAGGGACAGCCTGTTCATGCTTCGTTTTCACTGTCTTCAATGTTGTCTCAGGAGCTAAGGGACAGTCTGTTCATGCTTCGTTTTCACTGTCTCAATGTTGTCTCAGGAGCTAAGGGACAGTCTGTTCATGCTTCGTTTTCACTGTCTTCAATGTTGTCTCAGAGCTAAGGGACAGTCTGTTCATGCTTCGTTTTCACTGTCTTCAATGTTGTCTCAGGAGCTAAGGGACAGTCTGTTCTTGCTTCGTTTTCACTGTCTTCAATGTTGTCTCAGGAGCTAAGGCGTTTACATGCTCTGTTTCACTGCTTAACGTTTCTGGAGCTAAGACAGTCTGTTCATGCTCGTTTTCACTGTCTCCGTGTCTCAGGAGCTAAGGGACAGCCTGTTCATGCTTCGTTTTTCACTGTCTTCAACGTTGTCTCAGGAGCTAAGGGACAGCCTGTTCATGCTTCGTTTTCACTGTCTTCAACGTTGTCTCAGGAGCTAAGGGACAGCTGTTCATGCTTCGTTTTCACTGTCTTCAACGTTGTCTCAGGAGCTAAGGGACAGTCTGTTCTTGCTTCGTTTTCATGTCTTCAACGTTTGTCTCAGGAGCTAAGGGACAGTCTGTTCATGCTTCGTTTTCATTGTCTTCAATGTTGCTCGTCTTGTCTAAAGAAGACAAAGAGTACGAAACGTTTCTGCCCCGACCGGCTCCTACCCAGAGTTGAGTTTGCTGCGGACCCAGTTGGGAAGACTGGGACCACACAGTCGAGTTTCATCCACTTAATGGATGCGTTTCTGAGAGTGTTGCTCAAATTTCATGACCAACACTGCAGGTGCCTGCATCTCTCGGGCCTGGTTGACGCCAGATATATTATGAAAGGAAGCGTAGAGTACAGCCCTGTCATGTAGTCTCAGACCGAAATGGAAATCCGTAGCATCATCTTAATCATCCTCATTCCCATTGATCAGCATTAAAAAAAATGTCTCAAATTCTGTGGCAATTCATGCCCTGCTCTCATGGTGACCTCAGTTTCGATGTCCTCTCCGCGTCTGTTGCTTTGGTTTGCTTCCGTCGGGTCACCGGTATCGGCGAGTCCATGGGGGCTGTCGTTGGACGGACGTGGTGGCGCCCTCCGGAGGGAAGCTCACTCACGCCGGCTCCGCGACTAAGCAATTATTGTCGTCGGTAGGGGGCTTAGTAGGTGGTGTCCTGCGTATGTTAGATCAGAACAGGCGCCACTGAACACCACCGAAGTGACTCGGCAGCAGTGCAGTGTCTCCTCCGGTGGGTTGCCTCATGACGACTTGACATTGACTGCTCCCTGTGGATGCTGGTGCCGGGGCTGCGGCGGGGCTGGCCGGCTATGGCTGTGGACGGGGTGTCGGAATGAGCGGCGTGAGTGCACTGCCTCTGAGGTAGCGCAGAGGTTGGTACAGCAAAAAAAAAAAAAAAAAAAAAAAAAAAAAAGAGTACGAAACGTGTGGTGTTTATTTTGTAATTTATCTGTCCTTTCGTTTGGCGGTACGGTAACTTCTCTTTTGACTTTTTTTAAATGTGTAGGAGTTGATTTCACACACACACGCGCGCGCGCGCGAGCGTTCGCACACAGAGGAGAAGTGGATCGTGAAGGTTGGACACCAGAAATTAATGCGTCAAGGCCTTGCTTAGGGGATCGAGTATTTAAACACTCGAATAATTTGATTATTTGGAGGATTATTACTGTGTCTGAAGGCCGGATTGCCTTCTTTTCTTTCATATGCCCACGAAGGCACATGCCAGGTGGTTCCAAGCAGACAGATTAAAATAAAGGAAATGAGACAATTTGGGATAACCCACCTGGCGCAAAGATAGCCAACGGTGAGGGAGAAGGCCTGAAATGTGACGTCAGCCTAGGGGGAAAGTCACTGTCAAGGGAGCTAAATCTCTCACAAAGGGCCTTAAGCGCTTCAGACGTCAAGAATGCCGCGTGTAGTGGAGAATATGTAATGGCCCGATCAGCAGTAGCGCCCCTCACCTAGCGCATATGGTCGAACTGTGTCATGGAAATTGTCATCTAACTCCTACGCACACACATACACATGCGTGCATGTACACGCCCACACCCAAATGCATGCGCACAAACACGCATACACATGGACGCACAAGTGCATAAACACACGCACATGCGTACACGCCCACATACAAAGACACACATATATATGCAGATACGTGTGTGTGCGCACACAAACCCACAAATCACACACACGCACGCACGCACGCACGCACGCACGCACGCACGCACGCACGCACGCACGCACGCACACACACACACACACACACACACACATGCACATGCACTTCTGCACACGCACACACACGCGCACATACATGCAGGCACAGACGTGCATGCACACATACACATACGAACGCTCACACACACATGCGCGCGTGCGTGCGCGCACGCACGCGCACACACACACACACACACACACACACACACACACACACACACACACACACACGCACACGCGCACGCGCACGCACACACGCACACACGCATGCACGCACACACGCATGCACACTCATGGGCCCGTGCCCACACATCCATACACACACATGTATACATTCACTACACACACATACCCCCCCCCCCCCCAAAAAAAAAAAAAAAAAAAAAAAACCCAATGTCAGGTAGGCACTCAAGGTCTGACCAGCGTACTGCGCTGATGCGTAGGTCAGACATCTCTTAAGTCGTAGCCACGAGACGCTCTTCTTCAAATCTCTCATCTTAGTTGTTAATTCATTTATCCATCAGCTTAAAATCATGCAAAGTGCGGTCTCAAAACTTGGCGGATGTGGTGTAGCGTATATGGACTAGTCCGCACGCACTGACGCGTCCTTGATGAAACTGAAACAAACAAAGAAACTAAAGTGGTCAGGTAATTAATTGTTACGTGATAGATAGCACCTAAGGTAGTTAGGATCCCTCCCGAGTTCGAACTTTCCCGATAGCAAAAGGAAGGGAAAATTTTCTACCAGGACATTGGAGTATAAATTGACACAGTCATCTGAAGCTGCTTTGTAACCAGACCTTGAAGAACAGGAGTCTTGGGCTTGTTCAGTAGGTATTGCTGTGGGGCACTGTGGTAATGTTCTGTCAGGCTGGCTGAATGTGTGTGGACGTCTTTGTCGTAGCTTCTATAGGATAATTACTGTGTGAAAGTGGCCCCCGAAGTCGGCGGGGATTTTCGATGTCCATTTGGTGTGAAGTGGTTGTTTGCTAAGCAAGTTGGTAGGGATGTGTGTAAATGCTGATGTGTGGAAACACGTAGCAAGAAGGGAATTCAGTGTACTTGTGAAGAAGGTAGTAGAGAAGCAACATGGACAAAAAGTATTGCCCAAAGGGAAATCCTTTGTGTCCATCTCTTTATAAACTGAAAGGAGAATAGAATAACACCTCGATAGAGAGGTGAACAACACCACGAGAGAGAGAGAGAGAGAGAGAGAGAGAGAGAGAGAGAGAGAGAGGGAGAGAGAGAGAGAGAGAGAGAGAGAGAGAGAGAGAGAGAGAGAGAGAGAGAGAGAGGTTAGGGTCGTGAGAAACGTGGTCTGGGTGACGAAAGGGACAGCCAGGTCTTAGGCATAAAAGAACGCTGAGACAGAGAGACTGAGTTCGAAACCCAGAGGTGGGTGAAAAAGACAAAGCAGATGATTTTTACGTCGAGTTCCCAGAGACGATTATGGAACCTGGTGCCAGACAACCAAAGGCGTCACCATCACCCAGTGCTGAAGAAAATTTGAAGTGACCTGTTCGAGAACTGTGGTGTGGTGTGGTGTGGTGTGTGGTGTGGTGGTGGTGGTGGTGTGTGTGTGTGTGTGTGTGTGTGTGTGTGTGTGTGTGTGTGTGTGTGTGTGTGTGTGTGTGTGTGGTGGTGCGTGCGTGTGTGTGTGTGTGTGTGTGTGTGTGTGTGTGTGTGTGTGTGTGTGTGTGTGTGTGTGTGTGTGTGTAAACCTAGCTAGGTGAGAAGCCTTTATCAGCATAAAACCCGGGATTAGGAAGTATTGATCTCTTATGCTTTGATTATTCCTTGTTGTGTTTTTGGATTTTTCATGTGTAAGTATAAGTAGCATAGAAACTGTATTTCTTGATCTCAGTCGTGTTAGGAGAGATGTCAATGCGTGACACTCCATTCTCAGACAGAGGTGAATGTTTGGTGGGTGCATGAGTGCGCATATGCGTGCCCCACTATCGATTGTTAAAAAAATTAGAAGGTTATGGTATAAATGGGAATATATACAACTGGATTAAGAGTTTTCTTTCTAATCGAGTACAAAGGGTGAAAGTTGGCAATAATTATTCTTCAAATATAGATGTTGTAAGCGGTATTCCGCAGGGAAGTATTCTGGGACCTATTCTGTTCACAGTTTTTATAAATGACCTGCCAGAATGTGTATTTAGTTCATGTAAAATATTTGCAGATGATACGAAAATATATGATTCTGTAAGTAACCTTCTTAAATTACAAGATGATATTGATAATCTAATTAAGTGGAGTGAAACATGGAATTTATATTTTAATCCAGTTAAATGCAAGGTTATACATTATGGAAAAAATAATCCGGAGTATACATATACTATGAAATATAATGATGCTGTCTCAGATGTTGATTCCGTTTCAGAAGAAAAAGATCTTGGTGTAATGTTTGATAGCAGTCTGAAATTTGACAAGCACATAAACAGTGTAATGATGAAAGCAAATAAAATGCTCGGCATAATCAGACGGTCTTTTTCATATTTGGATAATGAAGTTTTTACATTACTATATAAGGCATTAGTTAGACCCCACCTGGAGTATGGAAATGTGATATGGAGCCCTTATTTTAAAAAAGCAATCAGCAAGTATTGAGAAAGTACAAAAAAGAGCCACCTTGTTAATTAAGGAATTCAAATATGTTAGCCATGCAGATAGATTGCGAAGGTTAAATTTACCATAGTTAAAGTTCCGACGAATAAGGGGAGACTTGATTGAGACTTACAAGCTATTTAAGGACTTAACAGTACAAATTTTAACACATTTTTTCAACTAACCACTAATCAAATTACAAGAAATTCTGATAACAAAATCCAAATTAAATATTGTCGCACTAATATTAGAACATTTTCATTTAGTAACAGAGTGGCACCGTATTGGAACAAACTACCTGCACACATTAAAAAAGCAAAAGATTTGAATACTTTTAAAAACCTTCTGGATACTAACGCTGAGTTAAATATGTTAAAATTTCAATTTGATTGATAGAATAGATTAAAATATATCCTGAGCATATGCATGCATTAAGCAACCAATGTTTATAAAATAAGATGACTGGGACATATAAAAGCTGTGAGGCTAACAAAGTCCCAAGTGAACTGAACTGAACTGAACTGTATGAGTACAGATAACCTTGATGTGTTAAGCCTGACTAACACATCAACTTTGTTCACTTAAAGCAATATCATCATGATTACACTCATTCTGGACAGTCACGTATTTGAAAAAATGTAAATTTGGTCACTGGTGGAAATATTAAAGAAAATTGAAACGATTGGGAAGTTGTTCTTTTGATTAATCATCGGTTTGATATCAAAAGCTCGCTCAAACTTAAGCTAACGCTACGCCTCACTTTTACTTTTACTTTTACTGCATAAACGGCCACAATCATCAAACTGATTTTACGCCGTTTTGTTGTTACTCAAAACGCTTACACAAATTACACAGTGATTTGGAGCAAAGGCCTAACTGTGGCTTGTGGCCAGGAGAAGTATGTAAGGGAGACAATTCTCAAACAATAGCCTAACTCTCGGGTTACAAAAAAACAAGGTTAATCATACGTGCAAGCGTGACTAGACAACGAGGGAAGAACACGTCAAGACTGCAAGAAAGGTAAACAGTGGTGTTGATGTCAGTCACTATCATTTGTAAGGCATAGAAATTTTCTTGACAATTCTTGTAACAAAAGTACAAGGGTCTTACGTGGATTTTGTCATGTAGGCTATTACTAATGTATTAACACGATTTTCGAACGCGCTCAGAAGTCTCGATCACACGACCCGGAGCGCGGACAAATGCTCACCGGAAAATTGCTCACCGGGCAAATGCTCACCGGCAAATGCTCACCGGAAAAGTGCTGCACGCGGACAAATGCTCACTGTTAGGTGACGACCTAATGAAATGTTAGAGAGCTTCAGTTCACGGACCCATCGGGTGTCTGATAAATGTCCTATACGGATGGGCACTTATCAAACTGGTGCATGACACATAACGGCAGCAGACAAACCTGGTCAGATCCTGTAGACAGAAACATGGAGGTTATACTCAGTCAGCGCGGTGGGCAGAAACTCTGTTTAGAAGGGTATATGTACGTCCGGAAGTTGCAGAAAAGAGTTGGATTCGGTGGCAGTGTGTGCACCAGAGAAGCGCGCATTGCAAGGGAGCTGTAACTACAGATCTATCTGAATGTAAGTACAACAAGCAATATTCTCGTATATCTGTCTGACTGCCTCTCTCCCTCTCTCTCTCTCTCTCTCTTTCTCTCTCTCTCTATATCTATCTATCTATCTATCTATCTATCTATCTATCTATCTATATATCTCACTATCTCCTCTCTCTCATATATATCTGTCTGACTGCCTCTCTCACCCTCTCTCTCTCTCTCTCTCTCTCTCTCTGTCTCTCTCACCGTCTGTCCATCTGTCTGTAGGCTGGGGAGGTACGGTCAAGAACGGATCACAGCCATGAGCCAGATCGCGCTGGCCGTTGAAGTGCAGAAACTGAGAGGGCGGATGAAAGCAACAGCACGAGAAACGCGCAGCAAACCATGTCAGATCCTGGCTCAAGTACTACAAAATGCATCGCAAGAAACGCGAGACGGTTTTGGACAGCTGGAGTCTGTCAAACGTGACCTTCGGCGTCAAAGACGGGCTGTGCTCCCAAAGGAACCCTCGATGCAGTTTGAGCTTGTATTCGAGGATGAATGGAGGACCACTGGTGGCGAGAATGCTGTTCCGTTTTTATTCCATGACAGTGGACCAGATTCTCCCAACCGGGTGACTGTTTTTGCGACCAGGGCAGCGCTCCGTCATCTTTCCAGAGCTAACATATGGTACATGGACGGTACTTTTAGCATGGCTCCAAAGATCTATGGGCAGATTTATGTAATTCGAGCAGAACTCGGAAACAGCGCCATCTCATGTGTCTATGCACTGATCTGCGGTAAACACCAGGGCGTGTATGAAGAGCTATTTCAAGCCATCGTTACCAAATGTCAGGAAGAACACCTCTACCCAGACCCAGTGACCGTCAGCATTGACTTTGAGAAAGCGGCTATCCAGGCTATTCACTCTGTGTTTGGTGAACATGTTAGTATACGTGGTTGCTTCTATCACCTGTGCCAAGCTACGTGGAGAAAGGTGCAGGAGGTGGGACTCACCAATGCTTACAAAGACAACGATCAAGTGAGAGCGTTTGTTGGGAAAATGGATGCCCTTGCCTTTCTACCAGAAGATTGCGTTGCAGATGGAATGACACATCTTCGGGAAAACGTGCCAAATGAACCAGGAGTGGATCAAGACTTACTGGAAAGTCTCCTGGACTACTTTGACCAAACCTATGTATCAGGACGCTATCGCCGTGCCCAGCATAACGACGAGGGTCCAGTCAGGTTACGGAGGATTCCACCACAATTTCCACCTTCCATCTGGAATGTGAACACGGCCACCTTGGCAGATGATTCCAGAACAAATAACTTCTGTGAAACCTGGAATAACAGCTTCCGGCATTTGGTGGGGCATCACCATCCTGGAGTATGGACCACCATCGAATGCCTGAGAATGGACCAAGCGCTGGCAGCCACAAAGCTTACCCAGGCTGAGAGAGGAGAGCCACCACGGAAGAAACAGAAAAGGGGCATTCAGCAGCGCCAGATCCGCCTTCGCACTCTGTGCCAGGAGTTTGCAGCTGGCACCCCGCCTTTGGAGCTATTTTTAGAAGCTGTTGCACACAACATTCGATTGATGTAGAACTTTGTGTGTCAGTGTTGTCTTTTATCCTGATC
>CM031605.1:1054621-1057121 GCA_018398815.1 Conus ventricosus
ATGGGATTTCTGGTAGAGTTGTGAGAACAGGCTGTGGAGGTGACACTGATTCTTCCTGCCATCGTCAGGGAACCTTTGATCCTAGGCGTTATCCCCAAGACCGGAGAGAGACATTGCAGCCCCGTCTATAAGACAGCCCCCAGCACAGCAGCCTGTGCAGAAACATGCCAGTCTTTCTCACCAGAGACATTGCAGCCCCGTCTATAAGACAGCCCCCAGCACAACAGCCTGTGCAGATACACGCCAGTCTTTCTCACCAGAGAGAGACCATTGTAGCCCTGTCTACAAGACAGCCCCCAGCACAACAGCCTGTGCAGATACACGCCAGTCTTTCTCACCAGCGTGCCAATTATTGCAAGACTATCAGGAACTGTGTCCATGTCCATGGTCGTTTGACATGTGTTAATGTATAAATCAAGTATGTCTCAAGACATAAATGACTTACAATGAAAGCTTTTGAAAAGAGAAGGATTTTTAAGTCTTGGTTACCCTCTCGTACCCTGGCCCACCTAGGTAACCATGCTGCTTGCATGCAGTGAATGAAATGGACATACAGCACAAGATGATTGAATGGGTGAAATCATGCACAGGCACATGCGCACCACATACACTTGGGGCCCACACACATGAGCCTGTGCCTACCTACCCATGCACGCACATACATACACATGTGTACTTTCACCACAATCACATACAATGATAATAAAGGCGTAGACAATGTTAGGTAGGTACCCAAGGTCTGACCAGCACATTATGCTAATGTGCAGGTTAGGCATCTGCTAAATCATACCCATGAGACCCTCTTCTTAAATTCTCTTAGTCATTAATCCATTTATCCATCAGCTTCAGTTCAGTTCAGTGTGTTCTGAAAACTTAGCAGATGTAGTCTGGACCAGTCAGCGCACATTGACACCTTGATGAATCTGAAACTGGCCAGCGGCATCATGTGGAGACAACCAACATTATGACTCAGTGACAACTTGGCTTCTGACAGGGATGCTTCTGTGAAAAACAGTTACTAGAGCTTGCTTAGGAATTGTCAGAGTAGCGAGCTAGCATGCTCATACTGATATCGTTGTTATGGACTTTGCGAAGGCTTTGAGTGAGGTAAACCTGAGCCTTTTAGTATACATACTTCATCATTATGGCACCAAGGTACCAGGTTCACAACCAGTTGTGTGTGCCACAAAGAGGAGAAATCCCCAGAACCAAGGTACCAGGTCCACAACCAATGCTGTATGTCACAGAGAGGAGAAATCCCCAGAACCAACGTGCCAGGTCCACAACCAGTTATGTGTGTCACAAAGAGGAGAAATCCCCCAGAACCAAGGTACCAGGTCCACAACCAGTTGTGTGTGTCACAAAGGGGAGAAATCCCCAGAACCAAGGTACCAGGTTCACAACCAGTTGTGTATGTCACAAAGAGGAGAAATCCCCCAGAACCAAAGTACCAGGTTCACAACCAGTTGTGTATGTCACAAAGAGGAGAAATCCCCCAGAACCAAAGTACCAGGTCCACAACCAGTTGTGTGTGTCACAAAGGGGAGAAATCCCCCAGAACCAAAGTACCAGGTTCACAACCAGTTGTGTATGTCACAAAGAGGAGAAATCCCCCAGAACCAAGGTACCGCCGCCATGACCAGATCCCGCAGAACACCAGCAGCAGGAGGGACCATGGTGTGACTCTGCAGAGTACAGGGACATGAGACAGTCACGTTCATAAGATCTGTACCAAGGCCAACAAGGCACTGGGTTTCTTGAGGCCAAAGATAAACATTTGTACACTACACAGATCAAGCCAAACAGATTATAAAAAAAACTACTGACACCCTTGCTAGACTGCATCTCAATAGTCTTGGATCTATACACAAAAAAGTTGTATTTTTGACATTTATGTTTGACTGTGTTAAAGTGTGGTGTTTTGCATGTGGGCAAAAATTCTGTTAGGAATATGGATATGTTATGAAACTGAATGATGATGTTCACCAATAATGCTGCTGTGGAGGAAAAAGATCTGGGTGTGGACTTTTGGCGTCTTTTGATCCTCGCATTCAGAAAGTGGTGAACAAGGCAAACCAGATGTTTAGTATTAATTAGAGAAGGTTTTTTTTTTGATTAGACAAAGATAATTTCCCTAGGTTTTGCCACACCTCATCAGAATATGGAAATTTAATATTGTGCCCACTTCTGAAACAGCGCTCTGCGTAAATAGTTGAGGCGCAAAGACGTGCTACAGAAATGTTAGAGGAATGCAAAAATTTGTCGTTTCCAGAATGATTTATTAAATACCTGCATCTCCACTCTCTGAAAGAAAGGATGATCAGAGTGGACTTATCCAGATCTGCAAGATTTATAGTGGTATTGATGACTGTCAGTTGAACAATTCTTGTTCACATACACAGAATTGACATGAAAGGAAACCATAAAACACTGTCAGTTTCACAAGAAAATGTTCTTTATTCTCACAGAGATACTATTCACAAATGAATTCATTGCTAAC
>CM031605.1:1059621-1061541 GCA_018398815.1 Conus ventricosus
GGGTGGGGGTGTCTGTATCTGTGTCAAAAATAGTTTGCAATGTCAATTGTGGTAACAGGACATTGGAACTAGCAGTAAATGTTTTTTCTACAAATTTTATAAATCTGATGTTAAGGAGGACAAATATATTTCTAGCTTACCAGATGTTTACATTTACCCTCTTATCAAATTTAGATGTTCTAATCATAAATTGCCAGTTGAAGTAGATAGTCGATTTGCTATTCCAAAAAAGAAAGGTTATGTATTTAAAGTGACTTGCCTGCAATAGGTGATGAATTTCATTTTATCATGGAATGTTCATTATACGTTACTTTGCGCAACACATATTTGCCAAAAAGATTTCTCTCTCCAAAATCCGTCAGTAATTTTTGTCAAGGAATGTCTTCTACTAATCGAAAACAAATGCTTCTATTGTCAAAGTATATTACATTATCTCAAGTGTTGTAAATTGTTGGTCTGTGTCAGCATTGACTAGCAATTTATGTTTTATTTTGGCTTGTTTGTTTTCCTTTTTCTGTTATTGCTTTCAACTCACCCTTCCTCCATACCCCAAAAGGGGCAAGAGGAATAGATATCGTTCTTGTTCTTGTTTCTACATACATGTGTGAACAAAAAAATAATAATAGCAGTTATAAAAAAAGAAGAAGAACTTTTCGGGGATGACACTAATTGTCACACACACACACACACACACACACACATATAATATATATTGAATTATAAACAAAACTTGCTCTTATGTCTTAGATTGAAGAAATAGGGGGAGATAAGCATTCATATCTGCAGTGGTAGATGATTCTGCCTAACTAACAGTATGTGCTTGAGTGGGTGAATGGGAAAAAAAAATAAAAAATAAATGCTTCTCAAAATGAGCCTTCAGCAAGCTTATAGTCTCCAAGGGGGATCCATCCTCCAATAGGGAGGGAAACTCACTAACATATAACTCCTGGTCATATACCGATATTTCGAAACCTGGTTGTTTCTTGTCAGTGACCGCGGAAAGTGGTAATTTGACTCCTCTGCCTTTTCAGCTTTAAGAAGAATGCAATCCCAGAAAAGGCTGGTGTGCGATACCGTAGTATGTTTGTTGAGTTTTCAAAAAACCCACCAAAGGTGTGCCACCTAAGAAGCAAAAGAAAATCATGAAAGAGCAAAACAAGCTACATTTTCTTGTGAAAAGTAGAAAATATAAAAAGATATCCTCTTAAGACACAAGTGCTGAGGGCCAGTTCTTGGAATGAATCCGCAAGGGACTAAAATACAACAAACTAATAAATTCCAAGGATAAGTACGAGCACCGTTCCAGCAACTTACAGAGCAGCTTGGTGTTGCAATGACTGCAAGAAATATTGAATTATAAACAAAACTTGCTCTTATGTCTTAGATTGAAGAAATAGGGGGAGATAAGCATTCATATCTGCAGTGGTAGATGATTCTGCCTAACTAACAATATGTGCTTGAGTGGGTGAATGGGAAAAAAAATATAAAATAAATGCTTCTCAAAATGACCCTTCAGCAAGCTTATTAGTCTCCAAGGGGGAAAACATCCTCCAATAGGGAGGGAAACTCACTAACATATAACTCCTGGTCATATACCGATATTTCGAAACCTGGTTGTTTCTTGTCAGTGACCGCGGAAAGTGGTAATTTGACTCCTCTGCCTTTTCAGCTTTAAGAAGAATGCATCCCAGAAAAGGCTGGTGTGCGATAACGTAGTATGTTTGTTGAGTTTGGGGAAAATTTACCCCCCAAAACACCACACACTTCTGTGGAAAAACCCCCCAACACCACACACATCTGTGGAAACACACCCCAACACCACACACAACACATCTGTGGAAAACACACCCCAACACCACACACAACACATCTGTGGAAATACACCCCAACACCACACACTTCTGTGGAAACACACCCCAA
>CM031605.1:1066641-1080993 GCA_018398815.1 Conus ventricosus
TTTGATTTGAATTGACTTTATTGCGTTGCCTTTTAAATTCATCCGATTTCCTTCTGTTTCAAACAGATCGTCGCGTAGGAAACAAGCAGCTTGTATTTCATCAGTCATCCACTTTGGTTGTGCACTATGTTTAACTCTACGCGTTTTGAGTGGCGCATACTTGTCATAAACAGAATTAAACGTAGTAGCCAAAACTCTAACGCTTTCGTTGGATCAGTGTAATTATAAACATTTATAAGGGGGGAATTCATGAGGTCAGTGAGAAAATGATCTTCAGGGAATTGTCCAAAAGATCTATAAGTGAATGTTTGTGGCCTGTTTTAGGAATTTTGATTCCCCTTCTTTTCCACGTAATACATACTGGAAAGTGGTCGCTGCAACATTCCCAAGGCACACATTTCTCAATGACGTTATGTGGTTCAGAAAGATAGATGTGGTCAATTAATGTTTTGCTTGGGGGCGTTACTCGGGGGGCATGTCTATAATTTGGGATAAGTTGTACGAAGTGTCTTGTCTACCATGATGTTTGGCATTTCAATAAATCAATGTTGAAATCCCCTTTAAAATAATTATTTCTGTAGCATCAAGTGATGCTGCATCCACATGGCCGTAAACTTGTCCATCCAATCAGCATGTTCTACGGGTTTTTCGATACAAAAATCCATTTTGATGGGTTTCGTTCTCTTCAACCTGATTATTGCCACACTGCTTCAATTCCAAAACTTTCAAGTTCATATAAAGGGTTGCGCATTTAATGTTTCATGAATGTAAATTAATATGCCCGTATTTTTTGGATTCGGTGGGATCTTTTGCGTAAAATATTGTAGCCGGAGCTTAAGACAGTGGCATCAGGGACAATATCTGAAAGTCTTGATTCAGTGAAGCCAAATAATGAAAGGGTTTGTCTTGATTTGACAGTATAGGGGGGTATCTCCTGTAATTTGTTTTGTATATGGTTTATATTTAGATGTCCAATACGTAATCCGTTTTCCCTGTGGCCACGCTGAAGATGATTGTTCCATTTGTGTAATTAAACAAAAATAGCGATGGATACATTTAAAAACAAACACAAATATGTCCTTTATAATTACACAAAAAATACAACAATCTTCAATGCCAAAAAGATAATGACTATAAGAAACAAACAAAACTAAATTTGCAACCAATTGCAAAACAACATTAAAAACAACAGCAACAACAAAACAATGTTCAATGCAAAATAATACTGATATGAAACACAGGCAGAAGTTAAATTCACAGAGTTATGTAACTCACCTGTGACAAGTTTCACCGAATGTTTATCTACACAACAAGGGGTTTTCTTAGCGTGCTCACGCACCACTTAGATACAATAGAAACTATGATATAAAAACGGAGAGAGAGAGAGAGAAGAGAGAGAAAAGGAGAGAGAGAGAGAGAGGGAGAGGGAATTTCTCAGTCAGATATAATTTGATTAAAGAAAATTGTTATAATCTCCACACTTGCTATCTGATGTAAATGTCCCAATCGTTTTTTGTGCTTGTAAAGGTTTTTAAAAAATTTAATTTATTTTATTTTATTTTTTTTGGCTGCGTCGGCACCAGGTCCACGAGGATTGGAGTCACTTAAGTCCATTGTCTTTCTTCAACACACAGAAGGCTGTGTCTTTTCTCACTGTTAGTATTGTGTGCAACGTGGTCACAGTCCTTTTCCTCCCACCCTTTTCTCCCTTGAACACATATGTTAATATTTTTTTAATAGAAATTTTACACATGGGCATATAGCATACCTGCATAAACACATGCTGATGTTACACAACACTTGTAAAAAATTTTGCACTCCATACTGTTTTGCACAACTTCTTTAGTCTGTAACTACGGCTTGTGTACTCTCCTTGTAGCAGGAACATTATCCCTGAGGGTTTTTTCAGCATGGATGCCCGTTGGGAGGAATACGGGGGTGGGGGGAGGGAAGGGACAGGCATGTAGTTTTGGCCACTGCCAAAAAGCAGGTGTGCGAGGAGGAAAGGGGGATAGTACATGGAAGAAATTGAGGAAACATTTTCCTAGGTGGCATATAACAGTGACGTTTTTTTGTCACGTGATGTGACGAGTGTTTGGTACTTAATGGAGAGATGGGTGGGCGGGGGGCTGGGGTGATAGCTTAATAGGGGCGGAAAGTCATCCAAATCCATATGGTTGATAGGAGAACTGAGGGGGTGGATGATGTTCATTGAATGAGGGACAAGGTGGGATGGTTATCAGGGGGAGGGAAAGAATGGAGAGGTTCGATCATACGAGGGAGGGTGGGGAGCAGAGTGGTTTTAGACGTTTTGGGGGGGCGGCCTGGGGGACGGGGTTTCCCTGTTGTGTAGTAGTGGGGGGGGGGGCTTATTTAACCACTTGTCGGTTTCCTGACACTGGGCCTTCAGCAGGCGGCCTTCTCCTTTTCCCGGCGTCACGCTCAATGTGCTGAGCGAAAAACCCTTCTGCAATGCGGGCCCTTCCTTTTTTGGAGGGATGAACTGCATCACTGTAAAAAGCCATTCTGGGTGCTCCGCTAGCTGTGGGAAAACGTTCGAGTTGGTCTGTATACTTGACCCCCATGTTTTCACATGCTACTTGCAAGTTTTCTGTTTCTAGCGTGTATTAGAGCATTCAGTGGGTGGCGGCCCCTCCCAGGATGATACCAGATGCTTGTATTGACGCCTTTTTGGGAAAATGTGTCTGCACTGAGAGAGGAAAATGTGACCACTCTCAGTACTGATGCCGGGCCCCCTGCTGATGTTGATTGCTGTCTGCAGGTCCCTTGATGCCCACATGAAAGACCAACATGTCGAGTTGTCTGTGTGGGCATTTGACAACTTAGCCACTCTGTGAGTGGGAAAGTGTCAGACCATGACACGACTTTTTGCTGTTTGTAATGAGGAGGGAAGGGCGGGAGAGGTCCACACCTTGATGACAGGTCTCCTAGCATAATGACAGTTGCCTGTTTGGGTCAAAGTTTAATTTTCTGAGAATGGATGGGTGGGGGACTCAAGCTCACCAGCTGTGCTAAGGTCAGCATTAGCATGGCGACTGTAGCATTATGTCTGGCAGGTTCTTGTGGTGAAGGGTGGGAAAGGGGGAAAAGACTGTGGTAGTGGGCCGGAAGGAATTTTGAGAGGAGACTGGTGGGACAGGGGTTCGCGGGGGAGGTAGAAGAAGAGGGATTTAAGAGGGCAGTGCTTGATGAGCAGGGGGAAGAGGGCTTTTCAGACAACTGGTTGTTTGTTTTTTTGCTTCTGCCGGTGTTGCTGAGAATAGATGATTTCTGATGGGGCGATTTGTTTTGAGATGACTGATGATGTATTTGAGTTTTGAGGGAATCTATTTCTATTTTAAGGTCTGTCTTGCTTCTGAAGAGCTGCACGCAGAGATGTGACTTCAGCTTGTAGGGCTTGGGTTATTGCTAGAAATTCTTCTCTTGGGACACAGTCTTCATGGGAACAGCTATTGACAGATTCACTGTTGTCCTCATTGGTGACCCCGTTGGGAAAGGGAGTGGGAGGGGAGCCCATTGGTTGCTGGAGAGATTGTCAGGCTGGTGCTTTGAGGGTCATTTGGAGGTCATTGGAGGTGGGGTGGCACAGTTTTGGAGTTTGGGTGGCACAGTGTTGAGGGTCAATGGAGGTAAGGGTGGCACAGTGTTGAGGGTAAAATTGGAGGTAGGGGTTGGCACAAATGTTTAGGGTCATTGGAGGTAGGGGTGGCACAGTGTTGAGGGTCATTGGAGGTAGGGGTGGCACAGTGTTGAGGGGTGTTTGGGGGACACATGCACTGTGTGCACTAACGGTAGATTCTGTAGGGGAGGGAAAGACGTCATTAGTGTCTTGGTGTTGTGTAGAGCTCACTGTAGAAAATCCAGCTTTCTCCATGTGGGGTGGTACTGGGGATGGGAAGAGGAGGGAAAAGCGTTCGGAGGGCAAGGTGGTTGAGAGATGAGCAAAGGGTAGATGCTTTGGGAGTGGGGGGGGTTGGTAGGGAGAGTTCAGTACATATCTGCGTCTCTCTGATGATACCGGCTATCTCCCCTACGTCGATGATCTCCCCTGGGGGCCACGGTAAATGTTTTACGGTGGGCGTCCAGTGGTAATGACAATGCGGCGCTTGTCATCATCCTCGGCTGGTTGGGCATCGCCGCTGGTCAGAATGACCATTGCAGTGGAGAGGTCGGCTGACGTAAGTCTGTCACTGTCAGGGGTTCAGGGCGCACAGTGCTGTGGCCATTGTGTGCACAATGGCACCAATGTTTTTGAAATCACTGTCCACCCAGTCCTCACAAGCCCTACCCTGAACAAGGATATTGTGCGTTGTATAATAAATATGTATTTTCAGTAGTTTTCTCAGACCCCCCTGTATCCCTAATGTAGACTGGTACAAATCTGATGGGATGGGACATGCTAAATCAACAGTGGAGCACTGTTTACTGTAAGGTTTGTGATGAGGCCCATAGTCAATCCATGTCGTAGTAAGGCCCTTTTGGTGCATAATTGCAACAAAATCTGTGGTAAGTACATACCTCCAATGGTGGCATGTGTTTTTGCTGAGATAAAAATGTTTTTTGTATGGGGTCTATTTGTGTTGAATTTTTTCAAGGGCATGGTCCAGTGAAAATAAACTGTCTTGGGCCATGGAGCGTGTAGTTGGCCCCATGGCTGTAGGTCCTGGTTTCCGCACTGCATGGGAAAAAATCAGCAAGCTTCAGCCATACCAAGCCGAAACTAACCGCTGTAAGGAGCCATAGCTGGCGTGTTAGGCCCAGCCACGGCCCATTTTTGTTGGCGCCGGGCACATGTTTGGTGGATGTCCTATGGGAACACAGGAAAGAAGGTCGGCGGAAGAGTCACAACACAGATGTTGCCGCGCTGAGCTGGACCCACACACACAAAAGTCCTGCCGGTCTGCTACACAAGTACAAATCCTCCCTTCCTTCTGCGCGTTAAAATGCTGTTGGCCAGGCCTCGCTGGCGCGCGCTGCGCAAACCGTGTAGGCGAGATGAGGAGGGAAACTTGCACAAAAACACAAACAATTAAAGTTGAATTTTCACTTTGTGCATCCCAAATTGAACCACCACACGTTCAAAGATGTAAGTACAGAACTTAAGGGAAACAGTTCGTGTAACACATTAAGCACTCCATTCCGTGAATCACATAGTATATATGAAAAATCACGACAGTGATGTGAAGCGTGTCGTCTGCTCGAGAGCGCAGCAAAAAAAGGGGGAGGAGGGGAGAGAGAGAGAGAGAGAGCTGGGACAGTGGGTGGCAGTCAGTGGCAGGGAAAACGGCACGGAAGTGACACAGATTGCAGACCCACAGGCCACTGCCACAATAATGTCGCGGGTCTCCTTTAACGCAGTTGACACACTCACTGTCAATCAGCCTAAATAGTGTGTGTGTGTGTGTGGTGTGTGTGTGTGTGTGTGTGTGTGTGTTTGGGGTGTGTGGGGTGTGGCGCGCGCGCACACACACACACATTATATATATTCAATTATAAACAAAGCTTGCTCTTATGTCTTACATTGAAGAAATAGGGGGAGACTATTTAAACCTGCTGGAGGCTCATTTTGAGAAGCATTTATTATTCCCCATTCACCCCCTCAAGCACATACTGTTAGTTAGGCAGAATTATCTACCCTGCAGACATGAATGCTTATCTCCCCCATTTCTTCAATCTAGACATAAGAGCAGCTTTGTTTATAATTGAATATTGCTTTCAGTCATTTTCAACACCAAGCGCTCTGTTAAATTGCCGGAATAGTGCTCGGTACTTATCCTTGGAAGCTAAGTTTATTATTATTAAATATATATATATATATAATATATATATATATATATATATATATATATATATATATATATATATTTTAAATTGACACATACTCCAGACACACGGACAGGCAAACAGGGGAAACGGACAGACAGAGACAGAGACAGACAGACACACACACACACACACACACACACACAAACACACACACACACACACCACAACACACACTGATTTGAATTTATGTTTGGGAAACGGCGGGTTACTGTCAGAACTCCAGCTGATATGGTAGATGCCAAAGCATGGTGAGGTCAGCTTTGCGGTCGATAAGTGTGTAGTAATAACGCTCATCAAATCTGTGACAGTGTGATGAAGTTCACACAGATGTGACACGTCTCGTGAATTTCATTCAGATCTGACATGTCTCGTGAATTCCAGACAGATTTGACACGTCTGATGAATTTCATAGAAATTCAACACATCTGATGAAGTTCATACAGATTTGACATGTGTGATGGATTCCGTACAGCTCTGACAAGTCTAATGAATTTCATACAGATTTGACATGTGTGATGGATTCCGTACAGCTCTGACAAGTCTAATGAATTTCATGCAGATCTGACACATCTGATGCATTTCATACAGATTTGACATGTGTGATGGATTCCGTACAGCTCTGACAAGTCTAATGAATTTCATGCACATCTGACACATCTGATGCAGTTCATACAGATTTGACATGTGTGATAGATTCCATACACCTCTGACAAGTCTAATGAATTTCATGCAGATCTGACAGGTCTGATGAATTCTATATATAGATTTGACGCGTCTGGTGAATTTCATTCAGATCTGACAAGTCTGATGAATTCATACAGATCTGACACATGTGATGAATTTCATACCGACCTGACAGGTCTGATGAAATCATACAGATCCGATACGTCAGATAAATGTCATACAGATCTGAAATATACGATAAAGTGCATGCAGATGAGACACGTCTGAAGAATTGTATACAGATCTGACACTTCTTATGAATTTTATACAGATTTTACACGCTTCTCTGAATTTCGTACAGATTTGACATATCTGAGGAATTTCATAAAATTGGGTCACTGTCCATTGATGTCAATTCACAGATGTTACAGTCTGGTTTCATTCAACAGTATTTGTCAGTTTCATCACCTTCATCATTAGAGCTGTCAGTCACGGTAAACGTGGCCATTGATGTTGCCCAAGCACGAGACAGGCTTTGGTTTACAACATGACGATTACACTGACAAAAGCCACAACAGTGACATATTGTATTACACTTATAGTCCATGGTGACACCATAGCACATGTAACATCGATAGCACACAATGACACAAATACCAAACGATGACACAACTACCAGACAATGACAGTCATACCAGACAGTAACACCCATACCAGACAATGACACCCATACCAGAAAACGACACCAATACCAGACAATGACACCCATACCAGACAATGACACCCACACCCAACAACAAGACATACCAGACAATGACACAGATACCAGACGATGACACCAATACCAGACATTAACACAAATTCTAGACAATGACACCCATACCAGAAAATGACACCAATACTAGACAATGACACCCGTACCAGACAATGACACCGATTCCCGACAACAACACATACCAGACAATGACACAGATACCAGACAACGACACCAATACCAGACATTAACACCAATACCAGACATTACTAATACCAGACAATTACACCGATAATAGACAATGACATTATTACCAGACAATAACACCCATAACAGACAATAACGCAAATACCAGACAATAACATTGATACCAGACAATGACACTGATACCAGACAATGACACTAATACCAGACAATAACGTCAATACCAGACAATAACACCAATACCACACAATAACACTAATACCAGATAATGACACTGATACAGGACAATAACACAGATACCAGACAATGACACTGATACCAGACAATAACACCAATATCAGACAATAATGCTGATACCAGACAATGACATCGATTCCAGACGAAAAACAAAACAGTTCAGAGCTGCTTCCAGAGGACTCAGTAAGCCACACAAGTCCCCATTCCATGCCAACAGTCACATAGCCACAGGACAGCGCCACTTACCACCAAAACAACGGCGGTTTTCATCACTGCCTGCAGTCCTCCGCACGTGCACATGGTGATGACGTCAAGATAAAGTCCCAGAAATCAGTTTCTTGATTAATTCCTCTCCTAATTTGTCCTGTCCTGGATTGGTCTCTGTCCTAGCTGGTCCCTGTTTCCTAACGTGTCACTCCCTGTCTGGAACTTGTGTGGAGATCACTGACCAAGCTGAGAGAGACAGTGGCAGTGTTTGCAGCGCCCAGTCCTCGCTGCCATCCACAGCATGACCTCAGACACAGGAAGCCAGGCTCTGACAGACAGCAGCTCTGTGCATCAGTTGGTAGTATTTCTACAGGTGACCAGCTGATCACACATACATCATTTCCACAGAGCGCGGTCACACACCACTGACACACGATGTTCGGGGATCGTGGCCAGAGCAGATGAAGTCAGGGGTGAGCTGCTCAACATGTGACAGCCGTCAGCGGCCATGCACGTGGGTCGGAAGACTTTGACGAAGCGTGGAGCCCACGGTACTATGTCTCCGGGGTCAGACCTGCACCAGAACCTGTGACTGTGGTGACTTCTCCCCACAGTAGTCCAGCACTCTGATGGCACACTGGCAGAGGCGGTTTGGCCTGCTTGGTCACAGAATAGAGTTGTGCATAGAAAAAAAACTTGGTCACACAGCAGAGAGCTGTGTAGAGAGCAGAGCACTTGGTCACACAATAGAGCTGTGCAGAGAGCAGAGCACTTGGTCACGACAGAGCTGTGCAGAGAGCAGAGCACTTGGTCACACAACAGCTGTGCAGAGAGCAGAGCACTTGGTCACACACCAGAGCTGTGCAGAGAGCAGAGCATTTGGTCACACAATAGAGCTGTGCAGAGAGCAGAGCACTTGGTCACACACCAGAGCTGTGCAGAGAGCAGAGCACTTGGTCACACAATAGAGCTGTGCAGAGAGCAGAGCACTTGGTCACACAACAGAGCTGTGCAGAGAGCAGAGCATTGGGTCACACAATAGAGCTGTGCAGAGATCAGAGCATTTGGTCACACAACAGAGCTGTGCAGAGAGCAGAGCACTTGGTCACACAACAGCTGTGCAGAGAGCAGAGCACTTGGTCACACAACAGCTGTGCAGAGAGCAGAGCATTTGGTCACACAACAGAGCTGAGAAGAGAGCTGTCTCACGGCACAGCAATCCCTGACGGAAATTTCTTCGCAACATCCGTGCCTGTGGCTGTCTGTCTGCCACACTGAGCGGGGCTGGGGCGGAGGGGAAATTTATAGCACTGCCCCTCGCAGTTTGTTTCCCCCCTTCCTGACAGGCCTGCCGCGCTCCGCGTGCAGGGGGAAGGAAGGGGGAGGAGAGACTGTGGCGGATATGGGGGTAGGAGGCTGGAGGGGGAGGGGAGCGGGGAGGTCAGTGCAGGGCGGGTTGGAATGCAGGGAATGAACAGCACGCCACACACACATGTTTACTCCGCCCGCCCTCGCTTCATTCATCTCTCTCTCTTTTCCCTTTTTTGGCCCAGCCCGCGTGACGTCATGTCTTCTCTTGCTTCTGATTGGACAAACAGCACTTTTCCCACGAGGGGAGGTGTCAAGTCGCCATTACTCCATTGTGATTGGATGAGTTTACATATCAATGGGTAACGTGTTTTAGTCGTGGGGACGATAATGATGCTGCTGCCATTATCATAATCATCCTTGGACAGACAACACTAAACACTGCGACTTAGGACTGGAATCGTGCGACAGTAAGCGATCCAAACATACGCTAAGACCCGTTCATGACATGAGCAAACAGCCAACTGTTGCAAGTTTGTGGGGAACATGAGCGTTTTATCCCCCACTCTGTCCCCGCGGAAACAGTACAACATGACACGACCGACTCACCAAATTAGAACGCACTGCCGACAATTCAGCTGAAGACGTTCTGTGAGAGAAACCTCTGTGTCTGAAGATAACGTGCTACTCTGCTTGTCTAGCTGTCGCAGCCGCTACAACCACTGCTTGCTTTTATCTCGGCTGCTCTTCCTGCGACTGCTGCTGCTAATTTCAATACTGCGACTATCAGAGCTGCTGCTGCTTTTTTCAGTGGTAGATATGTTCTTGAAATGTTACAGAGAACAGGATAATTATACATTGTGTGTGTGTGCGCGTGCGTGCGTGCGTGCGTGCGTGCGTGCGTGCGTGCGCGCGCGCGCGCGCGCGTGCGCGCGCGTGTGTGTGTGTGTGGTGTGTGTGTGTGTGTGTGTGTGTGTGTGTGTGTGTGTGTGTGTGTGTGTGTGTGTGCGCGCGTGCGTGCGTGTGGGGTGTGTGTGTGTGTGTGTGTGTGTGTGTGTGTGTGTGTGTGTGTGTGTGTGTGTGTGTGTGTGTGTTCATGCTGAGGCATCGATGTGGGATCTGAGTGTGTGTGTACACACACACATACACACGCGCGCGCGCGCGCGCACACACACACACACACACACACACACACACACACACACACACACACACACACACACACACACACACACACACTATGCCCGTGCACCTCAACAAGAAAAAAATAGACAACTCGCCCCTACTCTCTCTCCGGGGAAAATTCTGAAAAGAAAAGGAAAGAAAACAAAACCAAATAAACCATTTTAGTCATAATTTTTTTGTTTGTCTCAAGAATAGTTGTCTCCTCTCTCTCTCTCTCTCTCTCTCTCTCTCTCTCTCTCTCTCTCTCTCTCTCTCTCTCTCTCTCTCTCTCTCTCTCTCTCTCTCTCTCTCTCTTTTCAGGCGTCAATCATTTTCGTTCCAATAACAGACATCTATTTCCGTTCACCACTGTTTGTTCTACATCCAACACCACTGCTTGGTCTTTGTCCAACGACACCCTTTGTTCTTCGTCCAACACCTCCCTTTGTTCTTCGTCCAACACCTCCCTTTGTTCTTCGTCCAATACCACCTTTAGTTTTTCGACCCACAACACTCTTTGTTCTTCGTTCAACACCACGCTTTGTTTTTGTCCAACACCAATCTTCGTTTTTCAACCCACACCACCCTTTGTTTTTCGTCCAACACCACTGCTTGTTCTTTGTCCAACACTACTGCTTGTTCTTTGTCCAACACCACTGCTTGTTCTTTGTCCAACACCGCCTCTTGTTCTTCATCCAACACCACTTTTTGTTCTTCGTCCAACACCATCCTTTGTTCTTTGTTCAACACCACCACTTGTTTCTTTGTCCAAAGCACTTTCTTATTCTCCAACACCACCGAGTCTTTGTCCAATCCCCCATTTCTTCTTTGTGCAACGCCACTTTGTTTTTCGTCCAACACCTTTGTTTTTATTCTTCGTTCAACACCACAGTTTGTTTTTTGTCCGGCACTACAACACCACAGTTTGTACTTCGTCCAACACCACAGTTTGTACTTCGTCCAACACCACAGTTTTTTTTTTGTCCGGCACTACAACACCACAGTTTGTACTTCGTCCAACACCACAGTCTGTACTTCGTCCAACACCACAGTTTGTTTTTTGTCCGGCACTACAACACCACAGTTTGTACTTCGTCCAACACCACAGTTTGTACTTCGTCCAACACCACAGTTTGTTTTTTGTCCAGCACTACAACACCACAGTTTGTACTTCGTCCAACACCACAATTGTTTTTTGTCCGGCACTACAACACCACAGTTTGTACTTCGTCCAACACCACAGTTTGTTTTTTGTCCGGCACTACAACACCACAGTTTGTACTTCGTCCAACACCACAGTTTGTTTTTTGTCCGGCACTACAACACCACAGTTTGTACTTCGTCCAACACCACAGATTGTTTTTTGTCCAACACCACAGTTTGTACTTCGTCCAACACCACAGTTTGTTTTTTGTCCAGCACTACAACACCACAGTTTGTACTTCGTCCAACACCACAGTTTGTACTTCGTCCAACACCACAGTTTGTTTTTGTCCGGCACTACAACACCACAGTTTGTACTTCGTCCAACACCACAGTTTGTTTTTTGTCCGGCACTACAACACCACAGTTGTACTTCGTCCAACACCACAGTTTGTACTTCGTCCAACACCACAGTTTGTACTTCGTCCAACACCACAGTTTGTTTTTTGTCCAGTACCACAGTTTGTTTTTGTCCAACACCACAGTTTGTTTTTTGTCCGGCACTACAACACCACAGTTTGTACTTCGTCCAACACCACAGTTTGTACTTCGTCCAACACCACAGTTTGTTTTTTGTCCAGCACCACAGTTTGTTTTTGTCCAACACCACAGTTTGTTTTTGTCCAACACCACTGTTTGTTTTTTGTCCAACACCACAGTTTGTTTTTTGTCCAACACCACAGTTTGTTTTTGTCCAACACCACAGTTTGTTTTTTGTCCAGCACCACAGTTTGTTTTTTGTCCAACACCACTGTTTTTTTGGATTTTTTTTTTTTGTCCAACACCACAGTTTGGTTTTAGTCCAACACCACATTTTTTTTTTGTCGAACACTACATTTTTTTGTCCGCACCACAGTTTGTTTTTTGTGGAACGCCACTGTTTGTTTTTTGTCCAGCACAAGTTTGTTTTTTGTCTAGCACCACAGTTTGTTTTTGTCCAACACCACAGTTTTTTTTTTGTCCAGCACCACAGTTTGTTTTTTGTCCAGCACCACAGTTTGTTTTTTGTCCACAGTTTGTTTTTTGTCCAGCACCACAGATTGTTTTTTGTCTAACACCACAGTTTGTTTTTTGTCCAACACCACAGTTTGTTTTTTGTCCAGCACCACTGTTTGTTTTTTGTCCAGCACCACTGTTTGTTTTTTGTCCAGCACCACTGTTTGTTTTTTGTCCAGCACCACAGTTTGTTTTTTGTCCAGCACCACAGTTTGTTTTTTTGTGGAACGCCACTGTTTGTTTTTTGTCCACACCAGTTTGTTTTTTGTCCAGCACCACAGTTTGGTTTTTGTCCAGCACCACAGTTTGTTTTTTGTCCAGCACCACAGTTTGTTTTTTGTCCAGCACCACAGTTTGGTGTTTGTCCAGCAGGACAGTTTGGTTTTTGTCCAGCACCAGTTTGTGTTTTTGTGGAACGCAACTGTTTGTTTTTTGTCCAGCACCACAGTTTGTTTTTTGTCCAGCACCACAGTTTGTTTTATGTACAACACCACATTTTTGTTTTTGTCCAGCACCACAGTTTGTTTTTTTGTCCAACAACACTGTTTTTTTGGATTTGATTTTGTCCAACACAACAGTTTGATTTTAGTCCAACACCACATTTGTTTTTTGTCAAACACTACAATTTTTTGTCCGCACCACAGTTTGTTTTATGTGGAACGCAACTGTTTGTTTTGTGTCCAGCACCAGTTTGTTTTTTGTCCAGCACCAGTTTGTTTTTTGTCCAGCACCACAGTTTGTTTTTGTCCAACACCACAGTTTGTTTTTTGTCCAGCACCACAGTTTGTTTTTTGTCCAGCACCACAGTTTGTTTTTTGTCCAACACCACAGTTTGTTTTTTGTCCAGCACCACTGTTTGTTTTTTGTCCAGCACCACAGTTTGTTTTTTGTCCAGCACCACAGTTTGTTTTTTGTGGAACGCCACTGTTTGTTTTTTGTCCAGCACCAGTTTGTTTTTTGTCCAGCACCACAGTTTGTTTTTGTCCAGCCCCACAGTTTGTTTTTTGTCCAGCACCACAGTTTGTTTTTTGTGAACGCCACTGTTTGTTTTTTGTCCAGCACCAGTTTGTTTTTTTGTCCAGCACCACAGTTTTTTTTTTGTCCAGCATCACAGTTTGTTTTTTGTTCAGCACCACAGTTTGTTTTTTGTCCAGCACCACTGTTTGTTTTTTGTCCAGCACCACAGTTTGTTTTTTGTCCAGCACCACAGTTTGTTTTTTGTCCAGCACCACAGTTTGTTTTTTTGTCCAGCACCACTGTTTGTTTTTTGTCCAGCACCACAGTTTGTTTTTTGTCCAGCACCACAGTTTGTTTTTTGTCCAGCACCACAGTTTGTTTTTTGTCCAACACCACAGTTTAGTTTTTGTCTAGCACCACAGTTTGTTTTTTGTGGAACGCCACTGTTTGTTTTTGTCCAGCACCACAGTTTGTTTTTTGTCCAGCACCACAGTTTGTTTTTTGTCCAACACCACAGTTTGTTTTTGTCCAACACCACTGTTTTTTTTTGTCCAGCACCACAGTTTGTTTTTGTCCAACACAACAGTTTGTTTTTTGCCCGACACCACTGTTTTTTGTGTGATTTTTGTCCAACACCACAGTTTGTTTTTTGCCCGACACCACTGTTTTTTTTTGTTTTTTTTTGTCCAACACCACAGTTTGTTTTTTTTCCCGACACCATAGTTTGTTTTTTGTCCAGCACCACAGTTCGTTTGTTGTTGTTGTTGTTTTTCTTTTTCTTTTTTTTTTAACACCACTTTCTTTGTGTGTTT
>CM031605.1:1086615-1104115 GCA_018398815.1 Conus ventricosus
TTAATAACAATCTTAAATTTCAAATAAATGGCGCATACAGCGATAACGCAGGAAATTTTCTAATGCTACAAGTTCATACACTGGACTTAGATTTTGTCTTGGTGACTATATATTGACCTGATAGGGATAATCCTGATTTTTATGAACTAGCAAATAAGAAAATAAAAGAATTAAACTGTGCTAATCTTATTATTGCAGGAGACTGGAATTTAGTAATAAACCCAAACTTAGATTATTGTAATTACAAACATGACAATAATGTGAAGGCTAGAGAAAACGCAGAGGAGATGACAATTTCTTGGTAGATATTTGGAGAGAATACAATCCGCAATTACAGTGATTCACTTTGAGAAGAAGTAACCCATTACAGCAGAGCATCCTTGACTTTTTTCTTACTTCTGAGAATGTATGTAATTATATTACCTCTGCAGATATTTCGCCAGGATATCGAACTGATCATTTATTGATAACAATGGAAATGACTTTTGGAGAGACAAATTAAGAAAAATACATTCTGGAAATTTAACTGTTCATTGTTAAAAGATCAGAAATACACTAACGAAATAAATGGCCTCATAGACATCATAGTTTCACAGTATGCCGCGACCGCGTATGATAGAAATAAACTACCGGAAATACCAACTTCAGATATTCACTTTACTATCTCAGACCAGCTACTCCTTGATGTTTTATTAATGGAAAAAATCGGAAATGAAATGAGGTAGGCAACAGCAAACGATAAACAGTAAACAAGTGGGGTATGTTTTGCTCCCATAAGGAAACCTAACACAGAGTAACTTTTATTCAAGACTGGCACAGCCTTTTAAACTTGAATAAAGTCAGACAAAATACATAGACGAACAATCTAATAGTGGGGGAAAAACAAGCGCAGGCCAACAACTGAACTGTCTGGCAAAGATTTGGACTTGAGGGGAGGGGAGAGGAGAGGGGAGTTTGAAAATGGAGAAACTGGGAAAATGAAATTAAAAAAAAAAAAAATTATGTTACAGATATGAAAACTCTTCACTAGCTGCATAAGGGAACCATTGCAATCCCTTTTGAAGGCAGATATATTTGTATTGCCTGCTCCGAGGCCTTTCGCCCGCTGGATCAGGACTCATCAGGGAGACACGGCTGGTTGTGTCTGCGCTCCCGGCGTCAAATAGAGACACACCACAGTCCATAATACTGTGGTGTTCTCACCACCATGGGTGCAAAAAAGAATCCAATAGCACCCCCAGATCAGCCACACTTTCGTTTGGTTGCATTTACTACTCTTCGCTGGCTGCTCTGAGGGTGCTATTGGATTCTTTTTTGCACCCATGGTGTGTGAGAACACCACAGTATTATGGACTGTGGTGTGTCTCTATTTGACGCCGGGAGCGCAGACACAACCAGCCGTGTCTCCCTGATGTGTCCTGATCCAGCGGGCGAAAGGCCTCGGAGCAGGCAATACAAATATATCTGCCTTCAAAAGGGATTGTGATGGTTCCCTTATGCAGCTAGTGAAGAGTTTTCATATCTGTAACATATATTTTTTTTTTTTAAATTTCATTTTCCCAGTTTCTCCATTTTCAAACTCCCCTCTCCTCTCCCCTCCCCTCAAGTCCAAATCTTTGCCAGACAGTTCAGTTGTTGGCCTGCGCTTGTTTTTCCCCCACTATTAGATTGTTCGTCTATGTATTTTGTCTGACTTTATTCAAGTTTAAAAGACTGTGCCAGTCTTGAATAAAGTTACTCTGTGTTAGGTTTCCTTATGGGAGCAACACATACCCCACTTGTTTACTGTTTATCGTTTGCTGTTCCCTACCTCATTTCATTTCCGATTTTGCTTTGATTAAATTGAGGTTATTGGTTATTTGTATTTGTTTCTGTCCGTCTGTGTGTTTGTCTTTTGATCTGCCTTGCATCGTTGGGTGGATCCTCAGGCGTAGGCTCAAAGACTGTCCCCTACATTTTATATTATTTGCATAATGTCTTTAGTTTTACAACAACTTTTTTTCCTACCCACACTTTCGTTTGGTTGCATTTACTACTCTTCGCTGGCTGCTCTGGGGGTGCTATTGGATTCTGTTTTGCACCCATGGTGGTGAGAACACCACAGTATTATGGACTGTGGTGTGTCTCTATTTGACGCCGGGAGCGCAGACACAACCAGCCGTGTCTCCCTGATGAGTCCCGATCCAGCGGGCGAAAGGCCTCGGAGCAGGCAATACAAATATATCTGCCTTCAAAAGGGATTGCGATGGTTCCCTTATGCAGCTAGTGAAGAGTTTTCATATCTGTAACATAATTTTTTTTTTTTTTAATTTCATTTTCCCAGTTTCTCCATTTTCAAACTCCCCTCTCTCTCCCCTCCCCTCAAGTCCAAATCTTTGCCAGACAGTTCAGTTGTTGGCCTGCGCTTGTTTTTCCCCCACTATTAGATTGTTCGTCTATGTATTTTTCTGACTTTATTCAAGTTTAAAAGACTGTCCCAGTCTTGATAAAAGTTACTCTGTGTTAGGATTTCCTTATGGGAGCAAAATTACCCCTTGTTTACGTTTATCGTTTGCTGTTCCTACTCATTTCAATTCCGAGTTTGTCTTTGATTTTTTGGTTATTGGTTTTCTTTTGATTGCTTTCTGTGGTCTGGTGTTTGTCTTTTGATCTCCCTTGCATTGGGTGGATCCTTCAAACGTTAGGCTCAAAACTGTCCCCTACATTTTATTTAGTTGCATAATGTCTTTAGTTTTACAACACTTTTTTCCTACCCAACTTTCGTTGGTTCATTACTACTCTTCGCTGGCTGCTCTGGGGGTGCTATTGGATTCTGTTTTGCACCCATGGTGGTGAGAACACCACAGTATATGGACTGTGGTGTGTCTCTATTTGACGCCGGGAGCGCAGACACAACCGGCCGTGTCTCCCTGATGAGTCCCGATCCAGCGGGCGAAAAGCCTCGGAGCAGGCAATACAAATATATCTGCCTTCAAAAGGGATTGCGATGGTTCCCTTATGCAGCTAGTGAAGAGTTTCATATCTGTAACATAATTTTTTTTTTTTTAATTTCATTTTCCCAGTTTTCCCATTTTCAAACTCCCCTCTCCTCTCCCCTCCCCTCAAGTCCAAATCTTTGCCCGACAGTTCAGTTGTTGGCCTTGCGCTTGTTTTTCCCCCACTATTAGATTGTTCGTCTATGTATTTTTCTGACTTTATTCAAGTTTAAAAGACTGTGCCAGTCTTGAATAAAAGTTACCCTGTGTTAGGTTTCCTTATGGGAGCAAAACATACCCCACTTGTTTACTGTTTATCGTTTGCTGTTCCCTACGTCATTTCATTTCCGATTTTGCTTTGATTAAATTGAGGTTATTGGTTATTTGTATTTGTTTCTGTCCGTCTGTGTGTTTGTCTTTTGATCTGCCTTGCATCGTTGGGTGATCCTCAGGCGTAGGCTCAAAGACTGTCCCCTACATTTTTATTATTTGCATAATGTCTTTAGTTTTACAACAACTTTTTTTCCACCCACACTTTCGTTTGGTTGCATTACTACTCTTCGCTGGCTGCTCTGGGGGTGCTATTGGATCTGTTTTGCACCCATGGTGGTGAGAACACCACAGTATTATGGATGTGGTGTGTCTCTATTGACGCCGGAGCGCAACACAACCAGCCGTGTCTCCCTGATAGTCCCGATCCAGCGGGCGAAAGGCCTCGGAGCAGGCAATACAAATATATCTGCTTCAAAAGGGATTGCGATGGTTCCCTTATGCAGCAGTGAAGAGTTTCATATCTGTAACATAATTTTTTTTTTTTAATTTCATTTTCCCAGTTTCTCCATTTTCAAACTCCCCTCCCTCTCTCCCCTCCCCTCAAGTCCAAATCTTTGCCAGACAGTTCAGGTTGTTGGCCTGCGCTTGTTTTTTCCCCCACTATTAGATTGTTCGTCTATGTATTTTGTCTGACTATATTCAAGTTTAAAAGGCTGTGCCAGTCTTGAATAAAAGTTACTCTGTGTTAGGTTTCCTTATCGGAGCAAAACATACCCACATGTTTACTGTTTATCGTTTTATTAATGGAAATTAACACTACATTTTTCTTCCCGGTCCAACTCTACATGTTTCCTCCTAGTCCAACACTACATATCTCTTTCTTTCCAACTCTACGTGTTTCTTCCTGGTCCAACACTATATGTTTCTTCCTGGTTCAACGCTACATGTTTCTTCCTGGTTTGTGCATGGTCCAGCACTACTTTTTCAGTGGTCCAACACTACATTTTTCTTCCAGGTCCAACACTACATTTCTTTCTTCCAGGTCCAGCACTACATCTTTTTTTCTTCCTGGTCCAACACTACATGTTTGTTCCAGGTCCAACACTACGTGTTTCTTCAGGTCAAACACAACATCTTTTTTTTCCACATGGTCCAACATTACACGTTTCGTCCTGGTCCAACACTATAGTTTGTTTCTTCCTGGTCCAATACTAAATATTTCTTCCTGGTCCAACACAACATGTTTCCTCCTGGTCGAACACAACATGTTTCTTCCTGGTCCAACACTACATGTTTCTTCCTGGTCCAACACAACATGTTTCTTCCTGGTCGAACACAACATGTTTCTTCCTGGTCCAACACAACATGTTTCTTCCTGGTCCAACACTACATGTTTCTTCCTGGTCCAACACAACATGTTTCTTCCTGGTCCAACACTACATGTTTCTTCCTGGTCCAACACAACATGTTTCTTCCTGGTCCAACACTACATGTTTCTTCCTGGTCCAACACTACATGTTTCTTCCTGGTCCAACACATCATGTTTCTTCCTGGTCGAACACTACATGTTTCTTTCCTGATCCAACACCGTTAGTTCCTGGTCTAACGCCGGCTGTTTGTTCCTGGTTTAACACCGCCTGTTTGTTTGTTCCTGGTCTAATCCACATGTTTCTTTGTTCCTTGTCTAATACCACCTGTTTGTTTGTTCCTGGTCTAAGCCACCTGTTTGTTCCTGGTCTAACGCCACCTGTTTGTTTGTTTCTGGTCTAACGCCACCTGTTTGTTTGTTCCTGGTCTAACGCCACCTGTTTGTTTGTGCCTGGTCTAACGCCACCTGTTTGTTTGTTCCTGGTCTAACGCCACCTGTTTGTTCCTGGTCTAACACCACCTGTTTGTTCCCGGTCTAACACCACCTGTTTGTTATTGGTTTAACACCACTTGTTTGTTCCTGGTCTAACGCCACCTGTTTGTTCCTGGTCTAACACCACCTGTTTGTTCCTGGTCTAACACCACCTGTTTGTTCCTTGTTTAACACCACCTGTTTGTTCCCGGTCTAACACCACCTGTTTGTTCCTGATCTAACACCACCTGTTTGTTTATTCCTGGTCTATCGCCACCTGTTTGTTCCTGGTCTAACACCACCTGTTTGTTCCTGGTCTAACACCACCTTTTTTTTTTCTTTTTTTTTTCTTTTTTTTTCACATACAAAGTTATTTTAATTAAACAGCCAGAAACTTCCCAAACTGTATGATGAATAGACGAAAGTCAACAATGGAACAAAATGGCCCCATGCAGAATTTAAACGCAACACCATCTTCCCTGTCCAATAAAAAGTAATTTTGGTGGCCTTGAAAAGTAACGTCCAAGACAGCCTGGACATGGAGAGATCAAGCAAATACATTGCTGTCCACCCACCCCACCACCCAGTTACCTTCCCGGCCACCCAGTTACCTCCCATGGTCCTTCCACTGATTTTCCATCACCCAAATGGATGCAGTCTATCCCACTCACTTCAACCACCATCAATGTCGGTGTAGTCACAGCTGATATTGTTACCCTGTACAGTCCCCCCCATTCACTGAAACTGGACATCAAATCCCAAACTCCACAGGCAAGACTAGTTTTTGAAACCGTCATAACTGATGTGAACTCTTTCTTCAAGCAAACAGGACACCCAATTCTGCCAACATGTGTACCAACCATGCATCAGAGGAAACATCACTAGAAGCTGACTTGACTGGGTTAACCTTCCTGATTTCAGCTTGTAACTCAGAAGAAGGAGAAGGGGGCCGACTATTGCCATCATCTGGGACTTTTGGCTCAGTTGCCAACCATACAAAGACATCTGAACAAAATCTACTCAACTGGCATCTGTTCCCTTCCTGCCTTCATAACTTCTGGCAATCGAAGCAACTGTTCAACCATGAATTATTGTAGAAGAGGGAGGCATGTGTGAAGGGAACTATGCCTACAAGCTTTCACTTACATAACAAGTTTCACCGTTTAAGTGAAGCTCCGAATACCATCTTTACTTTCCAGTTAAAAAAACAACAAAACAAAACAAACACTGAAACAAGTTCTGCACCACAACAGAGACTGAAACAGTTTGTCCAGCACAAAGGATTTAAATAAACAGAAATAGTTTCCACTACAAAGGATATACCAAGCTGAAACTTGAATATAGCCTAGTGTACAAATGGTGGTTTTCGCAACAGAATCTACAGGACTCGTCTGCCGTCCTTGAAAGGTCTATTGCTTCATCAGACTATACCTTCCACATCGCCTTGAAAGGTCTATTGCTTCATCAGACCTTTCCTTCCACATCGCCTTGAAAGGTCTATTGCTTCATCAGACTATACCTTCCACATCGCCTTGAAAGGTCTATTGCTTCATCAGACCATACCTTCCACATCGCCACCTCTTTCCTTGCTGCTATCTTCTTCATGTTTGCCACACTGGTTCCACAGATACTTTAGGCACTTCGTTCACAACTTTTCATATTGTTTTGAATAAAAGATCAAGTTGTGGGACAGTTTTCCCTATAACAATGTCATTTAGAGCGTGTGGACCAGTTTTCCCTGCAGCAATGCCATTCAAAGCCTACTTCACATTATTATTCTTTCATTCACTTTTCACTTCAGCTAGTTCCATGAGCAGGATTCACATTAAATACGTTGCTCATATTTGACAAAAATTCTTGTAACTTGCAAGCTGTCTTACGTAACAGCTCATCAAGCGACTGCCAAAGTCCGAGTCCTTTGATACACTCCAATAAGGGAGCTAGTGAAAAGAATCTGCTTCATCTGATTTGAGTTTTGAACATCCAAAAACTGCAAATTCAACAAAATATGAAATCTCTGTATGAGTGTTTAACCATCCAAACACACTGCAAATTGTGGAGTGTTTTACCATCCCCAAAACAATGCAATTTAAAAAAATCGGTGTGTTGCACCAAACATACTTTTCATGAACAGCTAAGTAGAGATGTAGATAGGCATACGATGTAATAAAACGATAGAAATAACAAAAATTGCTTCGTAACTTGGGACTCAAACTGTCCCCAAGCTTGTCTTTGAGAAAAAAAAATGTCCTAGACAATTCTCTCTGCAGAATTTTTTAGTTTTCAAGTTTACATCGCAAAGGAGATACGTAAGTCCATGCAGAGACGGACACCGTCTTAATTCTTTCACAACCCAAAGAGTCACTTCACAGCAAGGTCATGCACTGTGTGCCCAGCTGTCCATGTCTGAACAAGACTAGACTGGGGGGGGGGGGCGGGAATAGGAGGGGAGAAAGGGAGACACAAAACCTGCATGCATGAATGCATACAGCAGCTCTAGCATTCTGGCTTAACTGCTCAAAGCCACCGGCTTAACTGATCAAAGCCAATCACAAACACACCCATCGCTAACAGATCTCCCTAGGTTTGTGCTAACCATGTACAGATTCATACATCCAAACAACTGACACAAAAGCCACAGCAATCGCAAACTTCATCAAGGACTGTGGCTACAACAACCTGTTCCGTGCCCTTAACTGCATTCTATTAGTACCTCTCCATTCAAAGTATTACGGGAGAACAGTATCCTCTTTAAGTTTTTCTACATTTGCTTTGAATTTCTAGTTGTATTACTTTTGTTCTTCATCTTTTAAGTTCTATGCAATTAGATTCCTTTTTACATTTTCATTTTTCTTTCCTTATCTCATGATAGCTTTACTGTTCGATTATTTTCAGCTCTGCATGTTCTTACATTTTTTTTTTCATTCTTCATTCTTTGTTGTTGATGTTTTCGGATTTTTTGTAATGACAAGATAATGCCTCAAGTAAAGTAGTCAGCTGGGCTTTAGGTTTGGAAGGAAAACAAGTTGATACAACTGCAATTTTACACACGAGAGTGGGGGAGAACATACTCAAAGTGTAATAAGAGAGCAGAATCTTTACTTCTCTTAATGGCCTTTGTACACAACATAATCACCACTGTCAAATTCAACAGCAGATTTTTCTCTGTCATTCATGCTTTGCTGCTTAACGCAACTTCTCTGAGAAAAAAAAAAGAAATCCTCAAGACTAGTTCTAACAGTGTATTCTCTGTATTTTACCACTACAAAAATTAAGTTAATGCATTCTGCCAGCCCAACTCGCATCTTGTTAGTCCTCACTGTTGATCCCTATTGCAATGAAAATGAAGTTTTGTCACCTGAAGTCTGTCATACTCATTCAATCATATATAAACACATTCACTGGGCACCAGGTGTGGACCCTCTCTCTCTCTCTGGAATATACAGTCACAACCATGTCAGTGTCCTGCCTTGCACGCAGCCCAGCCCCAAAAAGGGGGGGCGGAAGGTGGAGATGGAGGTCACCTGGGCGTGGCTGACCTGGCATGTTGTGTAGTAAGCTTGTCTGTCGCACGGTACGTAGAGAGCCCCATAAAGATGTCTTCAGCCTGGTCCTCGAAGCCGATTCCAAGCCCTGGGTGAAACGATGGCTGTGCCTAGAGCACCTGGTGTACTGGTTGCTGACTGCTCGGACCTTCTGCATGGCACACATCAGGACATGGACTCCACCGCGCTGGGCTGGGACTCTGCTGCTTCACCCGTGCCGCCGCTTCCGCTCCTTTTGATGACGTGTTCTCTTCAATCATGGGTCGCAGGATGATATAGTTCAGCAGGTCGGAGAGAGACACGATGCCTTGGACATGTCGGTTTTCATCCACCACCACCAGACGGTGAACCTCGGCCTTCACGATGTTCTCCATCACATCTTCCAGTCGATCTGTTGCCAGGCAGGTGGCAACACCTTCATAACTTTCAGCAGCAGAGCGGTGTTTGAGGGCTTCCTCAATGGTGATGTCCAGATTGTTGTAGGTTTTCTCAGCAGCCAGATTAATGACATCGAACTTGGCGTAGATGTCGCACACCATCCCCTCCTCATCCAGCACAGGCAGGGCAGAGATGCGGTTCTCCACAAACAAGTGGAGGGCTTCGATCAAAGGCATGGTTTTAGATGCCGTGATCACACCACTGTACGTGCCGATAGACAGCTCCTTCAGCGTCTTGCCCATGAAGCTGGGCTTGGGCAGGTCCCTCAGATAGATGTGCAGGAAACGAAGGATGCGTTTATGTGTCAGGATGTAGATGGCGTTGCCGGTGGACGGATCCACCACAGGCAGGCGGTGAACATGGTTGTCGATAAGTGCTTTCACTGCCTCAAACAGACTGGCATCAGGATCGATGTACACAAAGGGCTTCAAATCGTCCTTCAGTACCTCTCTCCAGGTGGCGATTTTATGGTCCTCCAATTCGTCCATCCTGGCATTTGGTTCCCTGTAATACCTTTTCAGGATATTGATAAAATCTGTGATGGTCAGCATTCCGACATAATCCTGTTTGACTGTGTCCCACAATGGAGCGGCCCGTACCCCATTGTACACCAGGGCAAAAAAAGCTTTTTTCACATTCAGCTGTGTGTCGAAGATGACCAGTTTGGCACTTGTGGGTATGAGGTCGTAACACTTGTGAGCACGCATGAACTTGCTGAACACCTGGTCCTCATTCTCATCTTCCACTTTTTCCGCCTCCTCTTTGCTTGAACGTCCTACTTTTTCCTCTTCCTCCTGGCTCGTCCTTTCCGCTTCCTCCTGGCTGGTAGAACCTTCTTCCACATTTCGGGCTTTCTCTTCACAGACATCGAGTTTTTCATCTCCCTCTTTGCTGAACGTCCTCCTGGTCTCCGTCTGCTCCTTGCCATGACCTTGCTTCCGTTCCCCCTCCACTTCCTTCACTTTCGCGGCTTCCACCCGCTTCGTCACGCTATCCGTCGGACTCCCCGCCGACGCCGCTCCTCCGCCGATATCCTCTCGGCGCGAAGTGAACCCCGTCAGCTGCACGTTCTTCTGCCCGCCCTGATCAGGAAGTTTCCACTTGGTCCATTTGGTAGACTCCATGATTGATTATGTTCTCCTCGTCATGTTAGTCCACTGCCAAGTCAAAAATGGCTCGAGCCCACATCCACCCACTCAGGGTTCTTCCGATGACCGCTCTAACACCACCTGTTTGGTCCTGGTCTAACAAGACCTGTTTGTTCCTGGTCTAACACCTCCTGTTTGTTTGTTCCTGGTCTAACAGCACCTGTTTGTTCCTGGTCTAACACCACCTGTTTATTCCTGGTCTAACACCACCTGTTTATTCCTGGTCTAACAATACCTGTTTGTTGCTGGTCTAACACCACCTGTTTGTTCCTGGTCTAACACCACCTGTTTGTTCCTGGTCTATCGCCACCTGTTTGTTCCTGGTCTAATGCCACCTGTTTGTTCCTGGTCTAACAGCACCTGTTTGTTCCTGGTCTAACAGCACCTGTTTGTTCCTGGTCTAACAGCACCTGTTTGTTCCTGGTCTAACACCATCTGTTTGTTGCAGGTCTAACGCCACCTGTTTGTTCCTTGTCAAACACCACCTGTTTTGTTTGTTGCTGGTTATACACCGTCTGTTTGTTCCTAGTCTAACACAACATGTTTGTTGCTGGTTATACACCGTCTGTTTGTTCCTGGTGTAACACAACATGCATGTTCCTAGTCCAACACTGTTTGTTCCTGGTCTAACACCACCTGTTTGTTTACAGTATAACACTTTGTTCCTGGTTTAACACCACTGGTTTGTTCCTGGTTTAACACCACTGGTTTGTTTCTGGTTTAACAGCACCTGCTTGTTCCTGGTCTAACACTGATTTCTTCCTGGTCTAACACTGTGTTCTTCCTGGTCTAACACTGATTTTGTCCTGGTCTAACACTGATTTCGTTCTGGTCTAACACTGATTTCGTCCTGTTCTAACACTGATTTCGTCCTGGTCTAACACTGATTTCTTCCTGGTCTAACACTGTGTTCTTCCTGATCTAACACTGATTTCGTCCTGGTCTAACACTGATTTCGTCCTGGTCTAACACTGTGTTCTTCCTGGTCTAACACTGATTTCTTCCTGGTCTAACACTGTGTTCTTCCTGGTCTAACACTGATTTCGTCCTTGTTTAACACTGTGTTTTTCCCTGGTATAACACTGATTTCGTCCTGGTCTAACACTGATTTCGTCCTGGTCTAACACTGATTTCGTCCTGGTCTAACACTGTGTTCTTCCTGATCTAACACTGATTTCGTCCTGGTCTAACACTGATTTCGTCCTGGTCTAACACTGTGTTCTTCCTGGTCTAACACTGATTTCTTCCTGGTCTAACACTGTGTTCTTCCTGGTCTAAACACTGATTTCGTCCTTGTTTAACACTGTGTTCTTCCTGGTATAACACTGATTTCGTCCTGGTCTAACACTGATTTCGTCCTGGTCTAACACTGATTTCGTCCTGGTCTAACACTGTGTTCTTCCTGGTCTAACACTGATTTCTTCCTGGTCTAACACTGATTTCGTCCTGGTCTAACACTGATTTTGTCCTGGTCTAACACTGATTTCGTCCTGGTCAAACACTGATTTCGTCCTGGTCTAACACTGATTTCGTCCTAGTCTAACACTGATTTCGTCCTGGTCTAACACTGATTTCGTCCTGGTCTAACACTGATTTCGTCCTGGTCTAACACTACATGTTTGTTCCTGGTCTAACACTACATGTTTGTTCCTGGTCTAACACCACGTCTTGTTCCTGGTCTAACACCACCTTTTTGTTCCAGGTTTAAACTGCCTGTTTGTTCTGGCCAAAGACCGTTTGTTCCTCGTTTAATGCCTTCAGCATCAAGTGCTAGTTCCTGACCTAGCTCCACTAGTTGTATCTTGTACGAAACTACCTGTTTGTTCTTGTACACCACTACCTGTCTGTTCTTGTACAACACTACCTTTCTGTTCTTATACAGCACTACCTGTCTGTTCTTGTACAACACTACCTGTCTATTCTTGGTCCAAGGACAGCTGTTTGTTCTTTGTCACTTGTGGCTCGATAATGCAAATGACCATTTTCCATCACCCGTAGCTATAGAGTGCTCGTGAGTGTCTTCCATCACCTGTAGCCATGCAGAGCAGGTGTCTGTCTTCCATCATCTGTAGCCTGTAGTGCAGGTGACAGTCTTCCATCATCTGTAGCCCTGTAGTGCAGGTGACGGTCTTCCATCATCTGTAGCCTTTTAGTGCAGGCGACTGTCTTCCATCATCTGTAGCCCTGTAGTGCAGGTGACGGTCTTCCATCATCTGTAGCCTTTTAGTGCAGGCGACTGTCTTCCATCATCTGTAGCCCTGTAGTGCAGGCGACTGTCTTCCATCATCTGTAGCCCTGTAGTGCAGGTGACGGTCTTCCATCATCTGTAGCCTTTTAGTGCAGGCGACTGTCTTCCATCATCTGTAGCCCTGTAGTGCAGGCGACTGTCTTCCATCATCTGTAGCCCTGTAGTGCAGGCGACTGTCTTCCATCATCTGTAGCCCTGTAGTGCAGGTGACTGTCTTCCATCATCTGTAGCCCTGTAGTGCAGGCGACTGTCTTCCATCATCTGTAGCCATGTAGTGCAGGTGACTGTCTTCCATCATCTGTAGCCCTGCAGTGCAGGTGTTCTGTCTTCCATCATCTGTAGTCCTGTAGTGCAAGTGGCTATCTTCCATCATCTGTAGCCTTTTAGTGCAGGTGGCTATCTTCCATCATCTGTACCCTGTATTGCAGGCGACTTGTCTTCCATTACATGTAGCCCTGTAGTGCAAGTGACTGTCTTCCAGCATCTGTAGCCCTGCAGTGCAGGTGACTGTCTTCCAGCATCTGTAGCCTGTAGTGCAGGTGACGGTCTTCCATCATCTGTAGCCTTTTAGTGCAGGCGACTGTCTTCCATCATCTGTAGCCCTGTAGTGCAGGCGACTGTCTCCATCATCTGTAGCCTGTATTGCAGGGGACTGTCTTCCATCATCTGTAGCCCTGTAGTGCAGGCGACTGTCTTCCATCATCTGTAGCCCTGTAGTGCAGGTGACGGTCTTCCATCATCTGTAGCCTTTTAGTGCAGGCAACTGTCTTCCATCATCTGTAGCCCTGTAGTGCAGGCGACTGTCTTCCATCATCTGTAGCCCTGTAGTGCAGGTGACGGTCTTTCATCATCTGTAGCCTTTTAGTGCAGGCGACTGTCTTCCATCATCTGTAGCCCTGTAGTGCAGGTGACTGTCTTCCATCATCTGTAGGCCTGTAGTGCAGGTGACTGTCTTCCATCATCTGTAGCCTGTAGTGCAGGTGACTGTATTCCATCATCTGTAGCCTATAGTGCAAAGTGACAGTCTTCCCTCATCTGTAGCCCTGTAGTGCAGGTGACTGTCTTCCATCATCTGTAGCCTGTAGTGCAGGTGACTGTCTTCCATCATCTGCAGCCCTGTAGTGCAGGCTACTGTCTTCCATCATCTGTAGCCTGCAGTGCAGGTGTCTGTCTTCCATCATCTGTAGTCCTGTAGTGCAAGTGGCTATCTTCCATCATCTGTAGCCTGTAGTGCAGGTGGCTATCTTCCATCATCTGTACCCTGTATTGCAGGCGACTGTCTTCCATTACATGTAGCCCTGTAGTGCAAGTGGACTGTCTTCCAGCATCTGTAGCCCTGCAGTGCAGGTGACTGTCTTCCATCATCTGTAGCCCTGTAGTGCAGGTGGCTGTCTTCCATCATCTGTAGCCTATTGTGCAGATGACTGTCTTCCATCATCTGTAGCCCTGTAGTGCAGTTGACTGTCTTCCATCATCTGTAGCCCTGTAGTGCAGGTGACTGTCTTCATCTCCTGTACTCTGATAGTCATCGCAGGTGCCAGACTGGGATGCCTCTGCATGTTACCATGGCAACGTCAGCTGATCTCACGGATGTCAACATTGTCCTCCCTCCAGTTTCCGTTTTTCAGAACTGCATAGAACTTCAATGGAGAACAAATTAACTATGTCAATGCTGGATGCATAGAACAAATTAACTATGTCAATGCTGGATGCACAGAACAAATTAACTATGTCAATGCTGGATGCACAGAACAAATTAACTATGCCCAATGCTGGGTGCAAAGAACACATTAACTATGTCAATGCTTGATGCACAGAACAAACCATGAAATCTCCTTTATACTCTCCTGACATTTGGACGGTGCTTTATTGACCACTAATATGATGTCGTGGTATTCAGGCCAAATAGTGTTCCCACGGCCACCGCATGTGGACCTAATGATTCTCCATTTGATGAAACATTTATCTTAATCACCTTCAACATCCTTCTTTATTTCTTTTCACACTCTTCTTGATGATTTCTGGCCCCCGTTTAGTTATCTCTCTTCTCATCCGAGGACCAATACAGAAACACACACGGAAAATGACAAACATGCATAATCGCGCCGCGCGCTCGCGCGCGCACGCACACACACACACACACACACACACACACACACACACACACACACACACACACACACACACACACACACACACACACACACACACACACAGGCGTGCACGCGCGCACACGTGGAGAGAAAGAAAGAGAGAGAGAGAGCGCGAGAGAGGGAGAGAGAGAGAGAAAGAGGGAGAGAGAGAAAGAGAGAGAGAGAGAGAGAGGAGAGAGAGGGGGAGGGAGAGAGAGAGAGAGAGAGAGAGAGGAGAGAGAGAGAAGATTGATTGATTGATTGATTGATTGATGATTGATCTTTAATACCCAAAGATGAAGATTTTAGGCCAAAGCCTAGTCTTACGAGAGAGAGGAAGGAGAGAGAGAGAGAGAGAGAGAGAAGGGAGATGAGAGAGAGAGAGAGAGAGAGAGAGAGAGAGAGAGAGAGAGACAGAGAGAGAGAGCGAGAGAGCGAGAGAGAGAGAGAGAGGATGGGGGAAAGGGAGGGGAGAACTGACAGTCTGGGCAAATCAGCGCCCTTCAGTCGTTCTACTCTCATCACCCCACCCCCTCCCTCCCCAGAGACCTCCTCAAGCCCGGGAGACAGAAGGCTGCGGCCATATGTTCCGCAGAGGAGCAGCTGAGTGACTCTGTGAAACTGATGACCGCCCCTCACTCCCCTCACTCCCCTTACCCCCTCACTTCTCCCACTCCCTTCTATCGTCTGCTGCATCTCAGCAACCACGCCTGGGCTGCCCACTGATGACGGGTCAAGGATGTTTCTGACCCTGTGAAAGGGGCCCTAGAACAAGAACAGTTTTGTTTGTGTACAACAACTTATGATAGTTCCAACTCTATAAAAAGTATCCCAGGATTGTTCAGAGCCTGTTAAAAAGATCTGATCCTGTGAAATAATTCCTGTATAGTTCTCACTCTATCAAAGACTCCGAGATGGTTCCAATGCTATAAAAGAATCTCAGGCTATTTTGGACCCTATGAAAGAGTCCTGGAATAGTTCTGACCCTATGAAAGAATCCCAGGGTAGTTCTGACCTCAGCATTAAATTCTGGATAGTTCAGGAAAGTCAGGAGAGAAGTCTGACCAAATGAAAACAATCGCATAGTTTTTCTGACCAAATGAAAGAATCACAGGGGATTTCAGATGATATGAAGATTTCCCAAACAAATCGTTAGAATCACCCGGGTATTGTGTTCATCACTCAACCTGGCAAATCACCGCAATGGCCTTTGTAAATATTCAGAACTGCGTTGTTGGTGCCATGAACACGCTCTACAGAAATATAGCGCTAGGGGAGGGAGGGATGAGCTAGGCCTGATCACAGTCTCTTCTGGTGCCAACTGCAGAGAGAAAGACACATTCCAAAACAATATGCAGACAGAGAGGCGAATACACAGACAGAATATACGCGGAAGAAAACATTCCTGGTGTAGAAAAGTGTGGGGACTCTATCCGTCAGGTGACACCGCCTCACGTTCAGCCGAAGCAAATTGGGGGCTAGGCTCATGAGTCTGTAAACGGTGTCAGGACAAAAGATCGCTGATCCCTATCTAAATCCCTCACCTCGTCTTCAACAGGGACTGGAATGCGCCGGACTTAAATAAAGCTCAGTGGGGGGAGAGAGAGAGAGAGAGAGGGAATAGATATGCGTGGGTAAATAACAGACACAGCAGGGGTGAGGTTGCGGGGGTGGGTGGTGTTAGGAAAGAGGTGAGGATGGGGGTGGGGAGAAGCTTAAGCTGTCGACAGGATGTCTTGAGAGAAGAAAGGAATTGCTGGCTACAAGAGAGCGGCCGTCGCTCTGCTGCATTCCTTCCATTCCTCAGGGGCTGACCTGGAATGCAACGCTGCAAGTGCAGCTGTAGCAATAGTACAAATCACCCTGCCTCCCCCCCATCTCCATCCCACACACGTCTCTCTCTCTCTCTCTCTCTCTCTCTCTCTCTCTCTCTCTCTCTCTATATATATATATATATATATATATATATATATATATATATATATTGAATTATAAACAAAGCTTGCTCTTATGTCTTAGATTGAAGAAATAGGGGGAGATACGCATTCATACGTACAGTGGCAGATGATTCTGCCTAACTAACAGTATGTGTTTGAGTGGGTGGATGGGGAAAAATAAAATAAATGCTTCTCAAAATGAGCCTTCAGCAAGCTTATATTCTCCAAGGGGGAGAGACATCCTCCAATAGGGAGGGAAACTCACTAACATATAACTCCTGGTCATATACCGATATTTCGAAACTTGGTGGTTTCTCCTCAGTGACCGCAGAAAGTGGTAATTTGACTCCTCTGCCTTTTCAGTTTTAAGAAGAATGCAATCCCAGAAAAGGCTGGTGTGAAATACTGTAGCATGTTTGTTGAGTTTTCAAAAAACCAACCAAAGGTGCCATCTAAGAAGCAAAAGAAAATCATGAAAGAGCAAAACGAGCTACATTTTCTTGTGAAAAGTAGAAAATATAAAAAAGATATCCTCTAAGACACAAGTGCTGAGGGCTCATTTTGAGAAGCATTTATTTTATTTTTCCCCATCCACCCACTCAAGCACATACTGTTAGTTAGGCAGAATCATCTGCCACTGCAGGTATGAATGCGTATCTCCCCCTATTTCTTCAATCTAAGACATAAGAGCAAGCTTTGTTTATAATTCAATATTTCTTGCAGTCATTGCAACACCAAGCTGCTCTGTAAGTTGCTGGAACAGTGCTCGGTACTTATCCTTGGAATTTATTAGTTTGTTGTATTTTAGTCCCTTGCGGATTCATTCCAAGAACTGGCCCTCAGCACTTGTGTCTTAGAGGATATCTTTTTATATTTTCTACTTTTCACAAGAAAATGTAGCTCGTTTTGCTCTTTCATGATTTTCTTTTGCTTCTTAGATGGCACCTTTGGTTGGTTTTTGAAA
>CM031605.1:1109115-1121615 GCA_018398815.1 Conus ventricosus
CTGATGACACCAGATTTTCATACTGTCGACGTCTGTCTCCCTAGCTTGGTGTACCTGCTCAACAGAGCTTTGATCAGTAGAACTCTTCAATTTAGTTCACATTGCTTACTGCCCAGCCGACCGATCAGCTGTATAATGATGATAAATGATAATAATAATAATAATAATAATAATAATAATAATAATAATAATAATAAATAATAATAATAATAAAAATAATAATAATAATAAAAATGATAATTAGCATTTATATAGGCTGAAGGCAATGACAATCCACACTTTCGTGTACTTTAACAGGTTGCCTACCTGTATAGCGCCGACTTAAGAGCTGCCTGCTGGTGCTTCATTCAGTCATTACCCGTGTCAGCCTTTCAACAGCGTTCACTCAGTGTCCTTTTAATTCTTAAATTTTCTCACGCAGGGTGCATGCAATGTGTAACGTGTCCTCCATACCAACAACCAAACTGGCCTTCACTTCCAAAAAATTTGTGATAGGATTTTACGTTTGTGCAAGGTGTTATGCGTGCGTCACACACAGAACCTAGGTTTATAGTCTCATTCATAGGACTGTATACGAATTGGAGTCAGAACCAGAGAGAAAACTCCTCCTGTACCGAAAACAGCCCGGCGGAGATTCAAACCCGCAACCCCAGGGTCATCAAGATTACGAGTCCAGTACTCTATCAACTGGGAAGGGGTGGGACGGGGTGCATACGTTTCATGTGTTGTGTGTGTGTGCGCGCGCGCGCGTGTGTGTGTGTGTGTGTGTGTGTGAGTGTGTGAGTGTGTGCGTGCGTGCGTGCGTGCGTGCGTGCGTGCGTGGTGTGTGTGTGTGTGTGTGTGTGTGTGTGTGTGGTGTGTGTGTGTGTGTGTGTGTGTGTGTGTGGTGTGTGTGTGTGTGTGTTGTGTGTGGTGTGTGTGTGTGTGTGTGTGTGTGGTTTGTGTGTGTGTGTGTGAATGACTGACATTGACAGTCAAATCCTGTTACTAAATTACAAATTTCATAATAAGCCATGATTTTAAAAAATCTTATGTGTTTTAAACATATTACACTTTGCTAGTATATTTTCCAAAATGCAGGCGCGACGGGTCCTGTATCAGTGTAGAATCATTCTGTCTTCCACTACGAATCAGAGAGGCCAGATACTGCTTTAATAGAAATCATAGAAGTCAGAGCATTTCACGTAGCATGAACAAAAATCTACGAAATCACAGCTGTAAGATTTCCAAAACAATGTACTGATACCCTAAACTTCAAAGCCGTACAGCAATACTGTAAACATGTACAGAAATCACAGCTGTAACGTTTTCTAAAGCAATGTACTGATACCCCCAAAGTCCCTGCAGCACAGTAATACTGTCAACATGTACAGAAATCACAGCTGTAACGTTTTCCAAAACATGTCCTGATACCTTCAAAGTTCCCAGCCGTGCAGCTATGCCATACACATGTACTGATATCCCCAAAGTTCCCAGCCGTGCAGCTATGCCATACACATGTACTGATACCCCCAAAGTTCCCAGACGTGCAGCTATGCCATACACATGTACTGATACCCCCAGAGTTCCCAGCCGTGCAGCTATGCCATACGCATGTACTGATACCCCCAAAGTTCCCAGACGTACAGCTATGCCATACACATGTACTGATGCCCCCAGAGGTCCCAGACGTACAGCTATGCCATACACATGTACTGATACCCCCAGAGTTCCCAGACGTACAGCTATGCCATACACATGTCCTGATACCCCCAAAGTTCCCAGCCGTGCAGCTATGCCATACACATGTACTGATACCCCCAAAGTTCCCAGACGTACAGCCATGCCATACACATGTACTGATACCCCCAACGTTCCCAGACGTACAGCCATGCCATACACATGTCCGGAAGGCCTCAGTGGTGGCAGCCTGTCTCACACGCTGACCAAGGTCTGGGCCAAGCGTTAGCGGACATATACTGACCCCACTGATATCAATGGTCAGTGGCTGAACTCAAAGCCCAATCCCTCAGTGTCTACCCAACTACCACTGTGGCACCTGACACCCAAGGGAGATTACTCTCCATTCACGGCAGGCGTCAATGACCGGAAGCAAGAGTTATCCATGTTGTAAGTAGCGGTCAAACTCAAAGAATGGTCCGTGTGTCACGTGTCATTATGGTTGGTTTGATAAAGAACACAAAGACGGACTGGTGGATTTCTTATCAATGGGGACTGTGTGCAGGTGAAAAGTCGGTAATTATCGCCGAAAATTTGCAGCTTTCAATAACTATATGCACTAGTGACTAATAACATTTGTCTCAAACAAACGTGTTGTTTATGTTGAATTCTAAAGTTTACTGTGTCAGTGATTGCCTGCTCAACGATGATGTTTCAGCTGTTTGCTCACAATGTGTCGATGATCACTTTAGGCTAACAGTCAGCAGTCCTGTTACCTGCTCCACGATGATGTTTCAGCTGTTTGCTCACAATGTGTCGATGACTTGTTTAGACGCGAGGACTTGCAAATATTCTTGTAGGTTTTCGAAGTTAAATCAAGTCTTTCGGAAAGTTATTTTCTGATTTGTCGCGAACATTTCCCACATTCTTTTCAGTGGTAATTGTTAGTACTGAAGGTATAGTTTTGGATTCGGATCTTGTTATGAGAAACAAGCTCAAGACAAATGTAAAAAACGCATCTGGATATAAACTAGTAAGATTTGATCCATTAGATGCACACTAGGTGTACATTTACAAAGTTCATATACTCTGCCAATTAGATCGTGCAATGTTAACAATGAAAACTTTTCACTTTAATTTCAGCAACTATCGAACACAATCAAAGGCTACAATGTTTTAAGAATTTGGCATTTGCTGCCCACCCCTCACTTCTGCGCAGTGCAGATAATTCATAATTATATCAGGGCGTGAACACTCTCGTGCATTTGCATTTGATCGATTTCTGCGGTAATATTGTATGGACTTTGTGTTGGGTTAGCACACTGGAGAGAGAAGAGAGAGAGAGAGAGAGAGAGAGAGAGAGAGAGAGAGAGAGAGAGAGAGAGAGAGAGAGACAGAGACAGAGACAGAGACAGAGAAACAGAGAGAGTGGGAGAGAGAGAGAGGGAGAGAGACAAGACAAGACAAGACAAGACAAAATTCTTTATTTACGAGGATAATAGATAAGCACTGATGTGCTTTTTTACATCCAGTCCTCGCCCTGAGTAGGGTCAACAATATAAAATAAAAGGTAACAAAGGAAGCATGCAAAAGTGACTAGAACTACAATACAATGCAGGATTTAAAATTTAAAGAGAGAGAGAGAGAGGAGAGAGAGAGAGAGAGAGAGAGAGAGAGAGAGAGAGAGTGACGCAGGAGCGAAGGGAGTGCGGGGTAAGTCTGCAGAGAGAGAGAGAGAGAGAGAGAGAGAGAGAGAGAGAGAGAGAGAGAGAGAGAGAGAGAGAGAGAGAGAGAGAGAGAGAGGGTGGGGGAAAAGAGGCGAGAGTGGGTGCGATAAGAGAGCATGTTTAGAACAATCTGACAATCAAAACATTCCAAGGAGATACAAGACAATCGATTTTGATGCACCGGGGGAGGGGGGGGGGGGATAGAAATAAAGCACAAATGGAGGTGGGAAATGCATAATGATAGCCCAGTCGCCACGTGTAGGAGGGGATGTCATATGGATAATAAATCAAGTCATTCCAGCAGAGAGAGAGAGAGAGAGAGAGAGAGAGAGAGAGAGAGAGAGAGAGAGAGGAGAGAGAGAGAGAGAGAGAGAGAGAGAGTCACATAAGAATACAAGCATATCGACAGAATGACCAGAGGGCAGGAGGTAGTAGGAAACACACACACACACACACACACACACACCACACACACACACACACACACACACACACACACACACACACACACACACACACACACACACACACACACACACACACACATGTACTCATATAAGGCATACTTACTAAGCAAAATAACATACATGGGCATTTGAAGTACAAAAACACTTTCTAAATGGTCAAGTACATACATAAGGCAAAGAGGGTGGTGGTGATTGGTGGTGGATTTATGGCGGAGTATGCAAGTACTGGCACATAAGATGGTTGAAATAATGGTGTTTGAAGGTTGATATGCATTGGCGTTGTTCGGTTGATTCAGGGAGCGAGTTCCATTGACAGGAACCTGAATATGTTAAACTGGATTTAAATAAGTCAATTCTAGGAACAGGGACATGAAGTTTGGGTAGAGTCCTTGAGGAATTTATTGAGAATCTGTGAACTAATGTTGAGGGTGCCTTCCCAGACACAATCTTGTGCATTATGATCCCTTTGTTGTATTCTAATCTCAGACTTAATGGGAGAACTTGAATCTTTTTATAGTCCGAGTACAGAAGACTACTGCTTTTTAGGAGGACTAATTTGAGTGCTCGCTTTTGTAGGCTTAACAATGGTTTGAGAGTGTTGGCGCTAGCACAGTCCCATAGAGTAGATCCATAGTCTAGTCTATGTATGATTGAATATGAGACTGGAAAAAGAGCTTGCGTGAATGCAGGTCGAGGAAGCGTTTGATTTTGGAGAGTTGATAAACTTTCTGTGAAACTTTTTTGCATAGTGAGGTTATGTGAGCTTGCCAACTCATATTGTTATCAATTGCTATTCCTAGCACTTTGAGGCATGTAACCTGTTCAACGGGTTCATTTTTAAGATATACAGGAGGAAACTTAAGAGTGAGAAAGGGCAATGCACTGACAATATTGTAGAAAGAACTATGAACAAACAACAATGCAGAAAGGACACTGAACTGACAACATTGTAGAAAGGACAATGAACTGAAGAAGAAGAAGAAGAAGAGGAGGGGGGGGGATGAATAGAAGGAAGAAGAAGAAGAAGAAGAAGAAGAAGAAGAAGAAGAAGAAGAAGAAGAAGAAGAAGAAGAGGGGGGGGGGGGTGAATAGAAGAAGAAGAAGAAGAAGAAGAAGAAGAAGAAGAAGAAGAAGAAGAAGAAGAAGAAGAAGAAGAAGAAAGATGATGATGATGATGATGATGATGATGATGATGATGATGATGATGATGATTTAAAAAGAATTATACTTACCGTTGCCATATTCTGTTCTTCCTCAAATACAGCTGAGAAGGAGCAGTTATTCATTTAACTGTAATCATCATTTGTAATGCAATGTGTTTGTGTTGTTGATTCTCCATTCATTTTCTTCATTCTTGTGTGTGTGTGTGTGTGTGTGTGTGTGTGTGTGTGTGTGTGTGTGTGTGTGTGTGTGTGTGTGTGTGTGTGTGTGTGTGTGTGTGTGTGTGTGTGTGTGTGTTCCTGTATCTTTCATTTCTATGATGTGGAATGGGAAATGTGTTCAAACTCACTTCTGAAACGAACCCAGGACGGCATTGCATGCTACCCTTTCTGTCCCCTTCCCCATCCCCCCCCCCTCCTCCCCCCACACCGGCCACAAGCGGGGTCAGCCTCCATTGCCGCTGACCAGTGTGTCCTTGCCTGCCCCACCCCTCCACCCCCTCCCTTTCCGAACCGCTGTCGTCTGTCCACTGACCCCTGCACACACGACTGAAGGCCGGCGCTAAGTGTTGGCGATAATCCTCCGTGGCAGAGAGCAGATTAATGAGTTTGCTTACAGCTGGATTGGGGTTGTGCAGTGGAGGGCTGGGAGGTGGGGGGGGGGGGTGGGGGGGGGGTGAGTAGGGTGAGAGAGGAAGAGAGAAACTGGACCATCTAGACTGTCAGTGTATTTTGAGAGAGAGATAGAGAGAGAGAGGAGAGAGAGAGAGAGAGAGAGAGAGAGAGAGAGAGAGAGAGAGAGAGAGAGAGAGAGAGAGAGAGAGAGAGAGACTCAAGACTCAAGACTCAAGACTCAAAAACTTTATTACTCAAGGATAGAGATTTTAGGCAGTGCCTATTCTTCCAATCTGTCCTTGCTATTCTACAACATTCAACTAAACACACTGCACATATTAATAATGGTAGAAACAATGAAGAATAGAGCAACATTATAATAATAACAATAACAATAGTAATAAGAATAATAATGATTAAAAAAAAAATTCCATTACAAAATTACACAAACATAATCAGAGACGTACGTGCGCGCTCACATGCACGCATACGCCCACACATACACGCACGCACGCGTACACCCACACCCACACACCACCCACCCACACATACATACATACACATTTTCATCAGCTAATATAGAGGCAAACATAAAAGTAGGGCGTTCAGACTATGATCAAAAGGTTAGATTTATTGTTCAAGTAAATGTTTATGTATTGCTGATTTGAAGGACGGCAGTGATTGACATGTTTTGGCAGATGGAGGAAGAGTGTTCCACACAGATGGACCAAAAAATGCAAAACTAGATTTGAACAAATCAATGCGGACACGTGGTAAAATGTAATTATTTGAATCATATCGCGTTGTTGCCATTTGGATAAACTCAGCAAGATATGTTGGCGCCATGTTTGCATGGACTTTAAACATTAGTACTGCCTTATTATAGATCAGTTGGCTCTGCAGTGGTAGCATCATTAGTTTTGCGAATCTGCCCGTGGTTGATAGAAACTTGTCGGGAAGAATCAGCTTAATTCCCCGCCTATGCATAGAGTTGATCTTTTTTATGTGATTTTCACCGGCACCACTCCAGACAGTGGACGCATAGTTGATGTGAGAAAGGCAATGGGCTTCAAAAAATAATTTCCGGATGTGTGGTTCAACATAATAACTGAGTTTATTGAGCAAAAACAAATTGCGAGCCAACTGTTTGCAAACATGATTTATATGTGATTGCCATTTAAAATTATCATCAATAATCACGCCTAAGACACTGGTCTGTGTCATCTGTCCTGTGTCCAGACAGTCCGGCACACAGAACACTGGTCTGTGTCATCTGTCCTGTGTCCAGACAGTCCGGCAGAGAGAACACTGGTCTGTGTCATCTGTTATGTGTCCAGACAGTCCGGCACAGAGAACACTGGTCTGTGTCATCTGTCCTGTGTCCAGACAGTCTGGCACACAGAACACTGGTCTGTGTCATCTGTCCTGTGTCCACAGAGAACACTGGTCTGTGTCATCTGTCCTGTGTCCACAGAGAACACTGGTCTGTGTCATCTGTCCTGTGTCCAGACAGTCCGGCACAAAGAACACTGGTCTGTGTCATCTGTCCTGTGTCCAGACAGTCCGGCACACAGAACACTGGTCTGTGTCATCTTTCCGGCAGATTGCACGACCCCCCCCCCCCCCCCCGCTGCGTCCAGTCCACTGTCCATTGGTGTGTCCTGTGATGATGACCAAGTTGTTCATTGGTGTGTCCTGTGATGATGGCCATGTTGTCCATTGGTGTGTCCTGTGATGATGACCAAGTTGTCCATTGGTGTGTCCTGTGATGATGGCCATGTTGTCCATTGGTGTGTCCTGTGATGATGGCCATGTTGTCCATTGGTGTGTCCAGTGATGATGGCCATGTTGTCCATTGGTGTTCCTCTGATGATGACCATGTTGTCCATTGGTGTGTCCAGTGATGATGGCCATGTTGTCCATTGGTGTGTCCTGTGATGATGACCATGTTGTCCATTGGTGTGTCCAGAGATGATGGCCATGTTGTCTATTGGTGTGTCCTGTGATGATAGCTATGTTGTCCATTGGTGTGTCCGGTGATGATGGCCATGTTGTCCATTGGTGTGTTCTGTGATGATGGCCATGTTGTCCATTGGTGTGTCCTGTGATGATGGCCATGTTGTCCAATGGTATGTCCTGTGATGATGGCCATGTTGTCCTTTGGTGTGTCCAGTGATGATGGCCATGTTGTCCATTGGTGTGTCCAGTGATGATGGCCATGTTGTCCATTGGTGTGTCCAGTGATGATGGCCATGTTGTCCATTGGTGTGTCCAGTGATGATGGCCATGTTGTCCATTGGTGTGTCCAGTGATGGCCATGTTGTCCTTTGGTGTGTTCTGTGATGATGACCAGTTGTCCATTGGTGTGTCCTGTGATGATGACCAAGTTGTCCATTGGTGTGTCCTCTGATGATGGCCATGTTGTCCATTGGTGTGTCCAGTGATGGCCATGTTGTCCATTGCTGTGTCCTGTGATGATGACCAAGTTGTCCATTGGTGTGTCCTGTGATTATGGCCATGTTGTCCATTGGTGTGTCCTGTGATGATGACCAAGTTGTCCATTGGTGTGTCATGTGATGGCCATGTTGTCCTTTGGTGTGTCCTGTGATGATGGCCATGTTGACCATTGGTGTGTCATGTGATGATGGCCATGTTGTCCATTGGTGTGACCAGTGATTATTGCCATGTTGTCCATTGGTGTGTCCTGTGATGATGGCCATGTTGTTCATTGGTGTGTCCTGTGATGATGGCCATGTTGTCCATTGGTGTGTCCAGTGATAATGGCCATGTTGTCCATTGGTGTGTCCAGTGATGATGGCCATGTTGTCCATTGGTGTGTCCAGTGATGATGGCCATGTTGTCCATTGGTGTGTCCAGTGATGATGGCCATGTTGTCCATTGGTGTGTCCTGTGATGATGGCCATGTTGTCCTTTGGTGTGTCCAGTGATGATGGCCATGTTGTCCATTGATGTGTCCAGTGATGATGGCCATGTTGTCCATTGGTGTGTCCAGTGATGATGGCCATGTTGTCCATTGGTGTGTCCAGTGATGATGGCCATGTTGTCCATTGGTGTGTCCTGTGATGATGGCCATGTTGTCCATTGGTGTGTCCAGTGATAATGGCCATGTTGTCCTTTGGTGTGTCCAGTGATGATGGCCATGTTGTCCATTGGTGTGTCCAGTGATGGCCATGTTGTCCATTGGTGTGTCCAGTGATAATGGCCATGTTGTCCTTTGGTGTGTCCAGTGATGATGGCCATGTTGTCCATTGGTGTGTCCAGTGATGGCCATGTTGTCCATTGGAGTGTCCTGTGATGGCCATGTTGTCCACTGGTGTGTGCTGTGATGATGGCCATGTTGTCCATTGGTGTGTCCTGTGATGATGACCATGTTGTCCATTGGTGTGTCCTGTGATGGCCATGTTGTCCTTTGGTGTGTCCTGTGATGATGGCCATGTTGACCATTGGTGTGTCCAGTGATGATGGCCATGTTGTCCATTGGTGTGTCCAGTGATGATGGCCATGTTGTCCATTGGTGTGTCCAGTGATGATGGCCATGTTGTCCATTGGTGTGTCCTGTGATGATGGCCATGTTGTCCATTGGTGTGTCCAGTGATAATGGCCATGTTGTCCTTTGGTGTGTCCAGTGATGATGGCCATGTTGTCCATTGGTGTGTCCAGTGATGGCCATGTTGTCCATTGGAGTGTCCTGTGATGGCCATGTTGTCCACTGGTGTGTCCTGTGATGATGGCCATGTTGTCCATTGGTGTGTCCTGTGATGATGACCATGTTGTCCATTGGTGTGTCCTGTGATGGCCATGTTGTCCTTTGGTGTGTCCTGTGATGATGGCCATGTTGACCATTGGTGTGTCATGTGATGATGGCCATGTTGTCCTTTGGTGTGTCCTGTGATGATGGCCATGTTGTCCTTTGGTGTGACCAGTGATTATTGCCATGTTGTCCATTGGTGTGTCCTGTGATGATGGCCATGTTGTCCATTGGTGTGTCCAGTGATTATGGCCATGTTGTCCATTGGTGTGTCCTGTGATGATGGCCATGTTGTCCATTGGTGTGTCCTGTGATGATGGCCATGTTGTCCTTTGGTGTGTCCAGTGATGATGGCCATGTTGTCCATTGGTGTGTCCAGTGATGATGGCCATGTTGTCCATTGGTGTGTCCAGTGATGATGGCCATGTTGTCCATTGGTGTGTCCAGTGATGGCCATGTTGTCCATTGGACTGTCCTGTGATGGCCATGTTGTCCATTGGTGTGTCCTGTGATGATGGCCATGTTGTCCATTGGTGTGTCCTGTGATGATGTCCATGTTGTCCATTGGTGTGTCCTGTGATTGTGGCCATGTTGTCCATTGGTGTGTCCAGTGATGATGGCCATGTTGTCCTTTGGTGTGTCCTGTGATGATGGCCATGTTGTCCATTGGTGTGTCCTGTGATGGTGGCCATGTTGGCCATGGTGGGTCTTTTCACTTCACCTGAGCACTCGGCCCTCTGGTCACTGTCCTCTCTGGCCATGGCGGTCTGCTTGTTGATCCTCCTTTGATGTGTCTGTTGTTCTGTATGTATGTACCTTTGTATCTTTTCCATCAAAGACTGGGTTCTGTGTGTCTCTTGTTCTGTATATCTGTACCTTTGTATCTCTTCCATCAAAGACTGGGTGTTGTGTATCTCTTCTTCTGTATATATGTGCCTTTGTATCTCTTCCATCAACGACTGGGTGCTGTGTGTCTCTTGTTCTGTATATCTGTACCTTTGTATCCCTTCCATCAAAGACTGGGTGTTGTGGCCAGAGAGGACAGTGACCAGAGGGCCGAGTGCTCTGCCCCTCTTCTCTCCTCCAGTTCTACCACCCCGCCCCTCTTCTCTCCTCCAATTCTACCACCCTGCCCCTCTTCTCTCCTCCAGTTCTACCACCCTGTCTCTCCTCTCTCCTCCAGTTCTACCACCTCGCCTCCCCACTCTCTCTGGTCCAGATCTGGATGAATGTCTCCTGAACAACGGTCACATTGTCTGGCACAGGTGATTCCACCGTCACTCTGCCGTCGTCAGGAACTCCCGGCCATGGTCTGGAACATCATCAGCACTGACCTGTACACTGTCCTGCTGCCGGACATTCATCAGGCTCCTTCCTGCTGGAACAATCTCCTTCTGCACTCCGAAACTCAAACAGTCTTTCTTCTTTCAAGTCCTCCCTCAAAACAACTCTCTTCAAAACATAATTTTTCTGCTCCTTCGCTGGTGTGTGTGTGTGTGCGTGTGTTGTGTGTTTGTGTGTGTGTGTGTGTGTGTGTGTGTGTGTGTGTGTGTGTGTGTGTGTGTGTGTGTGTGTGTGTGTGTGTGTGTGTGTGTGTGTGTGTGTGTTTGTGTGTGTGTGTGTGTGTGTGTGTGTGTGTGTGTGTGTGTGTGTGTGTGTGTGTGTGTGTGTGTGTGTGTGTGTGTGTGTGTGTGTGTGTGTGTGTGTGTGTGTTAGGGCTTATTGCTGTAAGCGCTTAGGGCTTTTGTTTAAGATTAAGCGCACTAAATGTTCCTTATTATTATTATTATTATTATCAGTCACATGGTTAGCCGGACAGCAGAAGACACTGACTTGCTGCCAGACATTCATCCTTCACATGGTTAGCTGGACAACAGAAGACACTAGACCGTTTGTTGTTTACATAGTGACATGATTGACTGTGTCATGTGTGCTGTTGTTTACATTGGTGACATGATTCACTGTTTGTGTTATGTGTGCTGTTGTTTACATTGGTGACATGATTCCGTGTTTGTGTTATGTGTGCTGTTGTTTACATTGGTGACATGATTCCGTGTTTGTGTTATGTGTGCTGTTGTTTACATTGGTGACATGATTCCGTGTTTGTGTCATGTGTGCTGTTGTTTACATTGGTGATATGATTCACTGTTTGTGTCACATGTGCTGTTGTTTACATTGGTGACATGATTCCGTGTTTATGTCACGTGTGCTGTTATTTACATTGGTGACATGATTCCGTGTTTGTGTCACGTGTGCTGTTGTTTACATTGGTGACATGATTCACTGTTTGTGTCACGTGTGCTGTTGTTTACATTGGTGACATGATTCCGTGTTTGTGTCACGTGTGCTGGTGTTTACATTGGTGACATGATTCACTGTTTGTGTCACGTGTGCTGTTGTTTACATTGGTGACATGATTCACTGTTTGTGTCACGTGTGCTGTTGTTTACATTGGGGGACATGATTCACTGTTGTGTCACGTGTGCTGTTGTTTACATTGGTGACATGATTCCGTGTTTGTGTCATGTGTGCTCGGTACGCTCTGCGCCTGTATTGTACAGCGGCATAGTGCTCCACAAACGTATTGTTGTTCTTTGGGTCTACATGCAAAGCCACTGTTATTCACTGTCTACAGACAAAGCCACTGTTTTCACTGTCTACAGACAAAGCCACTGGTTATTCACTGTCTACAGACAAAGCCATGTTATTCACTGTCTAAGACAAAGCCACTGTTATTCACTGTCTACAGACAAAGCATTGTTATTCACGTCTACAGACAAAGCCACTGTTATTCACTGTCTACATACTAAGTCATTGTCATTCACTGTCTACATGCAAAGCCATTGTCGCACACTGTTAGTTTACAAAGCCATTGTGTTCATGTTGTACAAACATTGTGCACACTGTTACATACAAAGTCATTGTGTTCTGTGTTACAACCCTTGTTGTCAACAGTTACATACAAACCTTGTGTTCACTGTGTTTTTAACATTGGTACACTGTTATACAAAGTTTTGTGTTAGTGTTGTAGCGTTGATGGTGACTGAGGAGACCTTTTGGGGAAGGTTTACATGGTTCATGACAAACTCAAGTGCACTCAGGT
>CM031605.1:1126615-1139882 GCA_018398815.1 Conus ventricosus
TTGTGAAAAGACGTTAAATTAAAGTACTACTACCACAAACACACACACACACACACACACACACACACACACGCGCGCACGCACGGACGCACGCACTCTCACACACACACACACACACACACACACACACACACACGCGAGCGCGCGCGCACAACATGAACAAACTCTATCTTCCTCTATTTGCCTGTCTATCTCTCCTTTCTTGTCTAATATCACATAGTTTGTGAAAAGACGTTAAATTAAAGTACTATTACCACACACACACACACACACACACACACACACACACACACACACACACACACACACTGTCACTTTTGCACACGCGCATTCATGACAGCATTTACTCCATACGCACACGCAATCTTTCCAATCAACCAAAAGGCGCACTACCGAATGTTTTTTCTTCTTCCCCTCTCTTTCAGGGAAAAAACACTTTACTAAGTCACATCAAACAATTTATAAACAGATTTTTTACATGTATCTCTCTTTACACTGAGAGATAAACTGGTTCAGTCAAGGCTCTATAAAGTCATGGCCTTCACAGTACATTAACCCAAAATCCAGACCAGGAAAATAAATAATTCTTTCACTCCTTGATGCTATACCTGCATCCGAATTAAGACTCGCTCCATCCTTTCATGATTCCCTGTCTCTCTCAGACATCGTATCGCCCCCTTGATTTCTCCCGTCCTGGGGATATGAATTCCGACTTCTTTCATTCAACTTCTCCTGTCATTAGAGAGATTATGAGTTCCAACTCCTCTCCCTCGACTTCTCCTGTCACTGGAGAAATGACGAGTTCCAACTCCTCTCCCTCGACTTCTCCTGTCCCTGGAGAGATGACGAGTTCCGACTCCTCTCCCTGGAGTCTTTAATTTCTGGGGCTGAACTACCGGTGTGTTCCCCACACCATGGCCATCTTCAACCACCTCACGGGGTGAAAGGTGAAGGGTGAAGGGCGAAGGGTAAAAGGTGAAGGGCTGAAACACGAATAAGGTTCGTGTAAGTAACCTGCTTCTTAATTCAACATATGAATTCTTTCTTTCTCTTTTCTTTAGTTTTTCCCCTGTAGCTTTCCCCAACTATCTATGGCTCACCTGGTAATGACTAGTCAGCAACGAGGACCAGCGTCCTGACAGGTTCGAGTCTCTTGGCCATCTGCTGGGCTAAAACTGATTCTTTCCTCCCTCCTCCTAGTGAGTGCATACTCAGTGTTCAAAACACATGACCAGCACCTTACCAGCCCTTGTTAAACTATCACTCAGTGGTCACTTTCACCCAATGACCACCATTGTTTATTTTATGAGTCATTCTCACAATTTTTTGGGGGCGCTCGCTTCACTAGTCAAGCCACTGTATTTTTTCCTTTTTATTTAGTGGCATGGGGAAAATGATTCTATCACAAAACCATGTGATGGGGGCGCCACATGCCTTGATGTGAGGTACGTCACATGCCAACCCCATTCCTGGGGGTGAAAAATTTTCCCCGGGAAAAATTTTTTTTAAAGGAAATCAACTTCACTTAAAACAATCTTCAGCCATGAATCTAAAATGGGAAACCATCACACATGATTCACCAAATTAAAAAACCCAACTTTTAAAAGAATCTTCTTCTGACCCCCATAAATAACATCTTTCAAATTTTCAGTCTTTTTTTAAAAAAAAAAAATTCAAAATTTCCCCATATCTAAACAAAATACTTTTAAAAAATTACATGGAAAAAACAATTGGGGGATATTAACAATTAAAAGCAAAAATTTTGTGTTTTATTTTTAAGGGTTTTGCAAAAACCCCTTTTTTTTTTCCCTTGATTTTTGGGTTCTCACTTCATATGTTTAAAAAACCCTCATGAAATTGAGGAATATCTTTTAAGTGTAAATTTTTTCCCCTTAATTGACTTTGTAAAAAAATAACCCAAAATTTAAAAACATATTTTTTTCCCAAACTGTAATGTTATGGGTCCTTTTAAAAAGTGAAAAAATTTGCCATTGTTGACAATTAACAAATGTAAAAATGGGTTTGTCTCACTGCACAATCAAAAATGTTTTTATATACATTTCTAAAGGGTTTATTTGCCCCAACACATACATATATTTTTTCATCTTCACAAGCAAGTTAGACTTAAATAGTACATGAGATTTTTCCATTCTTTACGAAAAAAAAATAAAGCAAAGAAAAAGTATTTTAATACACAACTTTTCCCCGTGGGTTTTTTCCCTTGTAAAAATTTTAGTCACTTCAACAAGAAAATTTAAAGCATAAATACCACTTGATTTAAATAGTCATTTGCATAAAATTGCACTGTCAAATGTCAGCACACCACAATCAAAAAGAAAGGGAAAAAAAACGGGGAAATAGTTTTTCCCCTTGAAAAATAGTTACATTTGTCCATAAATTATTCTTTACCCCGTGACAATAAATCTTCCATGACATTTTTTTTCCCGGGGCCGGGTTTCAATTGTAAACTGGAATTCCTTTAGTCAAGTTACTTTAAAAAAATTAATTTTCCCTTCTGAGAGCTAAACCCCAGAAGTTTTCAATTTTCTGGGATGGGCCTCAGCATCGAAACCCCAGTGATCTTTTTTAAATTTTCCTTTTAATCGATGCAAAAAAAGCACGAGCCTCAGGTTTGTCCCCCAAATACAAGGGTTTTAAAGCTGTCGGGGGGACGTAAAAGGTTCTATGCCCTTTTTAAACCCAGCATTACTTTGTTTTTCCTCTCTCGAAAAACGTCTTTTTTTGCAAAAGGGGGGGGGGGTTTTAAGGGTTTGGGTTTCCCCCCCGGGGATTTCAGTAGTTTAACTAAATACTAGGGGGTTTCCCTTACCAGTGACTTTTTCCGGGGGTTTCGGGTTAAACCCACATCCTAAAAGTTTTTTCAAAATGTCTTTGAGCTGATCTGTTTGACTTGCGAAAAATCATTCAAACAGCCCACATCATCTTGGGTTTTCCCCCTTTGATGGGACGAGTGGGAAAGGGGGTTTTACAAAATCATTGCACTGGTGGGGTTTTTTTAAACCCCTTTACATTTGCTGATTTCAAAAATTTGGGAATTTTTCCCTGTACTTTTAACTTGGGCCAAAAATCATCCTGTTTTAATTTTTCTGTCATGTTGAAAACAGTTTTCGACTTTGGCCCTATCCACTAACTGACGGGGTTTTTTGGAAACCCATTTGTACGCTCAACTTTACTTTTTTAACTTGTTCCATGGAATACCTTCTCAGTGTTTGCCTTTTGTTCTTATAATTAACTGCGAAAGTTTTTCGCCACCTAAAAAAAGGGACCCTTTCCACAAAACACGAAGCTTTTTTTGTTCATCGGGGTTTGTACAAGGACTTACCCCCTTACACTGAAGGAACGTCCCCTTTGCTTTTCTGTCTGCAAAGACCTTTTTCCACAATCTTTTTTTTTCTATAAGCTGATGTTGAGCAAGCTCACATGCACCCTTTTTCAAACGATTATGCAGTTCATAAACGTTTTGGGTTTAAAAAAATTTTACTGTCGGGTTTATGTCCGTCTTTTTCGTCCTTTTTGTGTCATCGGGTGATCCAAAGGACCCCTTGGGGGAGTTTTTCCGGGAAAAAAAAGGCTGAATGGTGAAAATCCCAGCGTTTCGTTCGGCATTTCCCTGTATGCAAAAAAAAGCAAAGCCGGTTTTAAAACGACCCCATTCAGGGGGTTTTCCTCCCTTGCAACCTTTTCTCAACATGGCTTTAACTTTCCCATTAAAAACGTTAAACCCATGCCTTTTCTTTTTTGGGGGGATGATATGGGTTTGAAATAAAAGGGGTTTGACAACAGTCTGAAAAATTTCTCTCTTTGAGATCAAAAATTTGAATTTGCTTCCCCAGTCCAAAGAGAATTTCGTCTGGAAAAACCCCCCCTTGGAAAAAATCGCAAGTAAGGTTTGGAAGCCACTGTTTCAATTTTCTTCAGTGGAATCGCTTCTGGATCCCGGTCGCTGTTTCCCCAAAAAGTTAAAATATCGCGATACCCGGGAAAAAGAAAGACAGTGGAAAAGGGCCCCAACAAGATCAATAGCAAACCCCCCCAAAAAAATGGCGCAAATTTAGAGGCATTTTGTGCAAAGGTGCACATGGGAAGCGACCCCTTTTTGAGAGTCTTTTTGGAGATGTCACATGGCGGCGTATTCTTAACTTCCTGTGTGACACCTGGCCAATAAAAAAGGGGGGGGGGGGGGGAAACAGAACTTTTCTTTAATTTTTTTTTGATTTCCAAAAGTGCCCGCGAACAATGCATTAAAGAGCCGGTGTGCGTTCTGTCTCTTAAAAAAGGGTTTGGAAAGGGCAATTGTTTTTGTCCCGTCCAGGGGACACCCTGTAGAGGAAAAGTCAGAGGGCCCCTTAAAGTACGTTGGTTTGTCCCTTGGTATGGGCAGTGAACCCGGGCTGGGTTTTGCAGCAGGGGAAAAAAATGTCGCAGGTCTGTTCTTTTCCCCCGCTTTTTTTTAGGTCTCTGGGGTAATCTGGAGTTCATCCAGTTTGAGGGCTTTTTTGCGGCTTTTTTTGGTTTTCCCTGGTCTATTTTGTTGATTGGGGGGTCACAAGGGCAAGGAAGAACGATCCCCCGCACCACCATTTTACTGTAGCGACACCTGGGGAAAATTTCCCAAAATTTAAAATCGCAGACTGGGTTTCCCATAAAAAGGCGGGAAGACCCGGGGGTTGTAAGGGTGTTTTCGACCGGAAAAATTTTTGCCAGCGGAAAAAGTTTCAATCTTGCCCCAAAAAGACCCCACCTTTTGGACGTGTTTAGATTTGGTTTTTTAAAAACCGAAAAATTTTCTTAGCCCCGCGGTGGTGGACCCCGTGTCTCGCAAAAACCCAAAGCCTGCAACCCCTTGATAGCTCCCTTTTTAAACCCGTCCATCAAACGATTGATTTGGTGCCCCAAAACCAAAAACCTTTTTTCACCCTTTAAATCGAGACTAATGGGGTTTTTAAAATTTGGTTTGAAAAGGGGAATTCTTTTTCAAATGGAACTTTCAGTCACAAAAGGGAAAACATCCGGATTTTCTGATTGGCAGCTGACGATTTTGTGAACTTCGGGGGTTTTGTCCACGAACTGGCCCCAAAAGGGGGCTACGCGTGGGGGCGTTGTCCACGGACCCCCGGAACGTTTGCTGAGGGAGCAACGGGGGTTTTCCCGGGGGTGAGGGATTGGTACTGAGAAAAAAATCACTCGAACCGCGGGAAAAATCCCTGTCCCTTTTTCCCGGATAAAATATCCTTGAGGACTCAGAAATGGCCCACGATTTCCTTTTCTGTTAAATTTTTTGCCCCATGGGTAGTACATGACGAAAGAGAATCAAAAATTTGGAAAAATTTCCTTTCCTAGCCCACGCCCCTTTTCTGGAGTGAGCGATTCAATATGATTAGCCTTGCACATTTTTCCCCAACGTTTTTTAAATTGCCTTTCTTTAAGGAAAAGGGCCCCGTTTTTTGCTACGCTCGGGAAAGTTGTTCTCTAAAAAAAGGAGATCTGCAGTGATTGAAAAGTTTTTTTGTTTTTTATAAATGATCCAAAACGAAACTAAACAATGGGCTCTACGAATTTGAAACGACGGAAAAAGATTCTCCTTTTTCAGGGCGCACAGAACGGAAACGTTCGCGAAAACGATCAAAACGGACATTTTAAATTTTTGAGTTCTTCTTTTAAAATGATCCCCAAATTAAAAATTTTTTGTCCCCCGCGAGTGTGTGGTACCCGTGCCCCCCGCGCTCCTTTTTAAAAAACGACGCAATAAACAATGTCCACTTTCCCTTGGGGCCCAAACCCCAAGACGTTGCGTGGGCCTTTTAAAGCGGAAAAGGGAAAATATCGACGTCATCCGTTTTCTCCTCGAAAGGCCGGGGAACTTTGGAATAAAATTGCCGTTTTTGGTTTTTAGGCCGCTTGGGGGAAAACCGGGTGGGGGAGCTGGTGGAGGTTCTCTCGATGGCTGTTTTAAACTTTTTAAATTTTTGCATCAGTCTCTAGTTCTAACTACCTCAAATCAAATTGCGTTTTTCAGCTTCAGCTTCCCTCTGTGTTTTTTTTCTTCAGCTTCCCTCTGTAGTCTTTTTTTTTCAATTTCCCCGAAATTTCCCCCCCGTGTTTTTTTTTTTTCGATTTAGCTTCCCCCTGTAGTCTTCTTTTTCCCCAGCTTAGCTTTCCCCCTGTAGTCTATTTTCTTTCCTCCCCTATTTGCCCGTCTGCCCTATCTACGCATTGTTCACTTTGTTAGTAAGTTTTTCTATCAAAACCCAAAACGTTCCCCTTGTTTAAAATATTTATCAAAATCATCCATAATGAACCCATATTAAAAACAATAAAAAATTTCTAAGTATGGATAAAAAAAAAGGGGATATATGATAAAGCTATATGTTTTTACAAAACCCTAAATTTTAAAATATGCAAATAAAAAATTCCCCAAATTTCCCCGGTTTTAAACAGAAAAAAAGGGTTACTAAAACAGGGGAGATTGAAACACAGGGGTTTTATTTTTTCCCGAAGTATTTTGTTTTTTTTTCAAAACGGGATCAATTTTGGAAAATTTAAAAAAAAATTTAAGTTCAATTTCTAATTTGTTTTTCCTAGGAAAGGAAAAAAAAAACAATAAAAGTTTTCTGGGGAAAAAAATACTTTAATTTAAAATTTTTGTTCTTAAATTTTTCTTGTAGGGCAGTTTTCTTTCTTTTAATTTTTAAAAAAATTTTTCAAAACGATGTATCGCCTTATACAAAAAAATTGGGAAATTTTTAAATTACAAAAAAAAGAAAACAAAAAACAATTAAAAAGAGGGGAAGAAACACAAAAATTGCGGGAAAAATTTTCCTAAAAGATTGGAAAAAAAGTGAAAGAAAACTAGATAGGAGCTTTTTGAGGAGAAGGTTTAAGAGGGTTTTTAAAAAAAAGGGGGGGGGAAAAGGAAAAAAAAAGGATACACAGGTCGGAACAGTGAGATGAAATCAAGGGAAAAACAAAAAAAAGCCCCCAGCAGCACCCCAGTGGTCACTGTCTCCCCTGAAAAATGGAGAAGGGGGAAAAAAAAAAAATCATGCACAAAAAACCCCACTACAGTTATAATACAAAAAATTAACAATCAAACAATAAATGTACAAAACACCCCAAAAGCAAAAAAAAAAAAATCACAACCCCCAAAAAAACAATAGGGAAAATTTTTTTTAGGAAGAGGGTTTTTTCCCCAATTGCCAACCTCTGTCCTGTTGAAGGAGACAAGGTCGGTTAAAAATCTGGGGGGAAAAGGGGAAATGCTTGAAAATTTAAACGATAGAAAAAAGGGAAAAAAAAAAAACCCCAAAAATAACCTAATAAGGGCGATACCCCTGCTCCCCTCTTAAACAAACCGTCAATGTAGCGAGAAGCGGTGGGTACGATGGGGAAAAAGGACAAAATGGGGGAATCAAAACAAAAAAACTATCAAAACTCAGAGTAGAAAAAGAGGGGGTCCTCACTCGCATGAAAAAATATCCCCCACCGAAAAAAAATTGCAAATAACAATAAATTTTAAAAACTTTCTATTTTTTTTTTTTTCCTAAAACTTGAGGGTAAAATAAAATTTTTACTTTTTTTTCCTTTCCCAAACCCCTTGAGGGTAAATAAAAAATTTTTTTTTTTCCCGGGCCCCCGGGGGAAAAATAAAAATCTTTTTTTTTTTTTTCCCCCGGGGGAAAAACAAAAGGGCTAGTTGGGGCCCCCACTGTCACACTGTCATTTTGCCAGCGCATTATGACAGCATTTATCCTGCACAGCAACTTTCAAAAAACCAAAAAGGGCACTACGAATTTTTTTTTTTTCTTCCCCCTCTTTGGGGAAAAAACATTTATAAGTCCATCAAAAAAATTTATAAACAGATTTTTTTAATGTATTTCTTACATGAGAAAAAAATGGTTCAGTCAAGGCTTATAAGTCATGGCCCAAGTTTTAAACCCAAAAATCCGCCGGGAAAAATAAATTTTCTTTACCCCTTGTGTATCCCCTGTCCGAATTAAGACCGCCACCCTTTTGATCCTGTACTCTCAAAATGTATGTTGTTTTTCCGCCCGGGAGATTGAATTCGCTTTTTCATTCGATTTCTGTCATTAGGAATGGATTTCCCAACTCCTCCCCCTGATTTTGTCACTGGAGAAATGACGAGAAAAAAAACCCCTTTCCCTCGACTTCCCCTGCCCCTGGAGAGATGACGGGTTGACCCCTTCGGGGAGTCTTTAATTTCTGGGGCTGAATACCGGTGGTTCCCCACCCCGGGATTTAACCCTCAGGGGTAAAAAGGTGAAGGGTGAAGGGCAAAGGGGTAAAAGGTGAAGGGCTGAAACCGAATAGGTTGTGTAAGTAACTGTTTTTATTCAACATTGAATTTTTTCTTTTCTTTTTTTTGTTTTTCCCCTGTAGTTTAACTATTATGGTCACCCGGTAATGACTGGTCAGCAACGAGGAGGTCTGACGGTTCGAGTTTTTGGCCTTGTGGGGTAAAATTTCTTTCTCCCTTTAGTGAGTGCATACAGGTTCAAAAACCCTGACCCGCACCCTTTCAGCCTTTTTAAATAATCAGTGGTCATTTCACCCAATGACACCGTTTTTTATTTTATGAGTCTTTACAAATTTTTTGGGGGCGCTGTACACTAGTAAACAGAAAATTCTTCCTTTTTTGTGGCATGGGGGAAATGATTCTTCACTCTAATGTGGGGGTCAATGTTTTTTGTGAGGTAGCAATGAAAACAATAAAACACACACGCACGCACGCAGCACGCACGCACGGCGCAGCATCAGACGACGCAGAAAAACACAACACAACCCCCACAAACACCACACAACACACATCCCGGGGGCGCGCGCGCGCTGGGGCGCGCAATGTATGAGCACACTTCAGGGTGTAGCGTGGTGAGAAAAAATATGGGGGGGGATATCCCTGGAGGGAAAGGGTAATCAATATCAAAAAAAAAATGTTTACAAAGGCAAAACGCAATCTCTAGCAAGGAAGGTTTTTAAAAAATAATGAAGTTTACAAGTTTTTAATTCTTTTCTAGTTCTAAACAAGCAATTTCTGTTTTTAAAACCCTCTTATTTCGATATGAGCTAGATAGTGCCTCGTAAAGGTCTGGAAAAAAAGAAAAAGTTCTGAATCGCTTTAGATTTTGTTGTTCCCCTGCACCCAAATGGTGGTAGGAAGGGGCGAGACGTTGCTTGCCCCCCCCCCCCATGCCGTTTCCAATCTAAGGGGGGAAAAATTAAATGCGCTGCGTACATGGAGGCATCAGCCTTTTTTAAAGTGCAAAACAATGATGTGGGTGGGGGGGGGGTTTAAAAAAGTGTCAGTCACTTCCCTTTTAAGGTTTTAGTGCCCCAAATTTATGGCTAGGGGTGAAGGGGTGTAGTGACCAAGGTTATGGACTAGGAGTGGGGGGGGTGTGGACCCTATGGTGGGGGGGGGAGGTGTAGTGACCTATGGACTAGGGGTGGGGAGGTGTATGCCCCTAATTGGGGTTTGGGGGGGGGGAGGTGTAGTGACCATATTTGGGTGGGGGTGGGGAGGGGTAGTGCCCTAAAAGGGGTAGGGGTGGGGAGGTGTAGTGACCCGGGGGGTATGGAAAGGGTGGGGAGGTTTTAGTGCCTACGGACTAGGGGTGGGGGGTGTAGGGGTGGGGACGCGTGATAAGTGAACTATGTCCTATGATCTCATCAGCAATTTGGATCAAATTCAGGGAAACCGCACGATTATTTTGGTAAAAATTAAAATTTTTTGTTTTTTTTTTTTTAATTTCATTTTGCTTTTTTAAAATTTTTGGTCTAGAATCCGTTTGCAATGGCCGGAACGCAAGACTTGATTTGTATAAAATACGTTGATGTGACGACAGTGTTTCAGTTTCAGTTTCACGGGGGGAATGCCACTGTGTGCGGTTTAAAAGTCCAAAATTATACGCTACACCACATTGCTGTTTGAGTCCCCACCAGCACGATTTACAGCTGATGGATGAATCACTTAAGACAAAGGTTTACAGCTGATGGATAAATAGTTAATGACTAAGATTCAGCTGATGGATGAATCAGTTAATGACTCAGATTTACAGCTGATGGATGAATCAGTTAATGATCAGATTTACAGTGATGGATGAATCAGCTAATGCCCAAAGATCTCAGCTGATGGATGAATGAGTTAAGACTAAGATTTACAGCTGATGGATGAATGAGTTGATGACTAAGATGGGGAGACTTCAAGAGAGGGGATTGTGGAGACGACTTAGCGGACATCTGACCTACGCATTACCCCAACGCGCGGTCATACCTTGGATACTGCCCTAATGTTGCCTGCGCTACTATTATCATTGTATGTGTGGCTGCATGAGTGTACATTATCATTGTATGTGTGGCTACATGAGTGTACATTATCATTGATGTGTGGTTACATGAGTGTACCCTGTGTGTGTATATGTGTGTAAATGGTTTAGGTGAGCACAGGCCCATGTGTGTGTTCTAGTGTATGCAGTGTGTGTGTGTGTGTGGTGTGTGTGGGTGTGTGTGTTGGTGTGTGTGTGTGGGGTGTGTTGTGGTGTGTGTGTGTGGTGTGTGTTTGATTTCGTGTGTCATTTCAACCGTGTCTTGGTATTTTGCCCTTTGATGCATATAATACTGATTTTGAATCACAAAAATAATATTTTGTATGCATTTAAAGGTATTTCAACCGTGTATTGGTATTTTGACCTTTGATAGCATTAAAATGGTTATTAATACAGCATAATTATAAATTTTTGGGTTGTATGAATGGTCAAAAAGAAACAAAAAAAGATGGGGGAAGGTAAATAATAATGACATCTCTCTCTCTCTTTTCTCTTCTCTCTCTCTCTCTCTCTCTCTCTCTTCTCTCTTTCTCTTCTCTCTCTCTCTCTCACACACCACACACACCACAACAGACACGCGCGCGCGCGTGCGCGCTGGGGCGTGCACTCACGCGCGCGCACATGCACACGCAACGCACACATCATGAAAAATAAGTTTTAAATGATTATTGATGCTAGGAAATTCATTGCTGCTTACTGATAAACTGATTTGTTCGTTCTGTTTTGCCTTTAACCCATCATGTAATTGTAAAAGAAGTACAAAGATATTATTGATGCATTGTAATTGTCTAATTACACCCTTAGCAGTCTGTTGTATGTTAATCTTATACAAAAGGAATGAAAACTCTCTCTCTCTCTCTCTCTCTCTTCTCTCTCTCTTTTCTCTCTCTCTCTCTTTTCTCTCTTTTCTTCTCTCTCTCTCTTCTCTCTTTTCTCTCTCTCTCTCTCTCCCCCCCTTCGATAGGAGGATCGCTTATTCCATATATCTGTGTGTGCTGATTCTTTTTTCTTTGTAATTGTAACTGGGGTCTCTCTCATACACGCGCGCGCGCGGCACAGCACACACGCACCCGCACGCACCCCACACCCACACACACACACACACAACACACACACACACACACAGTCAGTTGTGAAACTATTCGCAGTACACATGCCTTAGCACACTCTGGCCCAAGCTACAACCATGTGATTTGCAGCTCAGTCATGTAGCCACTGAATGAATTTTTTTTACCTGATACATAACCTGGTTTGAAAAGGAAGGTCGCAGATTAAAGATTTCAATAGAAGACAGTGGTGCCTGGTCTCTATGTTCAGTATCATCGATTGTTAACTTTCTCCTGGCTACATCTACAGGTGTCAGAGGGGAAACGAACCGCACCTAGCAGTGAAGAATGGCTTCATCTCTACAGAATCCAAGCCCGAATTGGGATCGAAAAATCTTCAAGAGGAATGGCGGAAACAAGCAGCATGTGAACCTAATGTTTGCGGACGCTGACAAGACTCAGAACTGAACGATGCGCCTACCTCCCCATCTGGTCAGGAGGGGAAAGGGGAAAAGAAATCTTCAACACATGGAATTGTCTCTGAAAGATAGCAACAAATTAGAGGTGTTGTGCAAGAACTTTGAGAAGCATACTTACCGCTAAGAAAACTCCTGTTCGCACGATATTTGTTTCTGAACAGAAAACAAAAAGAAGGGGAAAAATTTTGAGAAAATTTCCCCACGCATCCGCACCTCGTCAAGGACTGTGCATCAAAGGACGCTGAGGAAACGGTGCGTGACCGCATTGTATGGGGGGATCCTATCACAAGAGGCCCGAGAAAAGCTGCTGCAGGCTGGAGACCAGCTTACCATGGACAGAGCCATCGAGATTGTCGTGACGCTTTAAGCAACAAAGCAGCAACTGGCGGCCATGAGAAAGAAGAGGGAGTAGAGTCTCAAGAAGAGACGCATGGGTCCAGCAGTAAAGATCGATGGCCACCCAAAGCAGGACACTTGACTGCAATAACTGTGGACAAGGGAAAGGCAAGAGGGCATGCCCCGCTCGGCAAGCAATGCCCGGGGGTGTGGCAAACAGAACCAATTTTCTCCAAGGTGTGTCGCTCCCAAACGCAAGCGAGCCGTCCCTCAGGTGGAGAAAATGGAGGAAGAAGACGACCTCAATTCATCCTCAACGTCGACGTCATCGCGACGGCAGGACAAACCCTCCCGACACGCTACGTAACATCCGCATGGAGACAGGTGACGTTCTGCGCTTCAAGGTCGACACAGGGCACAGGCGAAGTAATTCCCATCAGATCTACGAAAAGATGACTGCGCCGCCACCACTCCAGCCTGGTAACGTTTGGCCTGTAGGGTACGCTGGCCAGCGCATCAATATCAAGGGTTTTCCAACCATGAAAAGCTCCTACAAGGCTCAGGACTACCAAGGCATGTCTACGTGGCTGAGACGAAGGCCACTCGCAGCCGTGTTGGGCTCCAGGCGTCGCTGCAGCTACAGATCATCAAGTTTGGTGGACAGTGGCCCATCCAGAACTGACAAAGGAGAGCGCTTCACGAGTACAATCACTGGTTTTTTGAGACCTGGGCAGCCTGGAGGGAGAAGTAAACATCCACTGCAAAAGAAGCAGCACCCGTAGTTCCACGCGCCCAGACGTGTGCCGCACGCACTCAGAGAAAGCCTGAAGAAGGACTGGAGCATGGAAAAGCTGCAGGGGCATCGCCAAGGTCACGCGCCCGACTGATGGGTAAATTCGGTGTTTGGGGGTGGAAAAGACCAACGGGAAGCTGCGCATCTGCCTGGACCAAGACTTGAAGGCAAAAAGCGGCCACACTCCCCCGAACTAGAAGATTGCCTAGGCAGATTCAGGAGCAAAATACTAAAGAAAAGGAAGCAAAGACA
>CM031605.1:1139982-1178757 GCA_018398815.1 Conus ventricosus
CTAAACCTTTCAAATGTAAACAACGACAGTGTGGGCTAACTATTACATTTGTTAATAGTGACCATTTTTGTTTTTTTTGTGTGTGTTACCAGCATGTGATTTCAATGGGAAAACTGAACTGTACTTTATTCATTCCTACCCGGGATTACCTGCATGGAAGACTGGTATAATCCACACTGACTTTCCTTTGAAAAAGGCTGCAACTTATTTCTGGATACTATGGAACATCATTGACTGGATTATTTGTGAAAAAACTCTTGAGAATCACAAGCAGGATGTGCCACCTGTTTTCATTTCATATTTTCACTTTCTGGACCAAATCAAACCCTCACAAACACACAAGTTCTGTTTATATTATTTTTTATTCAATTACTAACATCGGAAATGAAATGAGGTAGGGAACAGTAAACGATAAAAAGTAAACAAGTGGGGTGTTTTGCTCCCATAAGGAAACCTAACACAGAGTAACTTTTATTCAAGACTGGCACAGCCTTTTAAACTTGAATAAGGTCAGACAAATACATAGACGAACAATCTAATAGTGGGGGAAAGAACAAGCGCAGGCCAACAACTGAACTGTCTTCATCAAAGATTTGGACTTAAGGAGGGGAGAGGGGGGGGGGGGGGGGGGGGTGTGTTGAAGATGGAGAAACTGGGAACATGAAATTAAAAAAAAAAAAAAGTGACAGATATGAAAACTCTTCACTAGCTGCATAAGGGAACCATCGCAATCCCTTTTGAAGGCAGATATATTTGTATTGCCTGCTCCGAGGCCTTTCGTCCGCTGGGTCGGACTCATCAGGGAGACACGGCTGGTTGTGTCTGCGCTCCCGGCGTCAAATAGAGACACACCACAAACAGTTTGTGGTGTGTCTCTATTTGACGCCGGGAGCGCAGACACAACCAGCCGTGTCTCCCTGATGAGTCCGACCCAGCGGACGAAAGGCCTCGGAGCAGGCAATACAAATATATCTGCCTTCAAAAGGGATTGCGATGGTTCCCTTATGCAGCTAGTGAAGAGTTTTCATATCTGTCACTTTTTTTTTCTTTTTTTTTTTAAATTTCTTGTTCCCAGTTTCTCCATCTTCAACCCCCCCCCCCCCCCCCCCCCCTCCCTCCTTAAGTCCAAATCTTTGATGAAGACAGTTCAGTTGTTGGCCTGCGCTGTTTTTTCCCCCCACTATTAGATTGTTCATCTATGTATTTGTCTGACTTTATTCAAGTTTAAAAGGCTGTGCCAGTCTTGAATAAAAGTTACTTAGTGTTAGGTTTCCTTATGGGAGCAAAACATACCCCACTTGTTTACTTTTTATCGTTTACTGTTCCCTACCTCATTTCATTTCCGATTTTGCTTTGATTAAATTGAGGTTATTTGTATTTGCTTCTGTCCGTCTGTGTGCTTGTCTTTTGATCTCCCTTGCATCTTTGGGTGGATCCTCAGGCGTAGGCTCAAAGACTGTCCCCTACATTTTATATTATTTGCATAATGTCTTTAGTTTTACAGCAACTTTTTTCCTCCCCACACTTTCGTTTGGTTGCATTTACTACTCTTCGCTGGCTGCTTTGGGGGTGCTATTGGATTCTTTTTTGCACCCTTGGTGGTGAAAACACCACAGTATTATGGACTGTGGTGTGTCTCTATTTGACGCCGGGAGCGCAGACACAACCAGCCATGTCTCCCTGATGAGTCCGACCCAGCGGACGAAAGGCCTCGGAGCAGGCAATACAAATATATCTGCCTTCAAAAGGGATTGCGATGGTTCCCTTATGCAGCTAGTGAAGAGTTTTCATATATGTCACTTTTTTTTCTTTTTTTTTTTTAAATTTCATGTTCCCAGTTTCTCCATCTTCAACCCCCCCCCCCCCCCCCCCCCCCCCTCCCTCTTAAGTCCAAATCTTTGATGAAGACAGTTCAGTTGTTGGCCTGCGCTTGTTTTTTCCCCCACTATTAGATTGTTCGTCTGTGTATTTGTCTGACTTTATTCAAGTTTAAAAGGCTGTGCCAGTCTTGAATAAAAGTTACTCTGTGTTAGGTTTCCTTATGGGAGCAAAACATACCCCACTTGTTTACTTTTTATCAATTACTAACAATTTTTATTCGCATGTCATGTTCAAATACTAACCGTTGGAAAGTCATGCACATTATACAAACGCAACTATTTTTTTCAACCTTTCCTTCTGTTGGTTCACCAGACAACATGATAGTAGGTTGTTGAATTACTAGAGTAAGGGTTAATACCCTTTCACTCCAGCACCAATTGAAAATCTCTCATTTGCATACACGTATATGCATACACTCACACAGGCACTTACAGATTCGTGCACACGCCTGCATGCACACGTGCATGCGTGCGCACACACACACACACACACACATTACACACACACACACACACACACACACACACACACACACACACACACACACACACGCGCACACGAACACACACACACATGATGTCTTGTATCTGTGCTGACAGGAGAAAATGGAGGCCATCATCTTGAACAGCGCTGCTGGCATGGCTGACCCTGGGGGCATGGCCTCGCTGTGGAATGAGGTCAAGGACAAACTGTTCTCCCTGGCTGAGCGAGAGAAGGAACTGGGTTTAGGGGAAAAGGTACTCTGTGTGTGTGTGTGTGCGTGTGTGCGTGTGTGTGCGTGTGTGTGTGTGTTTGCACGCATGCGTCTGTGTCAGTGTCTGTGTCAGCATGACATCTGTTCCTCTGTGTGTGTGTGTGTGAGATGGTAGATGAGAGACAGTTTAGGGAGAGAGAGATCTTGTGAAAAATGAGAGAACAATATGGTTTTTGCAACGGCCCTCTTTCTCTCTGGCTCTCTCTCTCTGTCTCTCTCTCAGTCTCTCTCTCTCTCTCTGTCTCTTTCTCTCTCTCTCTGTCTCTTTCTCTCTCTCTCTCCGCTATTTGTTTCTCAGTATTTCTCTCTTTGTCTCTCATTTCTATTCCCTTCAACTCTCCATTTCTACTGTGTATTGGTTTGTTACTGTCACTATCTCGCTTTCTTGTAATTTAGTTCATAATCTGTTTTTCCTCAGCCTATTTCCCAGGTGGTTTGAGTGGATGTGCATCATACAGTTTGGTGTGTGTGTGTGTGTGTGTGTGTGTGTGTGTGTGTGTGTGTGTGTGTGTGTGTGTGTGCAGGGGACCACCACCTATTTGTCCCCCAACTGTGACCAGAGAGATGCTGAGATTGCTCAGGAATTCATGGTGTCCCAGGTAAATATTGCACATACCTTCATTGTTCAGAATTCATGGTGTCCCAGGTATGTACTGCACATACCTTCACTGTGCAGAATTCATGGTGTGCCAGGTAAATACTGCACATACCTTCACTGTGCAGAATTCATGGTGTGCCAGGTAAATACTGCACATACCTTCACTGTGCAGAATTCATAGTAAATACTGCACATACCTTCACTGTGCAGAATTCATGGTAAATACTGCACATACCTTCACTGTGCAGAATTCATGGTAAATACTGCACATACCTTCACTGTTCAGAATTCATGGTAAATATTGCACATACCTTCACTGTTCAGAATTCATGGTAAATACTGCACATACCTTCACTGTTCAGAATCCATGGTAAATATTGCACATGCCTTCACTGTTCAGAATTCATGGTAAATATTGCACATACCTTGACTGTTCAGAATTCATGGTAAATACTGCACATACCTTCACTGTTCAGAATCCATGGTAAATACTGCACATACCTTCACTGTTCAGAATTCATGGTAAATATTGCACATACCTTCACTGTTCAGAATTCATGGTAAATATTGCACATACCTTCACTGTTCAGAATTCATGGTAAATACTGCACATACCTTCACTGTTCAGAATTCATGGTAAATACTGCACATGCCTTCACTGTTCAGAATTCATGGTGTCCCAGGTAAATACTGCACATACCTTCACTGGTCAGAATTCATGGTGTCCCAGGTATATACTGCACATACCTTGACTGTTCAGAATTCATGGTAAATACTGCACATGCCTTCACTGTTCAGAATTCATGGTAAATATTGCACATACCTTCACTGTTCAGAATTCATGGTAAATACTGCACATACCTTGACTGTTCAGAATTCATGGTGTCCCAGGTATATACTGCACATACCTTGACTGTTCAGAATTCATGGTAAATACTGCACATACCTTCAATGTTCAGAGTTCATGGTAAATACTGCACATACCTTCACTGTTCAGAATTCATGGTAAATATTGCACACACCTTCACTGTTCAGAATTCATGGTAAATATTGCACATACCTTCACTGTTCAGAATTCATGGTGTCCCAGGTATATACTGCACATACCTTGACTATTCAGAATTCATGGTGTCCCAGGTATATACTGCACATACCTTGACTGTTCAGAATTCTTGGTAAATATTGCACATACATTCACTGTTCAGAATTCATGGTAAATATTGCACATACCTTCACTGTTCAGAATTCATGGTAAATACTGCACATACCTTCACTGTTCAGAATTCATGGTAAATATTGCACATACCTTCACTGTTCACTGACTTGCGATCCCTGATCTATAAAGTGTGATGGAACAGTTGAGGGCCAGTTGGAAAATGTTCAGTTTTCAGTTGATGAAGACAACGCCCCTGCCTATGATCAGGTGGTGTGGTTGAGAAGAGTTTCTTGCTAACACCGACAGTTACTGCTCTGAAGGGTGTGTGCCCAACACCCCACTCTTCATCTTCATGGGGGTGTTCTCAGATAGCTTTCACCCATTGCCTAGGAAGCAAATGAAGATTTATAATCAAAATCAACATGTGGCATGTGTAATTTGCTGTTCGCATAAGACCTTGGAAATGGGATTTTCAGGAATGCCTCAAATGGGCCAAGGTCACTGATGATGAATTGATTGATTGGTTGATGTACATTCAGACATTAGTTATAATTACTCTCCTGGTTGATGTACATTCAGACATTAGTTATAATTACTCTCCTGGTTGATGTACATTCAGACATTAGTTATAATTACTCTGCTGGTTGATGTACATTCAGACATTAGTTACAATTACTCTCCTGGTTGGTGTACATTCAGACATTAGTTATAATTACTCTCCAGGTTGATTTCCATTCAGACATTAGTTATAATTACTCTCCTGGTTGGTGTACATTCAGACATTAGTTCTAATTACTCTCCAGGTTGATTTCCATTCAGACATTAGTTATAATTACTCTCCTGGTTGATGTACATTCAGACATTAGTTCTAATTTACTCTCCTGGTTGATGTACATTCAGACATTAGTTATAATTACTCTCCTGGTTGATGTACATTCAGACATTAGTTATAATTACTCTCCTGGTTGATGTACATTCAGACATTAGTTATAATTACTCTCCAAGTTGATTTCCATTCAGACATTAGTTATAATCACTCTCCTGGTTGGTGTACTTTCAGACATTAGTTATAATTACTCTCCTGGTTGATGTACATTCAGACATTAGTTATAATTACTCTCCAGGTTGATTTCCATTCAGACATTAGTTATAATTACTCTCCCAGAATAATATTTGTGACTGAAAAAAGTCAGAATTGATGTCTCTCGGGAAGGGGGGGGGGGGGGGGGGGGGGGGGGGTGTCACATTTGTAGAGAGATGGACAAAGCTGATGGCAGACAGGACGTTGTTACTGGAGCACTGAGTGCATGCCTGTCAATCCACACCTGACCATGGAACTTGGCAGAGAGTGAACTGAGCTGAAATAAAGAGAAAGCACTAGAAAGATCGTTAGCTGTGGCAAGCATCAAATGAAACAAACTGCGGCGTTACTGAAACACGACAAAAAAGCAGAAGAGCACACAAAACAAAGTGTGAAGTAACGACGATTTATTGCACGACACAAAACAGGACAAGAAATTTTCGGCAAAATGCCTTCCTCAGCGACAAACAAAAAAAGTACAGACATAAACATGCACAATACTTCCCTTGTGAAGTCAAAGTGGTGAGTGGCACTCACCACTTTGACTTCACAAGGGAAGTATTGTGCATGTTTATGTCTGTACTTTTTTTGTTTGTCGCTGAGGAAGGCATTTTGCCGAAAATTTCTTGTCCTGTTTTGTGTCGCGCAATAAATCGTCGTTACTTCACACTTTGTTTTGTGTGCTCTTCTGCTTTTTTGTCGTGTGGCAAGCATGTCAGAATGTCTGAGACTGATGAAGATCGACAGCCAACCCCGCTGAGTGAAAAAAAAAAGAAAAGAAAAAGAAGAGTGTGGCCAAACCTTCAGGAAACGATTTGATGAACGGCAGCTCTTCTTTGTCACAAGGGCAGAAAGAGGACATTGTTACTTTGTCACAAGGGCAGAAAGAGGACATTGTTGCTTTGTCACAAGGGCAGAAAGAGGACATTGTTGCTTTGTCACAAGGGCAGAAAGAGGACATTGTTGCTTTGTCACAAGGGCAGAAAGAGGACATTGTTGCTTTGTCACAAGGGCAGAAAGAGGACATTGTTGCTTTGTCACAAGGGCAGAAAGAGGACATTGTTGCTTTGTCACAAGGGCAGAAAGAGGACATTGTTGCTTTGTCACAAGGGCAGAAAGAGGACATTGTTGCTTTGTCACAAGGGCAGAAAGAGGACATTGTTGCTTTGTCACAAGGGCAGAAAGAGGACATTGTTGCTTTGTCACAAGGGCAGAAAGAGGACATTGTTGCTTTGTCACAAGGGTAGAAAGAGGACATTGTTGCTTTGTCACAAGGGCAGAAAGAGGACATTGTTGCTTTGTCACATGGGCAGAAAGAGGACATTGTTACTTTGTCACAAGGGCAGAAAGAGGACATTGTTGCTTTGTCACATGGGCAGAAAGAGGACATTGTTACTTTGTCACAAGGGCAGAAAGAGGACATTGTTACTTTGTCACAAGGGCAGAAAGAGGACATTGTTGCTTTGTCACAAGGGCAGAAAGAGGACACTTTTGCTTTGTCACAAGGGCAGAAAGAGGACATTGTTGCTTTGTCACAAGAGTGGAAAGAGGACATTGTTGCTTTGTCACAAGGGCGGAAAGACTACATTGTTGCTTTGCCACAAGGGCAGAAAGAGGACATTGTTGCTTTGCCACAAGGGCAGAAAGAGGACACTTTTGCTTTGTGCCTGATCTGCACATAGCAATTCTCACATCAATCATTGTAAAGATGTAAAGATGTGAGCATGCCGACATACATACATAATCATCTGCATGTTGCCACACTGGTAAGAATTCAGTGTCTTTCTGAAAACTCTTGAAAAGTTGGGTTTGTTGTGGGTTATTCCACCTCCTTTTGCTCAAGGACGGATTTGGGGTGGGCGTGTCTGGGTCCTTTCAGTTTGTGCCACACACCTGAGGGGGAGGGGGGGGGGGGAAGGAGTGATCGACTGACGTGTTGACTGGTGTGCAGGACATCACCCCTACAACACACGCCTGTTCAAGGTGGACGATCCAGCCACCAACCTGCCCACCTATGAGGTGCGACTGGCCTCCTCCCTGGCCACAGGTCAGTCAGCTGCTCACCTGTGCACAGACACTGTCACCACACATGATGAAGTCAGGACATTGTCACCACACATGATGAAGTCAGCTGCTTACCTGTGCACAGACATTGTCACCACACATGATGAAGTCAGCTGCTCACCTGTGCACAGACACTGTCACCACACATGATGAAGTCAGCTGCTCACCTGTGCACAGACACTGTCACCACACATGATGAAGTCAGCTGCTCACCTGTGCACAGACACTGTCACCACACAAGATGAAGTCAGCTGCTCACCTGTGCACAGACACTGTCACCACACAAGATGAAGTCAGCTGCTCACCTGTGCACAGACATTGTCACCACACAAGAGGAAGTCAGCTGCCCACCTGTGCACAGACACTGTCACCACACATGATGAAGTCAGCTGCTCACCTGTGCACAGACATTGTCACCACACATGATGAAGTCAGCTGCTCACCTGTGCACAGACATTGTCACCACACAAAATGAAGTCAGCTGCTCACCTGTGCACAGACATTGTCACCACACATGATGAAGTCAGCTGCTCACCTGTGCACAGACATTGTCACCACACATGATGAAGTCAGGACATTGTCACCACACATGATGAAGTCAGCTGCTCACCTGTGCACAGACACTGTCACCACACATGATGAAGTCAGCTGCTCACCTGTGCACAGACACTAGTCACCACACATGATGAAGTCAGCTGCTCACCTGTGCACAGACACTGTCACCACACATGATGAAGTCAGCTGCTCCACCTGTGCACAGACACTGTCACCACACATGATGAAAAATGGTGCTGCAAGCTGACAGGGCTTGGCATGACGGTGCTGTCACCAGTGCATTGGGCACTTCGGTGAGAAAGCAGACTGTTTGTACCCTTGACCCCTCACTCATCGTGGATAGATTGCTGACACACTATTTAGTTGACAGGTGTGACTGTCCTGCCATGACAGTGACAGTACACAGGCTATCTTTAGCATGATATTCCATGATGACAGTGACAGTACACAGTCTGTCTTTAGCATAATATCCATGATGACAGTGACAGTGACAGTGACAGTACACAGTCTGTGTTTAGCATGATATTCCATGATGACAGTGACAGTACACAGGCTATCTTTAGCATGATATTCCATGATGACAGTGACAGTACAAAGCCTATCTTTAGCATGGTATTCTATGATGACAGTGACAGTACACAGTCTGTCTTTAGCATGATATTCCATGATGACAGTGACAGTACACAGACTGTCTTTAGCATGATATTCTATGATGACAGTGACGGTACAAAGGCTATCTTAAGCATGATGTTCTATGATGACGGTGACAGTACAAAGGCTATCTTTAGCATGATACTCCATGATGACAGTGACAGTACACAGGCTATCTTAGCATGATATTCCATGATGACAGTGACAGTACACAGGCTGTCTTTAGCATGATATTCTATGATGACAGTGACAGTACACAGGCTATCTTTAGCATGATATTCCATGATGACAGTGACAGTACACAGGCTATCTTTAGCATGATATGCTATGATGACAGTGACAGTACACAGGCTATCTTTAGCATGATATTCTATGATGACAGTGACAGTACACGGCTATCTTTAGCATGATATTCCATGATGACAGTGACAGTGACAGTACACAGGCTATCTTTAGCATGATATTCCATGATGACAGTGACAGTACACAGGCTATCTTTAGCATGATATGCTATGATGACAGTGACAGTACACAGTCTGTCTTTAGCATGATATTCTATGATGACAGTGACAGTACACAGGCTATCTTTAGCATGATATTCTAATGATGACAGTGACAGTACAAAGGCTGTCTTTAGCATTATATTCCATGATGACAGTGACAGTGACAGTACACAGGCTATCTTTAGCATGATTTTCCATGATAACAGTGACAGTACACAGTCTGTCTTTTAGTTTAGCATGATATTCCATGATGACAGTGACAGTACACAGGCTATCTTTAGCATGATATTCCATGATGACAGTGACAGTACACAGGCTATCTTTAGCATGATATTCCATGATGACAGTGACGGTACAAAGGCTATCTTTAGCATGATATTCCATGATGACAGTGACAGTACACAGACTGTCTTTAGTCATGATATTCCATGATGACAGTGACAGTACAAAGGCTATCTTTAGCATGATATTCTATGATGACAGTGACAGTACACAGTCTGTCTTTAGCATGATATTCCATGATGACAGTGACAGTACACAGGCTATCTTAGCATGATATTCTATGATGACAGTGACAGTACACAGTCTGTCTTTAGCATGATATTCCATGATGACAGTGACAGTACACAGGCTATCTTTAGCATGATATTTTATGATGACAGTGACAGTACAAAGGCTATCTTTAGCATGATATTCTATGATGACAGTGACAGTACACAGGCTATCTTTAGCATGATATTCCATGATGACAGTGACAGTACACAGGCTATCTTTAGCATGATATTCTATGATGACAGTGAGAGTACAAAGGCTGTCTTTAGCATGATTTCCATGATGACAGTGACAGTACACAGACTGTCTTTAGCATGATATTCCATGATGACAGTGACGGTACAAAGGCTATCTTTAGCATGATGACAGTGACAGTACACAGGCTATCTTTAGCATGATATTCTATGATGACAGTGACAGTACAAAGGCTGTCTTTTAGCATTATATTCCATGATGACAGTGACAGTGACAGTACACAGGCTATCTTTAGCATGATTTTCCATGATAACAGTGACAGTACACAGTCTGTCTTTAGCATGATATTCCATGATGACAGTGACAGTACACAGGCTATCTTTAGCATGATATTCCATGATGACAGTGACAGTACACAGGCTATCTTTAGCATGATATTCCATGATGACAGTGACGGTACAAAGGCTATCTTTAGCATGATATTCCATGATGACAGTGACAGTACAGAGACTGTCTTTAGCATGATATTCCATGATGACAGTGACAGTACAAAGGCTATCTTTAGCATGATATTCTATGATGACAGTGACAGTACACAGTCTGTCTTTAGCATGATATTCCATGATGACAGTGCAGTACACAGGCTATCTTTAGCATGATATTCTATGATGACAGTGACAGTACACAGTCTGTCTTTAGCATGATATTCCATGATGACAGTGACAGTACACAGGCTATCTTTAGCATGATATTCTATGATGACAGTGACAGTACAAAGGCTATCTTAGCATGATATTCTATGATGACAGTGACAGTACACAGGCTATCTTTAGCATGATATTCCATGATGACAGTGACAGTACACAGGCTATCTTTAGCATGATATTCTATGATGACAGTGAGAGTACAAAGGCTGTCTTTAGCATGATATTCCATGATGACAGTGACAGTACACAGACTGTCTTTAGCATGATATTCCATGATGACAGTGACGGTACAAAGGCTATCTTTAGCATGATGACAGTGACAGTACACAGGCTATCTTTAGCATGATATTCTGTGATGACAGTGACAGTACACAGTCTGTCTTTAGCATGATATTCCATGATGACAGTGACAGTACACAGGCTATCTTTAGCATGATATTCTATGATGACGGTGACAGTACAAAGGCTGTCTTTAGCATGATATTCCATGATGACAGTGATAGTGACAGTACACAGGCTATCTTTAGCATGATATTCCATGATAACAGTGACAGTACACAGTCTGTCTTTAGCATGATATTCTATGATGACAGTGACAGTACACAGTCTGTCTTCAGCATGATATTCCGTGATGACAGTGACAGTACACAGGCTATCTTTTAGCATGATATCCATGTGACAGTGACAGCACAAAGGCTGTCTTCAGCATGATATTCCATGATGACAGTGACAGCACAAAGGCTGTCTTCAGCATGATATTCCGTGATGACAGTGGCAGTATGCAGTCTTATCTTAAGCGATATTCTATGATGACAGAAACAGTATGCAGGCTATCTTTGGTTTATGTAAATGTCTTCTCATCACCAGATGATATTACACACCTATTCAAAACAACAACAAACAACAAACAAAACAAAGATCACCTCCACACATCAACTTATCAACCATGTTAGTGCTTTGAAACCCACAACTGATGTATACATATTTACGTAAGTGAAATACCCTAGTGGTGCACAAAATTGTTGATCTTTATAAAAAGTTTTGCAACCTGTGACTGCAAAATAACCATGGCAATTTCAGCAACATACGAACCATGTAAGACAGTATTGACATTATCAAAGTAATTCATCTCAGTAAGAGAACTGTAATATGCCGCTTCTGGCTCACCCGCTCTCACCCGGCCTTGGCCGGTCTCGGGCGGCCGACTCCAAAAGCGGCATATTACAGTTCTCTACTAAGCATGACTTCAATAACCAAAAAATAACGACCCTACAAACAGACATACTGTGTAGGGTTATCCGTTTTCAATACTAATTTACTAAACTTTTTAGATTTTAGTTTTTGCTTAATCCTATGTTTTTCCTGATCATTTTCAATAACATCATTTTCGCGCAAACATTCATCAATGAGTCTCTGTCTTTCATGTGAAATAAAACTACAGTCTTTAAACTGCTCTCTAAAGTCTTTTAAAACCGAGTTATATTTTTGACATAAAATCCACACACTTATCCCAGCATGTCTTCCACTGAAAGCCAGTTTTGATAAAGTGTTTCTTTTTTTAACTATGTCTCTTTCTGCCGAACAGTCATCTATAATAAATAGTGTCTGCGTTCCTTCAAACAGTCTATAAAACTGTTCTAAACACTCACTCAGTTTATTGCTAGGATCAACTAAATATATGTTATCATCTGTCCATATAAACCTTCTATCATGATATGCTTTGTTCCATTTAAGTGTTGGACAGAAAATCACAATGTGATCAAATTATAGCGATAAACTGTTTGTAATAGGTCGAGGACAAATATTGTTTTTCCCCCCAACCAGTTTGTCCACAAATTAATGAACAATGAGGAGTTTTTGTCATAAAGTTTAACTGCTCCATAGTTTTATAACAGAATTTAATCTAATCCAGTTATTGTTTTTATCATGCTCTCTGTCAAAACTTGTTCAGTATAATAAAACCCTACAAGGCCTAAATGTGTAAGATTAATCCAATTCAGTTCTGTAAGATTGTTTCTATTTAAGTCAACATTGATTTTGTTGCTTGTTGTTATAACCTTAATATCCTCACCATTGTGAAGAACGACGATGGTAACGTTAAGGCGTTTAACGTCTAAATTTTGCCAGCTAATATTAATTCCTTTTATAAGGTCGTCACTAACGCCCACAACCCCGTCCCTCTCTACATCTTTAAAGACAGAAATTTCAAATATCATTGTGAACGTGTCTCCTAATTTTCTGCTTGGAAAGAACTGTAATTTTGTAGAAGCTTTTTTTAAAACTGTTTCTCTTCTGTGGAGGAATGTACGTTTTTTCCCATACGGTGTTATTTCAATTTCTTTCCCCACTATTGTCGTCCGGGATAAGACTTACATGTAAAGGGCCGAGTTGAATGCTTTTCTGAAACTTTTTTTGACGGCTAAAAAAAGTAAATGGGCTTATGAATTCAAATTTTTTTTCCCATTCAAATATGGTTCCAAGTCCATTTGAGGTCAGGTTTTCGAACTTTTTTATATTCATACGGGCCCAAACATTATTTGCTTCTAGATTGCGCAGTTGTTCTAGTTCAGGAAACTTTTTGCTGTCGCCAACCTCTTTACGTTTATAATCCCCAATCTTTAGTGTACTCAAAACCATACAAAGGGCCTATCTCACCATTCTGTTCAAAGCCCTGTAACGTCTGCAAGGTCTTTTAATTCTAAAGGTTACACCTCACAGGCGCTAATGCAACTCCTGATTCATCTGGCCCACGCGACATTTTTTAGTACAGCTTATTATTTTTTTTTCCAAAACAATTGCAGGTATCACATTTCACGATTTACCTGTTTTGTCTGCAATTTTTATATTAAATGATCCGACCTTCCGCAAACTAACTTTTAAACTGTAAATTAGGGAATTGTATAATTTCATAATCGCAATATGCAGCTTTCCCTGATGGAAGAGCTCTTAAAACAGTTGGGGGGCCTTCCATCATATAAGTTTTCATCATGCTTAGCTCATCCAAATGAACATAGAGTAATGAATGTAATGCAAGATTAAGCGGACTTTCCCCCTCATAAGTAGTTTGCTGGGTTGTAACTCTAAATCTATGAACAGGCTGTTTGGCAGTTGAAAGCCCTAACATTTTAGTTTAGCTCTACATCAAAAAGGTAATGTACTACTTCTTTTTCAGGTTTGAATGATAACTTTGTTTTCAGATTTGCATTGTTAAGTTTGAGAGTAATGTCGAAGTTACTCATTGCTTCTTTTAGTGAGCAAAACCCGTAATAACCATCAGGTATTGTTAACGGCTAACTAAAGTTCCTGGGATTATTAAATTTTTTAATCTTATTATTCTCCTTGGATTTACTTATATTAAACCAATACACTTGTAGAATATTTCATGAAGCGCAACCATTCTGCTTCCGCAATTGTTATTAATAGCATGTTCTAAAAACGAAGGACGGTCTTGAGTTGTTATTGTTACAAACATTTTTTAAAACAAATTAAAAATGAGTGCATTCAAATATACTGATGCAAAATATTCTGTTGGGCCGCACTACAATCTTAAAAATATAACAACTGATACTCTTGACATTTCTGTGACCCGACTGACACTTTTCATAAAAAGGTGATTACTCCATTGGACAAATATCTTAACCCCCCTATTAAAAAAGACTACATCGCGAAAGTGTGGTTCAGTCATCCGATGCAGTTTTATCAGAACCAGTTAAACTTTGCTGTGTTTTGTGCATCAACTGGGTGTGGAGTGTCGTATGCTAATCATTTAAATCATCCTGATCCTTTGGTGAGGTCAGTGTACAGATTTCATTTCTATTACACCTTTAGACGTATTTTGACTGAACTGCAAGCACCATTACCAAATGACAAACCGTTTAATCCATTCAGCAACAGAATAGACATGAAGGCTTTTGAAAGGATCTGTAACGAATTCAATATTAATGTTAAGGAAGACTTTAGACAAAAGTTGGATCTTAATCATGGCTTAGGCACCCCTTATTTTTGGGGCGTGCACAGAAAGTATAACTATGCTTGGAATCCTCCTTACACATCTTTCTCTTCAGGCACAGCTGTTCACCTAGGGTCCATAGAGCAAGAGCATAAAACAGCATGGACAACATTTATCTTAGACACTTCTAAGGGCCTAACTAAAGCAGGAATAGAACGAATAAACGACTCTATTCGTACTTACGTTTGGTGTTTGCTAGGTTCGCAAGCACAAACGAGATCGAGCATAACTGATCCTTCTACTGGTTTTGATGCACAAAAACAATACTTAGCAAATTTAGAGGACGCCATTAATTCTACAGTTGATTTACCTTCGAGTATTAAAAGATACCAAAATGTTTTACAATACGCAAGATCGAAAGTAGACTTTGCTGTTGGCACTGGTTTATATATGCTACCTTCTGACCTCAGACTCCAGATAGGAACAAAAAATAAACCAAAATGAAACCCTTTGTGGAGGCAATGAAAGAAAGTTGGGAAAAACGAAAAAAAATTCTGAGCCAGTAATATGCAAGCGTAAACAAACCCCAAAGAATAAGTATAAACCCCCGGGGCCCAAACCCAAAAGATGTTGAAAAAGTCAAAAAAAAATGACCGAATATGAAAAAGACAGCGCTTGTTTTTGGGATTAACTGGCCGGATTACCCTTTCTTTATTTACTAAAGAAAACCCCCAACTATTAAGAAAACAAAAGCCCAAAGTGCTCAGAAAAGCCAATACTTTGCTTCAGAGACAAAAGCCCAAACGACCCCCCCTAAATCCCCGGAAAGAGTCTAAGCTTTACCAGCAATTTTTTAATAAACTCGCAAGGATCAAGCTGTTTTTTTCCCCCAGATTTATCGGGTTTGGGGGGATGGCGGTGGAGGAACACCCCAGCACCACCACCACCCGCCGTAATACCCTCCCCAGTGTATTTTTGAAAATCCTAAGGCGTTAAACCTTGCAAATTTTAAACCCTTTGCTCTCTAAAAAAAGTTTTATTCGTTTGTAGGTTGTGTTTTCATAAAAATTCTTTGGATAGTTTTCTTTTAATTCGCCACTTGATTCGTAATTTTTTGGGTTTAGTAGAAAACGTTTCAGTCTTGCGGAATCTCTTGTTCAAGATTTTTTGTTTTGGGGTTATTCTTTTTTTAAATATCTCCCCTAAGTTGGGTACACCCTCAACGAGTTTTTTCTTTTTTTCTTTTTATATGTCATCTAGTTCACCCAGTTTTTGCTAAATTTTTTTGTTAATTCGCCTTGATGCTTTTCAAAGCATGATCAAGGGGCCTCTAATTCTCGCTTGGGGGTTTGGGGGGGCGCGTTTTGTCTTTAAACTGTTTCTTTTCGGAAAACTGGTTTTTTTGCTTCTATTTTTTTGCCCCCTGTTTTACTTAAAAATTTTAAGTTTCCCTTTTTTTTATTTGGTTATCTGTTGGGGGTTCTTGCAGGTGTTTTGAAATTTAGAACGCCTCCCTATTTTAATTTTGGTTTAAAAAAATGCCAAGTCGTTTCGACGGGCCCCCAAAAACTTTGTTAATTGATTCATGCCCACAAACTTTTATGGGTCTCGTTTACTGTAAGCCGAACAAGTTGTCCTTTATGTTTTTCACAAACAAATGGCCTTTTTTATCTACACAAAAAACAATAAAAATCGGGAGGTTCTAGGCCCAACTTTGTAAAATGGTCAACCTTACTTAATGAATTCATGCAACAGTGAGGTCTTTGAGCGATGCTGTATCAAAGAAGCCGTTTCACTCTTGTCCCGGATCAAAACATATAATTTTCTTCACCTTCAATCCCTCCATTTTTTTTAAATAATAACTTTTTATTTTTTTTTATAAAAAATGCAAAAAAATATGGCTCGATTCTTGACCCGCATAGAAGACTGAAAGACCCCTTTGGCGTAAAGGGTGTCAACCTCGGGAAATGTCGTGGGGAAAGGACTAGCGCCCCCAAAAACCATAAAAGTTGTTTACAATCCCATTCATATATCATGCATTCGTACATCAAACCACTAGTAAAGTCTATACTTTATATACTGATCATAGAAAAAAACACAAGGGCATAAGAATCAAAAAAATAAAAATTCTCTTTTTCTTGAACTTAAAAAAAAACATTTATCTAAAACATCTTTAAACAAACCCGGGGTTTAAAAATTTTACTTTACCTGGCCGGGTAAATTTAAAACTATTCACGAATCCCTGTCTTTTTTTTTCTTTTCTTTTTCTTTTCATGTCACTTTCACAACACGACAAAATCCCGGCACTGGTGTTTGGTCTGATGGCGCCTGGTCGGTGAACGTTGGCGTTGGTTGTGGTTTGTTTGGCAAGTGACGTCCCCGGAAAGAGGTCGACCCCCGGTTGGGGTTTTAAACAGTGACTTCAACATCGTTTTTTCCCCCTTTCTTTCTTCCTGCATTAACGCATTGCAACCTCCTCTCTCTTCTCTTCTAGTCTGCTTTATCAAATGGACATGGTTGTTTTTTTTTTTTTTTTTTTTCTTTTCTTTCTTTTCTTCTTCATAAATTACAACTTTTCTCTTCTCCCATCTCCCCCTCAGCCTTTCCCTCTGCAGACTATCTCTGCAAATCCTCAATTGGGTTTCTCTTTTCCCCCCTCATCTCTTCTCTCTCCCCTTCCCCTGCAGACCCCACTCAGACCTCTCTCCCCCTCTCTCTCTTTTTTTGTTCTTCCCCTCGTTCTCCCCTTCTTATCTTTTCCCCTTTTCCCTCGGCAGAGACACGCCAAAAACCTCTCATCTCCTGTCTCGTTTTTCTCTTCCCCTCCCCTTTTCCTGTAGGCGAGAGCCTACTCCCCCAAACTCCCTCTCTCTCTCCTCTGTTTTTTGTTTTTCCCCTTTCTTTCTCTCTCACTCACACTTCCTTTTGCTCTAACCCCGTGCCCAAAGGGCCGTACCATTGGCGTATTTTTTCCCCTTTGACCCCCGAAGTTGTCCCCCCTCTAATTCCTTTGGGCGTTCAAATCATGAAGCCCCGTCTACACGCCTTATCCTGTGTGGGTAAATTGGTCATTTAATTGTTTAGTAGATTTCACCCCCACCACCACTCCCTCCCCCCCTTCCCCTACTTCCTGGGCGGGTGGTTAAAAGGGTGGACACGGTCAATCAAAATTGGCCAGCTGGTCGGGTAGGCACCACGACGTCCGAGTAACAATGACGTTGGTTCCACAAAGTGGCTAGATGAGCTTGAGCTGGGCCTGGTCGTTCTTTAGACATCGGGCGTCGGTCAAAGTGTTACCCTTTCCCGGGACAACCTCTTCCTAAAGCCTCTCGCTAAGCTTAATTGGCCGCCCCAAAACCTGGGGCCCGTTTTTCGGGCCCCAAAATGTTTGGTTTGGACTTGGTCCGAAAAATTGATGGCGACCCCCCAAGTTAGGTTTTTCCCCCCCAAGTTGGTTGTTTCCCCCAAGTTAGGTTTTTTCCCCCCAAGTTAGGTTTTTTCATTTTTTTCCGTGAAAATTTTCCCTTGCAAAAGACCATGCTCCGCTTTGTTCAAAAAAAAGGGTAAAAAAAAGGACAACAACCGAATTTGCTGCACACAGTCACGCCAAATTTTGGAAAAAATACTTTACAACCAACGGTTTATAAGTTAAAAAATATACAATAGTGAATACACTCCAATGGTTATCTTGCGTGCGCTTTTGCGTTTTTTCACTCTTTTTAAACGACCTTGCACACTTATGAAATTTCCCCCTACCGCGGTTTTTCCCACATCTTCCTTCAAAAATTCTTATGAAAAGCACAATAAAATTTGATCACGCCCATGCACTTCACTGGGGAAATCTCCTCCTCCCTTATTGCAAAAATGCTCACTACACAACGACTGTTGCCCCAAGATAACTAATCCCTAACAATTTTCCCAACACAAAAAAAATATGAACCATAGCCAACTGGGAAAAACCCCTATCCAATCAACATAAAGTCTCAACACATATTATCAAAATGCACCCGGAAAATTGATTTTTTAATTTGAGTTTGCTAGACTACAGGGTTAAATAGTCAGCCCGAATTCTGTCGCCCGGGGAATTACTGCACTCGATACCTGTAGGGCTGCAGTCCATTGCCCAACGCAAACTCTGCTTTTTTTTAAAACTGTCCCTCCGCGGGAAAATTTTGAGTGGTTGTGATCCGTTCGATCAAAAAACCCTTTTCCCCATACAAGTATTTGTGGAATTCTGCACGGCACACAACCTAAACACCCTTCTCTACAGTTGGCCCTTCCTCACACTTTGTCAACTTCCTGCTAGCTATTCACAGGAAAACTCAAACTCCTTATCCCCCTGAACAATATGCGCCTATCCCCACCTAGCATCTGCCGCAAAAAAAATGGTTTGGACATATCTGGTTGCTTCAAGATGGGAGGGAAACCTAGTTTTCAGCACCGTCTGTAGTGCTTGCTCGGCGCTGACCACGACCACTCCCGGGTTTCCTGCCTTGATAAATCTGAGAGGACTCGTGTTTGCTGCGAAATTTGGAAAAAAATCCCTTAGAACCAATAAGTAGCAGCTCCTGACCTGTTTTGGTCTTTGTCTCTCTGAATTCATCATTTTTCTCCCCCTTTTCCCCCTTTTTCTGGCTGCTTTGTGTGCCTCCGACAACAAAAACCTAGGAATCCTACGTCTAGCCTTCAACGTGACACTCCCCTTTTGACTCTTCTGGAAAATTGGGAACAAAATCTCCCTTTTTCGGGGTCTCTTTCACCTCATCAATTTGCTGCTGGCCCATAAAATCATCAAGATCGGTCAGCGTTTTACGGTGCCGAGAACTCCCATGAGGACTGTGCCCACTGACATGACAGTGCCGAAAATGTGGTACCCCCAACGAGTGGCACCTTTACCCGTCTTCCCCCTTTGGGGAACATCGGGACAACGCCCGCCTTTACAAGAAAATTTTGTTCAACTCCTAACCTCCTGTTTCTCTCCCCTCTTGCCAACTCCCAGACTTCCGGCGAAGGGGTTTTTTCCCGCGCTGCCCCAAAAACATCAAAGGGACACATTTGCCCGATTCCTTTCCCGGAAAACAACGGTTTTAACAACCTTTTCTCCTTCTTCTCCTGTCTGAACTGCTGCCCCTGAGCAGCAACAATCAGGTCCCTGGATCCCTTTCCCCTGGAAATTTCCAATGTCAATTTATGAAGGGGTTTGTCCTCACCAACGAGGGCAACTCGCCTGGAAGTAAAAGGGGGACGATTTTATCTAGCACGGAAACTCCCCCACAGTGAAAAGTTAGGACCCCGGTTGGATTTTCCCTGTCAAATCCCCTTTAAAGACCGCGTTGTTGTTTTCCCCCCATGAAAACCGTGTTGAACACTTTCCCTTGTGGGCCCAAACCCCTTTTCCATGGTAACGAACCACCACTAGTGCCCCCCATCCCCGACATGAGTGCCAGTGCTAGCCTAAGCCGCACTCCCCCCTCTTTAGATGAATCCCCCTTTGGTTCCCCTGCAGGCGTTTCCCTTGACGACCCCTTTTCATCTTGCAAGGGTGCTGCCTTTTGGAACCTCAGCGCAATCCCCCGCCCCATGTCCCTTCTTGTGACAAAAGAAAAACCTAAGTCCCTTTGCCCCCTTCCTTTGCCCCACCATGGGTTTGGACTTTGCAGAAAAATTCTGGTTCCTTTACCCTTTTACCGTGCCTAGCACTGTTTTCCTGCCTTAGTGCCCAAACGTGCCTCTTTACACCCTGCGAACTTTAAAAACTCCCCCGCTGTCCTGGCTGCTTTTTTCAAATGTAGGTTTAACTCGGGCCGAACCGACAAAAAAAGTTCTTTTTAACTAGCTCTTTCAAAATCAGCGAACCCTTCTTTTACCCCTCACTCTAACATTTCCAAATAGTGATCTCGTGCACCAAATGAGTGTCTTTCACTGCTTTTAATTTTTGCTGAACGAAATTTCTTCCCGAACCCCCCTCTTGGTTAAATCCCCTTTATTAAAGACTCCTTCACAGCACCAAAAACAACTGTTGTTTGCTGGAAAGCGTGAAAATCTGCAAGCTTACCCCTCAAAGCGCACAAAATGACTCCCACTCTTTTGGGGGCCAACCCTATGGGCCAAAGTTTCGAAAAGAGATGTATGCGTCAATCGATCGGTCCCCCTTCCCAGAATTTTGGGAACTTGGGTCGGGGGGCTAGCTGCGCTAGAGTCATGGAAACTAACTCCCCTCCTCGGTGGTCTCCCCTTATTTTATTTCTCTAACTCTAATTTAAACCCTTTTAAATTTTGTTTCCCGCGCTTCCTCATTCTTTTTGTCTCCTGCTTCATTCTTTTGTTTCCTGCGCTTTCCCTTTTCTCTTGTTTCCCGCGTTTGGGGCTCTTTAATCCTTTCTGTTTCCTGCTTTCTTTATCATTTTACCTGAAACCTTAATTTTTTTTATTTCTTTGGGTTCTGCCGCGACACGGCGTCTTTCCGGCCTTCTTTCCCTTTTTGTTGGGTTTTTAAAAAATGCAGCCTCATCTCCGATAAACCCAGATCAGAGCGCCTAAAGTTTTTCAATGGGTTGTTCTTTTTTTTCCGCCCCTTATATTCTTTCTTTTTTTTTTTTTTTGAACAAAATTTTTTAACTACGACGCCAAATGGGGGTTTCCGACACGGTGCGTAATAGCCAATCCCATGAATGAAAATATTAGCTTGGGACAACGTGTTTGTTTTTATAAAACGCCCAGCCCGACCCAACTATGAGAGCGAAAAAAAAGGCAATCGTGGAATGGGTACTCTGGGGCTGAAAAGCCCGCCTATATTAACTATCTTGGAAACAATGCCAACCTGTATTTAACTTTTGGGAAATAAAAGTAAGAAACCCTTGTCTTTGGATTACAATACTTGAATCCCACCCCCGCTTTCCCCTCTGGAAGTTTAACAATTATAATAAATGGGCCAGAAAATCCTGGCAAGTCGCCAATTTAAATTGTCAACCTCGGTGTAAGTCAGTGGGGGAAGGGCTAGGCACGCCCAAAACATCAAGCTTTTTTACTCTCATTCATATATCATGCTTGGGACATCAAACCCCTGTAAAGTCTATAACTTTACTATCTTATCAAGAAAGAAAACATCATATAGAATCAAACAAAAAAAACATCCTTTTTTCCTTTAATTTTACAAATTTATTTATCTAAAACTTTAACTAACCCCGGGTTAAACGATTTTACTTTTCCTGGCCCGGTGACTTTAAAAATTCACGAATCATGTCTTTTCTTTTCTTTTTTTTTTTTCTTTTCACTGCACTTTCACAAAGCACAACGCCGGCACTGGGTTGGGCTGATGGCGCCTGGTCAGGTGGACTGTTGGCTTGGTCGTGGTTTTCTTGGCGAGTGACGCGCCCGGTTTGGGGGTCGAACCCCCGGTTTGGGAGAACAGTGATATCAACCATCTGTTTCCTTTCTTTCTTCCTGCATTAACGCATTGCACTCTCTCTCTTCTTCCCCTTCAGTCTGTCTTTTCAAATGGACATGGTTTCTTTTCTTTCTTTTTTTCTTTTTTTTTTCTTTCTTCTTTATAAAAATTTGCCTCTTTCTCTCTTACATCTCTCCTTTAGTCCTTCCCCTTTCAGATATCTCTGCTAATCCTCAAATTTGGTTCTTCTTCCTCCCCCCACTCTCCTCTCTCCCTTCCTTTCCCGCAGAGTCCATCAGAACCCCTCTCTCCCTCTCTCTTGTTTTTTCCCCCCGTTCTCTCCCCCTTATCTTCTGCCTTTTTCCCCCGTGAAAAGTACCTAAAACTCCCTCATCTCTCTGTCTCTGTTCGTTCTCATCTCCCTGCCTTCCTGTAGGCGAGAGCCTACTCTCCCCGAACACCTCTTCTCTCTCTCTCTCTGTCTGTTTCGTCTTTCTCCTTCCGTCATTTCTCCATCTCACTCACAGCATTCCTTTATGCTCTAACCCCGTTTCCAAGGGACAGTACCATTGGACAGTATTGTTGGTACCCTTGATTCCCCGAAGTTGTCTCCCTCCTAATTCCATTGGACGTTTCAAATCAATGAACAGTCCCGTCTACACCCTTAACTCCTCTGTGGTGGTCTATGGTCATTTTAATTGATTACTAGATTTCCACCCCCACCACACACTACCTTCCCCCTTTCCCATACTTCACAATGTGCGAGGTGTGCTTAAGTGAGTGGACACAGGCAATCTAAATTGGCAGCTGAAGTCCTGGGTAGGCACCACGACGTTCCGAGTACAATGACTTGGTTTCCACAAAGTGGCTATATGAGCTTGAGCTCGGCTCTGCGACTCGTCTCGCTAGACATCGAGTCGTCGGTCCCAAAGCTGCTTATCCCGTATAGGCCGGACAGACCGGAACTCCTGAAGCCTCGCCGCTAAGCTTAATTGGCCGTACACCGACCTATGGGCCCGTCTTCTGACGCTAGAATGTTAAGTTTGGAATAGGACCAACAAATTAGACTGGCGACACGCCCAAGTTTAGGTTGTTCCCCCCAAGTTAGGTTGTTTCCCCCCAAGTTATAGGTTGTTCCCCCCAAGTTAGGGTTGTTTCATTTTTTTTGTCCGTGACAAGGAAATAAGCGTGCATAAATTACTGTTCCAATAATCCATCTACTATTGATTCAGATCAAATTCTTACTGTCAAATTTCCAGACCTAGGAGCAGATGAAGTGATTGTGCCAGGCTCTGCGCGTCTTACTTTTAAAATAGAACTCACATCAGAAACAGACCCAAACAGGACAGTTGTTCAGAATCTGGGACGGGCAATCGTTAAGAAAATTTCTATAAAACTTGAGGGGCAAGAAATATTTTCTTTACACAATGCAGACATATTTTTAACCTATTCTGATCTATGGCTAACCGCGAGCGAAAGAGCTGATCTTGCGTTTCAAGGAATCGAAAATGAAGAAGCACTAAAACATAGAATAGGCACCGCAGATGCTAAAGACGGCAAAAGGTTTGTAGCCGTAAGTTATGCGTATGAAAATCGCTTTTTCATACCCCTAGATTTTGAGTTGTTAAAAGCGCATGCCCCATACTTTCAAGGAGCATTAAAAGACAGATTGTCATATGAACTAACTTTTAATGACTACAAACGTGTTATTAGATCAACAGACACCGAAGCAAAGTACAGCATTTCTGACATCTCGTTAGAGTTTGACGTTGTTAGCAACCCTAATTTAGCAAGGCTAATTGAGCAACAATATCAGTCAAAATTAGCAATATATTACGAAAGAGTGATTCTTCATTCTAAATATCCTAAAAGCAGGGCAGACACTATATGGAATTTTAGTTTTAGTGCCACAGCAAGATCGCTTAAAGGTATTTTATTGCTGTGCGAAGATGAAGGACCATTCGAAAGACAAACTGAAAATTTTATTAATCCTAAAATAACAAAAGTGCAATGTACAATTGAGGGTAGTCCTAACCAAATCTACGCTAGCGGGCTTAAACCTTATCAGCATTTTGACGAAATAAGAAAACTGTTTGGAGGCAGGAGGTGTAGAAATCCAACAGTTGACCTTGTGTCTAAAGATCTACATCTTCACAGTGTTAGACTTGATCATTATTTAACAACGAAATACGGTTTATGGATTGACCTAAGGTCAACGGAGGATAATCAGTTACATGGAAGCGGGAGAACTGTCAGAGACATAATAAACATTCAAATTGATAAAGAAAAAGATGTTGATAAACCACTTAATGTGTATTTGTTTTTAATATATGATGCGCAGCTAAATATTCATGAAAACAGATTAAAAGATATACATTACTAAAAAATTTTTATTTAAAAAAAGCATGTCTGTTACGCATTATCCAAAAGTACCTACAGAGTCGCCAAACGAAGGGATAGTAGAAAACCCTAGCATAAAAACTTTCAGATTAACAAACATTACACAAATGCAGCAAGTACTAGAGCAGGACCTTTCAAAATACAGCAAAACCAAACGAAGGTATTCTGCTGCCTTTAATGCTGTTACATATGTTAATACTGGAGCATCGACTATAAGCGCTGCATCAGCAGGAACGAGTGTTGGTCTCTTAGCAACGGGCATAGGCGCACCCGCAGCTTTACCTCTAGGCGGTTTGTCTTTAGCTCTTGGCCTGTGCTCATTAGCTGTAGGTGCTGCTAGCAAAAAAATAAAAACTAAACTTCAAAAGCACACAGCTATGGTTCAACTGATAACAGCTAAACTTAGTTCCTTCAAGCTGATAATAAATAAAGCACTAGCTGACTCAAACATCACGGATGAAGAATTTAGTCGTTTACAGGCCGATTTTGATGACTACAAAAGACAAAAGTTTGATCTTCAAAGAAAGGCGAGACAAGTTTTTCTCAACAGCCAGACCCCGAGCAGATAAAAAAGGAATGCTTAAAAAAAGTAAACGAAACATTAAACTCTGTTCTAAACAGCTCACATTAACAACACCAAAAGGTGTTTATACTTTAGTTTATGAGTCCAAGCACAAAAAGACCGTCGATATTGATTAATTATTTTTTTGATTTAAATAAATATTTTGAGTTAGAAAAGAAACTCAGCATGGATAAGCTATATGAAGGTCCAGACGAATTTTTTGAAGCAATGCAAGAAGATTTATCAAGAGCACTGAATGATATTGATTTAGAAGTCATTAATCCAGCAAACGTACAGGCAAGCGTTGTACATGCTATTTCTCAGTTCCAGGTAAACTGATAATAGACCCGCCAGTTAAAGTAATGTTAGCTGTTTTAATCGATTATATAACAATAAATGAAGAAAATCTAGAAGTCTGGGTCTCAACTAAACAGCAGACTATTCTTTGTAATAATGACTTAACACCTGGTTGGGCAGACCAACTGCTTACACAGTTTGATGTAGCCGCTGAAGAAGCCAAAATGAGAGGCTCTGGTTGGTCAGAGGGCGAAGTCCTAGAGATCAGATTAAAACAGGCTAAGTATGCACCGATTGTTGGCAAGTCTTACATTCCACTGCCTCCAGCATTAGTCGCAAAAAAAGCAGTTTTAAACATAAAGAATTATTCAGACAACAAATGTTTTATGTGGTGTGTTCTCGCAAGGTTGCATCACGTTGCTAAAAACGCAGAGAGAGTATCTAACTATGAACCTTACATCAATGATCTTAACTTTAGTGGGGTGTCCTTTCCTGTTAGCGTGGATTCCATTGATCAGTTTGAAGAACAAAACAAACCAATAACTGTTAATGTATACACATGGGATGAAGAAACAAATTTGGTGCCTATTAAAGTGTCCAAGAACAGCCCAACAATAGGTGATCCAGACAAAAATCATGTTGACTTACTACTGATGTTTTCACCAGCGGGGTACCGCATTACACATTGATACGAACAATGAGTAGATTATTGCGGCATGCTTCAAAGCATTACCATAAACAAGAATTCTGCAGAAAATGTTTAACAAGAATTCCATCTGCTCAAGCCGCGAGCGAACATAAGAAACATTGTATCGACCCAGTTGACTGTAATACAGAACTAATTACGCCCCCAGAAGGCAGTAAAGTTAGTTTTAAGAACTGGAAACGACTGCAAAATTCTCCATACGTAGTTTACGCAGACTTCGAATCACTCATTGTTCCTTATGAAGGGCCAGCGCCACAAAACTTCGAAAAACAGTCTTAATGAGTAATCATCAGATTTGTTCATTTGCCTTCATTATTGTTAGGTCGGATGGCGCTCATTCAACGCCAGAATTATACAGAGGCCCAAATGCGGCTAGAAGATTTTTACAGCGCATGCAGCAAGTGCGTAATGATTGTTCTAATAATCTGAATTTATCTGAAATCATAATGACGCCTGAAGACCAAGAACAGTATGACTCAGCCACACATTGTTGGATTTGTGGTTTAGAACTCAGTGAGGAAACAAATCCGACAGTAAGAGACCATGATCACATTAGTGGAAGGTTTAGAGGAGCGGCGCATAACAAATGCAATCTTCAACTAAAGTTTGAACCAAAGACATGGAAGCTGCCCATCTTCTTTCATAACTTGCGAGGTTATGACTCTCATCTTATAATGAAAGCAGTAACCGACTCCTTCAGGGTGTCATGCATTGCACAGTCATCAGAAAAGTACATGTGTTTCACTTTAAATAACATGTCTTTTTATGACTCTATGCAGCACATGATGGATCATTAGAGTCACTGGCTATGTCCTTAAAGTGCTGCCCAATAACGGAAGAATATTTTGACTCAACTCTCATTAGAAAAGGTGTTTACCCTTATGAGTACATGAACAGTTGGCAAAGGTTGACGAAGATACACTTCCACCTAAAGGCGCGTTCTTTTCTAGTCTTAGAGGAAAGGACATCAGTGATTCAGATTACCAGCATGCTCAAGATGCGTGGCAGAAGTTAAAGTGTAAAACGATGGGAGACTATCATGACTCCTACTTAATGGCTGATGTATGTTTGTTGGCGGACGTCTTTGAAAATTATAGGAAGACCTGCATGAAACATTATAGCCTGGATCCTGCGCATTATATTTCTGCGCCGGGGATGAGTTGGGATGCTTTCTTAAAGTTTACTGGAGTACAGATTGATTTGTTGTCAGATTTACTAATGCTTCAGATGATTGAAAACGGATTGCGTGGAGGAATTAGTATGGCGTCGCATCATTACTGTAAAGCAAACAACAAATACTTGGACGACTATGATCCAAGTAAAAGGTCTAACTATCTCATGTATTTAGACGCAAACAATCTGTATGGATGGGCAATGGCGCAATGGCTTCCATTACGCAACTTTAAAATGTACACTGGTGGTATTAAAAACATTCAAGAATTTGTAGAACATCTGCATACTCTTACAGCTGATCGTAAAAGAGGTCTTATTCCAGAAGTTGACTTAGAATATCCTCATGAACTCCATGACCTGCATAATGACTATCCATTAGCGGCAGAAAGTCTAAAGATGAATCCAAGAGAGCCGCCTAAACTTGTGCCCAATCTTCGAGGCAAAAAAAATTATGTCTGTCATTACAGACTTCTACAATTTTATTTAAGACATGGTTTGAAGTTGACAGCTGTTCATCGTATAATTGCTTTTGATCAAGAACAGTTCATGAAACCATACATCATGAAGAACACTGATCTTAGAACTAAATCCACAGATGCTTCAGAAAAAGACTTTTTCAGCTGATGAACAACAGCTGTTTTGGAAAGACTATGGAGAATCCGCACAAGCGCAAAGATGTTAGATTAGTCACCAGAGAAAACGAAGCAATTAAGCTGACTTCAAAACCCAATTATCAGGACTTCAGAAGATTTCATGATCACCTTTTTGGCATAATGATGAAAAAAAAGAAAGTCAAATTAGACAAACCTGTATTATTGGGTTTACCGTTTTAGAATTATCAAAGCTTTTAATGTTAGAATTTCTTTATGACTACTTTAAACCCTTGTATCCAGAGTCCAGAGTGCTTTACACAGATACAGATAGTTTTGTTATAGATATCCCTACTGAAGACATCTATAAAGACATGGAAATAGAAGTAGCTAAAGGACATGCGGGATGGTATGACACATCCGATTACCCTAAAGATTCGCCTTTGCATTCAATTACTAATAAGAAGGTTTTAGGAAAGATGAAGGATGAATTATCTGGAAAGGTGATTAAGGAGTATGTGGGGTTAAGGTCAAAAATGTACAGTATTTCGAGCCAAGAGAAAACCATTAGAAAGCAAAAGGAATATCTCGCAGTGTTGTGCAGTCAAACATATCACATGACAACTATAAAGAAGCATTGTTTGACAATAAGACTTTTCATCATGACAACGTAAAACTGCGATCTAATCTACATGAGATCAACACAACTGTTGTAACAAAGAAGTCATTAGATAGAACAAACACAAAACGGGTGTTTGTTAATCCAGAGTTTTCATATGCAATCGGGCACTGGAGGACGGCATAATTGTATACATTCTTCGGGTTTATATTTTTCATCAACTTTTATTATAAGATCAATCATAGCTTCATCCAATTCATTAAATCTTTTCTCATGTTTGCTTGATGTGTTCGAATTTTTTTTATTATTTCAAGATATTCTTTTCCCAATTTGGGGGTTTGAGTTGTAGGTGATCTGGATGATTTAGCATGCATTGATTAATCCCCGAAAATGTTCCCCTAATAGCATTACACGCATCAAATGATTCCCGTATCATTTTCAAGGTCTCTTCCTTTACCATTCTTGTTTCGTTCTGCACTTCCTTCTGAGCTTCCATTTTAAACTCAAATATATTTACGTAAATTAATTAAAGCGGAACTGTGTCTGGTGGGATTATCTGCAGTTCTTCTTTCACAAAAGATCTTTGAGGAGCTGGTTGTTTTGTGTTGTGTCAGTTTCTCGTAAATAATACACGGGCGGATTCATTTTTACAATTCTTTTTATTTCATACGGATCAACACTCCAAACTGGATCGGTTGCCCTGATGCGAGTGTCCCCTTCTGCTTCCCCCGGTAAATAAAGGTACCTTACTTTCAAACCAAATGGTAATAGTTTGCTGGTTGTGCCGGAGTCTTCAGCAACATCTATTGTTTTTCTTTTGATTGCTTGTACTGGTTTTAGCCCTTTAAATTCTTCATTATCATTGCGCGCAAAACTGAGGGCAGTCTTCTAACCCATTCTGTGTTGCGAGAATTGTCAATAAGCTCTCTGTGATACTGGTAGGAGAAAAGTCTTTCGGCTAACTGTTTGTTAAAGTTTTCAACTAAAGCCTGTGATCTGTGAACTCCTGGAATGCCTCTTTTAATGGTAACTCTATGTTTTAACAATAATTGATTCACTTGGCCTTTAAATTCTTTTCCATCATCGACTTGAATCATGCGAGGATAAGTTAAGGGGCCCCGTTGGTATATCAGTTGTATAGCGACAGCAACAGCAGAAGCACTCTTTTGTGTTAATGGTTCCGCATCTTTGTATCTTGAAGCCATGTCAATGACTGTGAGTGCGTACTTAAATCTTTTTCGTCTAATCGTATCATGAGGTAAATATAGAAGGTCCATTTGATGGGTGTCGTTCGGTATTGTATTCACAAAGTGTGGTCTCTGTATTCGTCTAGGCGCAGGTAAATAAATTTGCCAGATTGCTTGTTTAGATAACCATTCCTTTGCTGTTTGTTCACTGACTCCAGCTGCTTGGCTTAGCTTTTTTATTGCCGTTATTCCCTTCCAATATCCTTTTGGCGAATAATAGATTTTGTTCATTTTTATTCAGCCAATATTATGTGCAACAAAATACACGATGGTCATACCAACGACAATAAACGCGATTTCTTGCATCTTTTGCTTTTCTGATGGATGATAAAAGTCGCTAAATTTTGGTGGGGGCAATGTTTCGATTGGTTTGCCTGTTACAAGATAATATTCTTTTATTGCTTGGTCAACATCTTTAAATGTGTAAGCCGCATGCCCCTGTTTTTTCAGGTGTTATTAATAAAATCTAACTGCTCAATTCTCTGCTTTTCATAGTGATCTTGTGCTGCGGCTAGTTGCTCCATAGCTTTGTTATGTCTTTTTCTCTCGCCGTCGTCCCGTAGTTTACTAAACGCGTAATTACTTCCGCTGAAAGCAAGCGCATTCACCACAGCGCCGCCTATCATCATTACGAGTGAAGCCATTTTTATAAACGGATTTTTTATTTACATATTTATACTGTCTGGAATTATTCCTTGCTTAACTAGAAAATCTTTCGTGGCAAACGAAGCTGCAATGATAGCAATTAGCTTTGCTGAATCCTCAAAGTCTAGTTTGCCAAGATCTGCTGGTTTAATTTTTAACAAGCTTTTACCAAGCATTGTGTATCCTACACTTAGACCTCCAATAACAGCAGAATGGTATACAAGGTTGGCGACAGATTTTTCGGTGCTCATTTTAAAAATAAAATAATTATATTTAGTAATAAAACATGAACAGCGACGATCTGCTAAACATTCCTTGCGAACTTGTGATTACAAATGAACAAGTTGATGACCAAGCTATTATGCCAAAAAAAGAAAGACTGTATTCTTTGGCAGCATGCGGAAAAACAAAACAGTTCCTCGGAAATGAATTCAGCATAGAACAAATTCAACAGATGTCGCCGCAAGACATTATAAAGTATCATAACAGGTATGAAGCGCAACTTGGATCGAGAATGGTGAAAAGTGTAGGACAAACGGTTCTTAGTTTGTACACTAAACGAGTCAGTAGATTTGCTCCCATTGATTCTGAACAAGATTTTATGTATGATTTAACGTAAGATCCAGTTTTAACAAAGTCATTAGAGTCTCTAGGATGTGATTTATACTACAGATTTGGAACATTGTTATCGCCGTTAATCATGGGATTAATTACTTTTAATCATATAGATTTTATTTCCCTTCAAAATGAACGAGCCAGAAAATCAGCAGAATCAGAAAACATTGAATCAGGTGAAAGTGGTCACTAAAACACCTCATCCTGGACGCATTGCGGCAGGAAAAAAATTAGCTGAGTGGAACAAACAAAAAAAATTACAGTTACAATCACAAAATATAACTCATCATGAAAACATAACACCGCCAACAGTTGTTCCAATGCCAGCTATAAAAACTCCATATGATTCAAGACCTACAGCGCCAAAGTCTTCATGGAATATTGAACTTAAAACTGTTGCCATTTTTGGTGCCCTTGCTGCTGTTGGGGCGGTTATTACGGTTATAAAATATATAAACAACGCTGGCAAAAACAAGAGCCCAAACAATCTCCACCGCTAAATACAGAAGCCGAACACAACAGCACGCCAGCACCGCCAATAACAAAAGATAATTTTGATCCATTTCAAATGCAATAATATTTTAAGAACTTAAATTTAAATTTTTAATAAAACATGGCGGATTATTATTTGTTTAAAATGATGAAGTCTATAAAAGACATTTCCATAGACCAGAATTGTAATCAATGCGGTTGCTTAGGATGTAAGAACTTCATTAAGATCTATGCTGACCGATCTTGCGCAGAGAACGCTGAGCAAGACATCGTCAGCGATGACGCGTTTTTTGAGGCGTGTGTGTACTATATTAGACATTTACTATTTAAGATAAAAACATAGATTGTCTTGTTTTGTTTTTTTTGATAATTATAATATAACTTAAATAAGAACTTGGTTGTACTTAAAGGATGACTTAATTACAATCTTGAGTTGACTTGAGTAAGAACTTGAGTAAGAACTTGAGGACGACTTGAGTAAGAACTTAGAAGTGACTTGGGGTGACTTGAGGACTACTTGAGGATGACTTGAGGATGACTTGAGTAAGAACTTGTGGATGACTTGAGGATGACTTAAGGATGACTTAAGTAAGAACTTGTGGATGACTTAAGGATGACTTGAGGGCAACTTGAGTAAGAACTTAGAAGTGACTTGGGGTGACTTGAGTGTGTGCATGCGCGGGGTGGGAGGTGTGCGTGCGCCTTTGATTATTTATAAGAAACGAATGTTCAGAATATAATATATTTATTATCAGTAAAACAACAACAATAACAATAACAACATATATACAAGCACGATCGCACGCACACACGCACGCACACACACACACAAGATAGGGAGGTGCTTGCATGGGAAATGTGAAAGGGGTTTATGGTTCGCGCTTGAGCACCGTAAATTCAAGCAGGCTGTCAGTCTCTCTGCCAACTGAAGATTATTCAAAGCAGCCACCAAGTGCATTTATCAAAAGCTTGATTCAATAAACAAGGCAGTTGAATAAAGTACACTCTGTGGCTGCCTGAAAAGGCAGCCTGTTGAATAGGACGTGACAAAGCGACGGTCCACCTAGACCGCGGCCGTTGAAGCGTGGCTTTCTGCTATAGGCTGTGACGTGTGCCTGTTTAATATTCATTTCACGCGGTCTAGCTAGACCGCGGCTGTTCCCTGCTGTAGCTCTTGAGAAGATTGTGTTTCAAGCTGCAAGATTGTGTTTCAAGCTGCATTGCTGGTTGAATGGAAGTGGACCAATACTGCCTTATCTCCTCACTATATGAAAACATTGCTTTAAGTTCATTTCTCATGGAGTAGACTTCAATGAAAGGTAGTCCAACAGTAGAAAACCTTTTCATGTATGGTCTCAGCAATCGAAATATCACCCTCAGTTTACGGGAATAGGAAGGTGAGATTCCAATATGTTGTCTCAACCAATCTTCCCATTTTTGAGTCTGTACTCCACTTTCCTTTTCTTTTGCATAGAGTTCAAAGGTGACATCTAAAAGACAACCATACTGCAGATTAAAACACATACTAATAGCCTCTTGTCTTTGAATTTGTCTAAATCCTTCTTTCAGTTTTGCAACAGCAATGTTTGAAGTCACTATTTCCTCTGGAGAAAAGACAAAGACTTCTTTTCTTACTGTTTTGCTTACATCTACCTGCTTTGATTGCAAGTACTGGTGAAGTTCTTCCGGTGTCATCATCTTTTGTTTTTTTGCTTGCTCTCCATACAAAGATGAAAGCTTTCTTTTCGGAAAAGAAGGAAAAGCAGGTAGTTTTTTACTTTCTGCTGGTCCTCCTGTTTTTATTCTGTTTACAATATCAGCACAAGCCATGTAGTAAGAAATATGGTTATCAAGAATAGAAAGTTGTTCATGACTCCATTCACTTTGCTGTTCCATATTTTCTGGTAAAATTAAACTAGTATTTTGTCTTGAGTAATCTAGCAATTCTTGATCAACAGTTTGTGATTCAAAAAGTTCTATCTCTAATTCAGAAGAGATACTATCTTGCGACATTGAAATAAAATCAACCAACACAAACAACTGAAAAACGTCTTCACACCACCACAGCACCAGGATAAATGACAAAATCACTAGGCTAGGTTGCTAACAACACAAGTGTTGGGCGGAAATGTCGTCACTGTTACTAATCAGCTGATTCTGTCTAGTCTTGTGATTGGGGGAAGGTAAGAAACATGTTTTGATATGTTTTATGAAAGGCGGGAATGACTGAGCAAAATCCTTTCAGCCACTTATAGAAATCTCGCTATTCAGAACTGCAGGCAATAGAAATCGATCGCTATTCATAACTGCTGACTGGCTTTACAAATCCAACGGTGCACGAGTGGAGACCGCTAGCTTTGCTCTGAATGCTTCTATTGAAATCTCTGGGGAGTGCCGCGCTTCACTGCATGCCTTTAAAAAACAACCTGCATAAGCCAATCTCTCTCACCTGCAGTGTGTGTGTGGATTTTATGTCAAAAATATAATTCGGTTTTAAAAGACTTTAGAGAACAGTTAAAGACTGTAGTTTTATTTCACATGAAAGACAGAGACTCATTTGATGAATGTTTGCGCGAAAATGATGTTATTGAGAATGATCAGGAAAAACAAAGGATTAAGCAAAAACTAAAATCTGAAAAGTTTTGTAAATTAGTATTGAAAACGGACAACCCAACACAGTATGCATGTTTGTAGGGTCGTTATTTTTTGGTTATTGAAGTCATGCTTAGTAGAGAACTGTAATATGCCGCTTTTGGAGTCGGCCGCTCGGAACCGGCCAAGGCCGGGTGAGAGCGGGTGAGCCAGAAGCGGCATATTACAGTTCTCTCAGTACCTTTCTCTTGATAGAACAAGGTCAACACTGAGCATTCAAACAAAAGATGATGCACAGGAATTTTTTCTCTGCAGACACAAGTAATACCATGAGAATATTTAGTGTTCCAAGTATTCAGCCTTAATTTGTGAATTAATCTAACAGTGTGCCTTGGGCATGATGGTAAAGTAGCCATATTTTGACCGAAGTTCTGCTTATGTATATACTTGTCCATAATTTTGACAGTGCACAGGCTTTCTTTGACATGATGCTCCATGATGATTGTGTGTCTGATTGGTTGGGGAAAACATGAAGAATCTCTATGGAGAGCTTGACAGTGTGTCATGATGACAATGATGGTGACCATACACACACTGTGTTTACCATGACATGATGTGTCATGATGAAAGTGATGGTGACAATACACACATTGTGTTTACCATGACATGATGTGACAGTGTGTCATGATGACAATGATGGTGACAATACACACACTGTGTTAACCATGACATGATGTGACTGTGTCATGATGACAATGATGGTGACCATACACACACTGTGTTAACCATGACATGATGTGACAGTGTGTCATGATGACAATGATGGTGGCCATACACACACTGTGTTAACCATGACATGATGTATCAGTGTGTCATGATGACAATGATGGTGACAATACACACACTATGAGACCAGACATCGTAGTCCACTCTAAGTCAACCAAGCAGCTGATCATGATCGAGCTCACGGTGCCATATGAGAACAGAATGGAGGCAGCTCAAATCTACAAGACTGAAAAGTATGCTGATCTGGCAAACAGCCTGAGGAGAGAAGGCTATCAGGTCAAAGTCCTCACTGCAGAAATTGGAGCTAGGGGATTTGTAGGAACGTCTGCATACAGCCTCATGAAACAGCTCTCAGTTGCAGGGAAGGAAAAAACCAGAGCCCTGAAAGCAATGGCAGAAGCGGCAGAGAGGTGTTCAAGCTGGATCTGGTCAAGGAGGAACAAAAGTGAACTTCATGAGGCTTAATTTCCCTACAAATATCAGGTGTCCCTGTGGCTCAGTGGTTAAAGCGTGAGTCATTAAGTGGAAAATGAGCATGTCCAGAGGGTCATGGGTTCGAATCCCAGCCATGGCTCGTCCCAAGATGGGGAAAAAAAAAAGGGGGCAGCAGAGGGACATCCGGAGTCATGAACCGGGTGTGGCCCAACCCCCCTAGAATGTCAGGAGATAAGGGCCGAAACACTTGCTTGAAGGGGGCTTCTCTTCTGAGGACTCTCTGCTGCCACGCTCTCCATGAGTTTCTTTCTACTACATGACATGATGTGCCATGGTGATAGTGATGGTGACAATACACACACTATGTTACATGACATGATGTGCCATGGTGACAGTGATGATGACAATACACACACTATAATACATGACTTGCTGCGTCATGATGACAGTGATGATGACAATATACACGATGATGATGACATACTGTGTTACATGACATGACATGTCAGTGTGCCATGATGGCATTTTCTATGACAGAGTGGGAGGTGCCAGGGTTTGAAGGCAAGAGGATTCTGGGTTCACACCAGTTCAACCCCAAAGACGTTGTCGGACCTCTCACCTTCCATGTGACCAGGGGGGACTACTCCAAGCTCATGGAACTGGTGGTGCAGAACCTAGAAAAGGCAGTTGTAAGTGCTCCATGGTAGTGACAGTGTTCAGGATAGCTGGTTGGAGGGTAGAACCTGGAAAAGGCAGTTGTAAGTGCTGCGTGGTAGTGACAGTGTTCAGGATAGCTGGTTGGAGGGTAGAACCTGGAAAAGGCAGTTGTAAGTGCTGCGTGGTAGTGACAGTGTTCAGGATACTTGGTTGGAGGGAAGTAGCAGTACTTTCAGTTTACGTCTGTTCACAAAATGATGTGATATTAGACGAGGATATTGTGTGGAGGGTGTATGGTGGACAGTGATGTGATATTAGACGAGGATATTGTTTGGAGGGTGTATGATGGTCAGTGATGTGATGTTAGAGGAGGGTATTGTGTGGGGGTGTATGGTGGTCAGTGATGTGATGTTAGAGGATGATATTGTGTGGGGCTGTATGGTGGTCAGTGATGTGATGTTAGAGGAGGGTATTGTTTGGAGGGTGTATGGTGGTCAGTGATGTGATGTTACAGGAGGGTATTGTGTGGGGGTGTATGGTGGTCAGTGATGTGATATTACAGGAGGGTATTGTGTGGGGGTGTATGGTGGTCAGTGATGTGATATTAGAGGAGGGTATTGTGTGGGGGTGTATGGTGGTCAGTGATGTGATATTACAGGAGGGTATTGTGTGGGGGTGTATGGTGGTCAGTGATGTGATATTACAGGAGGTTATTGTGTGGGGGTGTATGGTGGTCAGTGATGTGATATTAGAGGATGGTATGTGTGGGGGTGTATGGTGGTCAGTGATGTGATATTACAGGAGGATATTGTGTGGGGTGTGTATGGTGGTCAGTGATGTGATATTAGAGGAGGATATTGTGTGGGGGTGTATGGTGGTCAGTGATGTGATATTAGAGGATGATATTGTGTGGGGGTGTATGGTGGTCAGTGATGTGATGTTAGAGGATGATATTGTGTGGGGGTGTATGGTGGTCAGTGATGTGATGTTAAAGGAGGATATTGTGTGGGGGGTGTATGGTGGTCAGTGTATTGTGTGGGGGTGTATGGTGGTCAGTGATGTGATGTTAGAGGAGGATATTGTATAGGGGTGTATCAGGGATGAAAACTCCTCCGCCGTCTCCGCCGTTATTTTTTCGCATCTCCGCCGAAAGAAAAAGTCTCCGCCGAAAAATTATTCGAAGAATGAAGCTCAGAAACGATCTCAACTTGTCTGCACAGCGAATTTCTTCTCTGTCGGTAATGTTCTCAAACGGCGTAGTTCTCATTCTGCTTCCTTCCAGTATCATTTCTCATCATGGCGTCGATTCACAGTGAGAGTTTGCCGCCAGTGAGTGCAAACAAAACGAAAAAAAAAGAAAGAACTAGAAGACCGAGTGGCAGCAGAAGGACGTGTGTGACCGCAGAGTCGCGGATGTAATAAGAAAACATGACAAAGACGGCGAATTTGAAGTGTTTTGCGAGCCTTGCCAAAAACGTGTCTACTTTGGTAGTCGTGGCTTTGTGGCAATCAGAGATCACATCCAGCGTCCCAGTCACCAACAGAAAATGTGTGTGTTTCCCACACCATTACAGCATGTTTTCAGATCATTGGGTATGCAACAATCTACGTTTAATTTCCAAAGATAGTTTGACTCCTAAGTACTTCCACACGTAGAGTCTTCAAAGCAAGGGAAAAACGTCAAAGTGACAAAAAGAATATAAAAGAACAAATGACATCAGAATAAACTGATGTCACAACAGTATTGTGTAACACTTTTCCCCTGGTATAATACAAACGTTTGCTACATTTGTTAGGTGTCTGCTAACAGCCCTCCTATGAAATCCTTTTCCACCAGCCCACTACCCCCACTACCTATATACTTCCTCTACTCCTCCTTCTCCCCCAACCCCCATCCTCACCCCACAACACACATACCCCACACACTTCGCCCCCTCCTCCCCCCCCCCCCCCCACCCCGTCCCCACCTCACACACACAACCCCCCCCCCACACACACACACACACACACACACACACAATCGCCCCCCCCCCCCCCCCCCCCCCACACACACACACACACTCACACACTTGTCAAGGGCAGCCCTGATGTGGCCCATTGCGGTCGGCTGGGCTATAAGCAACATTATCTTATCTTATCTTATCTTGTCAAGGGGGGGGGGGGGGTTATGATTAGTTGTAAGGGGGAAGTGGGGGGGGGGGGGTGTACTGTTGTGACATCAGTTTGTTTTTATGTCACTTGTTCTTTTTTGTGTTTAGTGTTTCCTGACGAAGGGTCTAAGGCCCAAAAGCTTCAGTTTTTTTTTTTTTTTAAAGGACTTCAAAGTAATCATTTTTCATATTGTGTTTATTGAAGTCCAGCAGTCGTTTTCATACATCTGATTTACTTAGTTTGATTTCCCACTCTGATTTACTTATCTACAGGCCTTATTCTTTATGTCCTGAAAGCACTGTTTGTCAAATTTTCTTTAGCTAGAGTTCTGAGGATTCATCATACTAAATGTTGGTCTCAATTGACATAGTTTCTTTCCACATCAGTCTCAGTCTTCATGGTGTTGAAAGCTGTTCTATAGAATGAGTTGTTTAGAAGCAAGAAAGTGATTTCTAAAGATTTTTATGCCTTATTTAATACAAAATATGCTTCAGCTTCAGGGGGCGCCGCCCCCTGACCCCCGCCAGGCTGTTGCCCATGTATCCCACTGGGGGCCCATGTTGAACCCCGAGATCCCCGCCAATCTCCTCTTTTTTTTAAAAAAACTTTTCATCCCTGGTGTATGGTGGTCAGTGTATTGTGTGGAGGGTGTATGGTGGTCAGTGTATTGTGTGGAGGGTGTATGGTGGTCATTGTATTGTGTGGAGGGTGTATGGTGGTCAGTGATGTGATGTTAGAGGAGGATATTGTGTGGAGGGTGTATGGTGGTCATTGT
>CM031605.1:1178857-1232243 GCA_018398815.1 Conus ventricosus
ATTGTGTGGAGGGTGTATGGTGGTCATTGTATTGTGTGGAGGGTGTATGGTGGTCATTGTATTGTGTGGAGGGTGTATGGTGGTCAGTGTATTGTGTGGAGGGTGTATGGTGGTCAGTGTATTGTGTGGAGGGTGTATGGTGGTCAGTGTATTGTGTGGAGGGTGTATGGTGGTCAGTGATGTGATATTAGAGGAGGATATTGTGTGGGGGGTGTATGGTGGTCAGTGATGTGATATTAGAGGAGGATATTGTGTGGGGGTGTATGGTGGTCAGTGATGTGATGTTAGAGGAGGATATTGTATAGGGGTGTATGGTAGTCAGTGTATTGTGTGGAGGGTGTATGGTGGTCAGTGTATTGTGTGGGGTGTATGGTGGTCAGTGTATTGTGTGGAGGGTGTATGGTTGTCAGTGATGTGATGTTAGAGGAGGATATTGTATAGGGGTGTATGGTAGTCAGTGTATTGTGTGGGGGTGTATGGTGGTCAGTGTATTGTGTGGGGTGTATGGTAGTCAGTGTATTGTGTGGAGGGTGTATGGTGGTCAGTGTATTGTGTGGGGGTGTATGGTAGTCAGTGTATTGTGTGGAGGGTGTATGGTGGTCAGTGTATTGTGTGGGGGTGTATGGTGGTCAGTGATGTGATGTTAGAGGAGGATATTGTATAGGGGTGTATGGTAGTCAGTGTATTGTGTGGAGGGTGTATGGTGGTCAGTGTATTGTGTGGAGGGTGTATGGTGGTCAGTGTATTGTGTGGGGGTGTATGGTGGTCAGTGATGTGATGTTAGAGGAGGATATTGTATAGGGGTGTATGGTAGTCAGTGTATTGTGTGGGGGTGTATGGTGGTCAGTGTATTGTGTGGGGGGTGTATGGTGGTCAGTGATGTGATATTAGAGGAGGATATTGTTTGGAGGGTGTATGGTGGTCAGTGATGTGATATTAGAGGAGGATATTGTGTGGGGTGTATGGTGGTCAGTGATGTGATGTTAGAGGAGGATATTGTGTGGGGGTGTATGGTGGTCAGTGTATACCAGGGGCGTGGTGTACAGTGTGATGTGGTATACCAGGGGTGTGGTGTACAGTGTGATGTGGTATACCAGGGGTGTGGTGTACAGTGTGATGTGGTATACCAGGGGCGTGGTGTACAATGTGATGTGGTATACCAGGGGCATGGTGTACAGTATGATGTGGTATACCAGGGGCATGGTGTACAGTGTGATGTGGTATACCAGGGGCATGGTGTACAGTATGATGTGGTATACCAGGGGCATGCTGTACAGTGTGATGTGGTATACCGGGGGCGTGCTGTACAGTGTGATGTGGTATACCAGGGGTGTGGTGTACAGTATGATGTGGTATACCAGGGCATGGTGTACAGTATGATGTGGTATACCAGGGGCGTGGTGTACAGTGTGATGTGGTATACCACGGGTGTGGTGTACAGTGTGATGTGGTATACCAGGGCGTGGTGTACAGCGTGATGTGGTATACCAGGGGCGTGGTGTACAGTGTGATGTGGTATACCAGGGGCGTGGTGTACAGCGTGATGTATACCAGGGGCATGGTGTACAGTGTGATGTACACCAGGGATGTGGTGTGCATTGTGTCAAAGTCCATGGGTACACCAGGGTGTGGTGTGCATTGTGTCAAAGTCCATGGGTACACCAGGGGTGTGGTGTGCATTGTGTCAAAGTCCATGGGTACACCAGGGGTGTGGTGTGCATTGTGTCAAAGTCCATGGGTACACCAGGGGTGTGGTGTGCATTGTGTCAAAGTCCATGGGTACACCAGGGATGTGGTGTGCATTGTGTCAAAGTCCATGGGTACACCAGGGGTGTGGTGTGCATTGTGTCAAAGTCCATGGGTACACCAGGGGTGTGGTGTGCATTGTCAAAGTCCATGGGTACACCAGGGGTGTGGTGTGCATTGTGTCAAAGGCCATGGGTATAGCGTGTGATGGCAGGTGCAGGCAGCCAACAGCAATGAGAAACAGATGCTGATGGAGTACATCAAGAGTTTCCAGACAGGGTCCATCCATGCCCACAAAGACGGATCTCGCTTCTGGATCCGCAACAAGGGGCCCATCGTGGAAACGTAAGACCCTTCCCTGTTGGTCTGTCTGTGTCCCTCTGTGTTTCTTTCAGTCTGTCTGTGTCTGTCTGTGTCCCTCTGTGTCTCTTTCAGTCTGTCTCTGTCCCTCTGTGTTTCTTTCAGTCTGTCTGTGTCTGTCTCTGTCCCTCTGTGTCTCTTTCAGTCTGTCAGTCTCTGTCTGTGTCCCTCTGTGTCTCTTTCAGTCTGTCTGTGTCTGTCTGTGTCCCTCTGCCCCCTCTTTCAGTCTGTCTGTGTCTGTCTGTGTCCCTCTGTGTCTCTTTCAGTCTGTCAGTGTCTGTCCTGTCCCTCTGTGTCTCTTTCAGTCTGTCTGTGTCTGTCTCTGTCCCTCTGCCCCCTCTTTCAGTCTGTCAGTGTCTGTCTCTGTCCCTCTGCCCCCTCTTTCAGTCCATCAGTCTCTGTCTGTGTCCCTCTGTGTCTCTTTCAGTCAGTCTCTGTCTGTGTCCCTCTGTGTCTCTTTCAGTCTGTCTGTGTCTGTCTGTGTCCCTCTGTGTCTCTTTCAGTCTGTCTGTCTCTGTCTGTGTCCCTCTGTGTTTCTTTCAGTCTGTCAGTGTCTGTCTGTGTCCCTCTGCCCCCTCTTTCAGTCTGTCAGTGTCTGTCTCTGTCCCTCTGTGTCTCTTTCAGTCCGTCAGTCTCTGTCTGTGTCCCTCTGTGTCTCTTTCAGTCAGTCTCTGTCTGTGTCCCTCTGTGTCTCTTTCAGTCTGTCTGTGTCTGTCTCTGTCCCTCTGTGTCTCTTTCAGTCTGTCTGTGTCTGTCTCTGTCCCTCTGTGTCTCTTTCAGTCTGTCTGTGTCTGTCTGTGTCCCTCTGTGTCTCTTTCAGTCTGTCAGTGTCTGTCTTTGTCCCTCTGTGTCTCTTTCAGTCTGTCAGTGTCTGTCTGTGTCCCTCTGCCCCCTCTTTCAGTCTGTCAGTGTCTGTCTCTGTCCCTCTGTGTTTCTTTCAGTCTGTCAGTGTCTGTCTGTGTCCCTCTGCCCCCTCTTTCAGTCTGTCAGTGTCTGTCTCTGTCCCTCTGTGTCTCTTCAGTCTGTCAGTGTCTGTCTTTGTCCCTCTGCCCCCTCTTTCAGTCTGTCAGTGTCTGTCTCTGTCCCTCTGTGTTTCTTTCAGTCTGTCAGTGTCTGTCTGTGTCCCTCTGCCCCCTCTTTCAGTCTGTCTGTGTCTGTCTCTGTCCCTCTGCCCCCTCTTTCAGTCCGTCAGTCTCTGTCTGTGTCCCTCTGTGTCTCTTTCAGTCTGTCTGTGTCCCTCTGTGTCTCTTTCAGTCTGTCAGTGTCTGTCTGTGTCCCTCTGTGTCTCTTTCAGTCTGTCAGTGTCTGTCTGTGTCCCTCTGTGTCTCTTTCAGTCTGTCAGTGTCTGTCGGTGTCTCTCTGTTTCTCTTTCAGTCTGTCAGTGTCTGTCAGTGTCTCTCTGTTTCTCTTTCAGTCTGTCAGTGTCTGTCAGTGTCTCTCTGTTTCTCTTTCAGTCTGTCAGTGTCTGTCCTGTCCCTCTGTGTCTCTTTCAGTCTGTCAGTGTCTGTCTGTGTCTCTTTCAGTCTGTCAGTGTCTGTCCTGTCCCTCTGTGTCTCTTTCAGTCTGTCAGTGTCTGTCCTGTCCCTCTGTGTCTCTTTTAGACTGTCAGTGCCAGCATACCCTTCCATGTCGGTTGGTCTCTGTCCCTCTGCCCCCTCTTTCAGTCTGTCAGTGTCTGTCTGTGTCCCTCTGTGTCTCTTTCAGTCTGTCAGTGTCTGTCTGTGTCCCTCTGCCCCCTCTTTCAGTCTGTCAGTGTCTGTCTGTGTCCCTCTGTGTCTCAGTCTGTCAGTGTCTGTCTGTGTCCCTCTGCCCCCTCTTTCAGTCTGTCAGTGTCTGTCTGTGTCCCTCTGTGTCTCTTTCAGTCTGTCAGTGTCAGCATACCCTTCCCTGTGGGTCTATCTCTGTGTCTCTTTCTGTCAGTGTCTGTCTCTGTCTCTCTGCCCCCTCTTTCAATGTCAGCATGTTTAGCTGATACTGCTCTCACACTGCTTTCTACCCCTCCTACCTCTACATAGTTTGCTCCTCCCCCACCCCCCATACCCTCCCCAAACCTTCTTTCCGTGTGTGAATGCACACATGCTCTAGTAACTGTGTGCATGTGTAAAAATATATGTACATATTTATTTGTCTATCAAATTATCTGCCTATCTCTCCATCTCCATCTATCAATCAGTCGATCTATCTATCTATCTATCTATCTATCTATCTATCTATCTATCTGTCTATCTGTATGTCTGTCTGTCTTCATATTTGGCTAATTATCTATCTGTCTGTCTATTTGTCTTCTACATATATATCTTTCTCTCTGTGTGTTTGTGTTTGTGTGTGTGCGTGTGTGTGTACAGTTTTCACATATGTTGATGGAGCGCTATGTTATGTCATCCCAGGTACATTGGATTCATCGAGTCGTACAGAGACCCTAGTGGAATGCGTGGAGAGTTTGAAGGTGAGAGGGAGGGTGTCGGGAGAGGAGGATGGTGGTGGTGGAGGTGGTGTTGAAGGTTTGTGATAGCATTGCCTGACTTGGTGATTGTGAGTCCTGTGTCACAGTGTATGCAGGTATGGCTGTGTGTGTGTGTGTGCACAATGTTATTCATCAGGTATGTTTTCAGTGTGTTGGACTGAAACACAGGTGACGTTCATTTATGTCTTCATCTTTTGAGCATGATCAGTGTGATAGAAATGTGCACTGTGCTGGCTGGTATAGAAATGTGCACTGTACTGGCTGTCAGTGTGTGGTATAGAAATGTGCACTGTACTGGCTGGTATAGAAATGTGCACTGTACTGGCTGGTATAGAAATGTGCACTGTACTGGCTTTCAGTGTGTGGTATAGAAATGTGCACTGTACTGGCTGGAATAGAAATGTGCACTGTACTGGCTGTCAGTGTGTGGTATAGAAATGTGCACTGTACTGGCTGTCAGTGTGTGGTATAGAAATGTGCACTGTACTGGCTGTCAGTGTGTGGTATAGAAATGTGCACTGTACAGGCTGGTATAGAAATGTGCACTGTACTGGCTGTCAGTGTGTGGTATAGAAATGTGCACTGTACTGGCTGGTATAGAAATGTGCACTGTACTGGCTGTCAGTGTGTGGTATAGAAATGTGCACTGTACTGGCTGTCAGTGTGTGGTATAGAAATGTGCACTGTACTGGCTGTCAGTGTGTGGTATAGAAATGTGCACTGTACTGGCTGTCAGTGTGTGGTATAGAAATGTGCACTGTACAGGCTGGTATAGAAATGTGCACTGTACTGGCTGGTATAGAAATGTGCACTGTACTGGCTGTCAGTGTGTGGTATAGAAATGTGCACTGTACTGGCTTGTATAGAAATGTGCACTGTACTGGCTGTCAGTGTGTGGTATAGAAATGTGCACTGTACTGCCTGGTATAGAAATGTGCACTGTACTGGCTGTCAGTGTGTGGTATAGAAATGTGCACTGTACTGGCTGGAATAGAAATGTGCACTGTACTGGCTGTCAGTGTGTGGTATAGAAATGTGCACTGTACTGGCTGGTATAGAAATGTGCACTGTACTGGCTGGAATAGAAATGTGCACTGTACTGGCTGGTGCACTGTACTGGCTGTCAGTGTGTGGTATAGAAATGTGCACTGTACTGGCTGTCAGTGTGTGGTATAGAAATGTGCACTGTGCTGGCTGTCAGTGTGTGGTATAGAAATGTGCACTGTACTGGCTGGTATAGAAATGTGCACTGTACTGTCAGTGTCTGGTATAGAAATGTGCACTGTACTGGCTGTCAGTGGATGTTGTTGTGACATGTCATCTGTGCTGTGTCGTATCCTTGCTGGGTAGTGATGTTGTTGTTGTGATGTCATTGTTGTAGATAGGCCTTGTTGTTATGTCATATCTTTGTTGTTAGTAATAAATGTTGTTGTAATATTATACTGTTGTTGTGTCATTTTTTTTTTATGATGAAGTTTGTTGTTGTTGTTGTGTTGGCTGCAGGTTTTGTGGCGGTGGTGAAAAAAGCAATGAGAAAGCTGGCTGTTCTGTTATATCATTGTTGTGTCATGTCAGTGTTGTGTCACATCAATGTTGTGTCACACCAATGCTGTGTCACATCAGTGTTGTGTCATATCGGTGTTGTGTCATATCAGTGCTGTGTCATATCAGTGTTGTGTCATATCATTGCTGTGTCACATCATTGTTGTGTCATATCAGTGTGTCATATCAATGCTGTGTCATATCAGTGTTGTGTCATATCAGTGTTGTGTCATATCATTGTTGTGTCGTATCAATGTTGTGTCATATCATTATTGTGTCATATCATTGTTGTGTCATATCAATGTGTCATATCAGTGTTGTGTCATATCAGTGTTGTGTCATATCAATGTTGTGTCACATCAGTGTTGTGTCATATCAGTGTTGTGTCATATCATTGTTGTGTCACATCCATGTTGTGTCATATCAGTGTTGTGTCATATCAGTGTTGTGTCATATCGTTGTTGTGTCATATCAATGTTGTGTCATATCAGTGTTGTGTCATATCAGTGTTGTGTCAAATCAGTGTTGTGTCAAATCAGTGTTGTGTCAAATCAGTGTTGTGTCACAATCACATCAATCTTGTGTCATATCAGTGTTGTGTCATATCAGTGTTGTGTCATATTGTTGTTGTCATATCAATGTTGTGTCATATCATTGTTGTGTCATATTGTTGTTATGTCATATCGTTGTTGTCTCATAGTATTGCTGTGTCATATTGTTATGTCAAATCAGTGTTGTGTCATATTGTTGTGTCATATCAATGTTGTGTCATATTGTTGTTATGTCATATCGTTGTTGTCTCATAGTATTGTTGTGTCATATTGTTATGTCACATCATTGTTGTGTCATATTGTTGTGTCATATCATTGTTGTGTCACATCACAGGCTTTGTGGCGGTGGTGAACAAGGCGATGAGCGCCAAGTTCCAGAAGCTGGTGGACAATGCAGAACACCTGTTGGCTCACCTGCCCTGGCCCAGCGAGTACGAGAAGGACGAGTTCCTGCGTCCTGACTTCACCTCCCTGGACGTGCTGGCCTTCGGGGGATCCGGCATCCCCGCCGGCATCAACATCCCCAACTGTCAGTGTCTGGGTCCTCTTCTGGTTTTTTGTGTGTTTTTTTGTTTTCTTTTCTTTTTTTGCTTGTTTTCACACTTTTTTGACATCCTGCTGTTTGGGCAGTTGGAGGAGGGGAGAGGATGAGGGATGGGAGTGTACGATATTTCAGCTGGCATCGCCATTCCCAGCTGTCATAGAGATGACATTAATATCTTATTGTTGTTCCATGTTGCCTTGGCAATGACCTGATAGGATGGCTAGGAGTCACCTCTAAGTTGCCAATTGCCAGAAAACAAACACACAGGGCTTAAAATACCCACCTGTCCAATTATCTGTCTGTGGATTCAATTTGGAATGTGTGAGTGTGTGTTGAAGAATGATGGACCAAAGAGATAGAGAGCAAGACAGAGATTTATTGTTTTGATTCAGTCCTGGAATGCATGAATGTTAGAAACGACTTCTTTTTTTTCTTACACACTCAAAAGATGATAGGACACATTTTCTTTACACCCCAATGAATGAATATCCAAACAGAGTAAAGCCATTGAAATCTGCACCTTAGAATCACATCGGAATAAAGCCATTGAAACCTTCACAGTAGAATCATCACAGAGTAAAGCCATTGAAGCTTTCACAGTAGAATCACCACAGAGTAAAGCCATTGAAACCTTCACAGCAGAATCACCACAGAGTAAAGCCATTGAAGCCTTCACAGTAGATTCACCACAGAGTAAAGCCATTGAAGCCTTCACGGTAGATTCACCACAGAGTAAAGCCATTGAAGCCTTCACAGCAGAATCACCACAGAGTAAAGCCATTGAAGCCTTCACAGCAGAATCACCACAGAGTAAAGCCATTGAAGCCTTCACAGCAGAATCACCACAGAGTAAAGCCATTGAAGCTTTCACTGTAGAATCATCACAGAGTAAAGCCATTGAAGCCTTCACAGTAGATTCACCACAGAGTAAAGCCATTGAAGCCTTCACAGTAGATTCATTGCAAAGTTAAACCATTGAAGCCTTCACTGTAGAATCACCACAGAGTAAAGCCATTGAAGCCTTCACAGTAGAATCACCACAGAGTAAAGCCATTGAAGCCTTTACTGTAGAATCATCACAGAGTAAAGCCATTGAAGCCTTCACTGTAGAATCATCACAGAGTAAAGCCATTGAAGCCTTCACTGTAGAATCACCACAGAGTAAAGCCATTGAAGCCTTCACAGCAGAATCACCACAGAGTAAAGCCATTGACGCCTTCACTGTAGAATCACCACAGAGTAAAGCCATTGAAGCCTTCACTGTAGAATCACCACAGAGTAAAGCCATTGAAGCCTTTACAGTAGATTCATTGCAGAGTAAAACCCCTGGAACCCCAGTGAACTGTCGGTGACAAAGATGTTGACGTGTGCACTGTGCGTTGTCTGTCCCAGATGATGACATTCGGCAGAACGAAGGCTTCAAGAACGTGTCGCTGGGTAACGTGTTGACAGCAGGTTACAAGGACACCAAGATCACCTTCCTCGCAGAGCAAGACAAGGTCAGTTCACTCTGCACAGGCTGCGTACTGATGCCCTCCCTTTGGTCAGATGGGTTTGGACACACACACTGACATGGGTTATTGTTGGGCATGTGATGGGATGGCTGTGAGTGATGTAGCTGGGTGGCCAGACCTGTCAGTTTCCAGAAATCAGGCCATAAGTTATGGTGTTCCACCCAAAAATGGTAAAATTCAGGTGAAGAACAGGATTATTATACCATGCTGCCACCGTTCTGCAATGATAGATTGTGAGTCATTATATGAGTGATAATGCGTATGTGCACACAAACATCAAACACATGGACTGCCGCATGGACTGGCTGTTGATGGCACATGCTGATGGGAATGGTGGCAGGAGCTGTACGTCAAGTACAAGATCGCCTCCTTCGAGGTGCAGGTGGGGCTGCACGAACTGCTGGGACATGGCAGCGGAAAGCTCTTCCACCAGAAAGCTGACGGCTCTCTCGACTTCGATGTCGACACCGTCACCCATACAAAGACCGGCAAGAAGGTCTGTGTGTGTGTGAGTGTGTGTGTGTGAGTGTGTGTGTCTGTGTGTGTGTGTGTGTGTGTGTGAGTGTGTGTGTGAGTGTGTGTCTGTGTGTGTGTGTGTGTGTGTGTGTGTGTGTGTGTGAGTGTGTGTGTGTGTGTCTGTGTGTGTGTGTGTGTGTCTGTGTGTGTGTCTGTGTGTGTGTGAGTGTGTGTGTGAGTGTGTGTGTGTGTGAGTATGTGTGTGTGTGTGTGTGTGTGTGTGTGTGTGTGTGTGTGTGTGAGTGGACTTTTGCCCAGACTGAAACACACTGTGTCAATGGACTTTTGCCCAGACTGAAACACAGTGTGTGTCAATGGACTTTTGCCCAGACTGAAACACACTCATGGACTTTTGCCCTGACTGAAACACACTGTGTGTCAATGGACTTTTGCCCAGACTGAAACACACTATGTGTCAATGGACTTTTGCCCTGACTTAAACACACTGTGTGTCAATGGACTTTTGCCCTGACTGAAACACACTGTATGTCAATGGACTTTTGCCCAGACTGAAACACACTGTGTGTCAATGGACTTTTGCCCTGACTGAAACACACTGTGTGTCAATGGACTTTTGCCCTGACTTAAAACACACTGTGTCAATGGACTTTTGAGAACTGGTCTTTCTTTCCTGATCTTGTTTGTAAGCAAAGTACAATGGTTTAGAACTACATGTATTGTGAATCCTGTTTTCCATGTTCCATGGTCACTGCAGCGGTTAATTCGTGTTTTGTGAGGGAGAGTGGGGACTAACTGCATTTACCAGCGCTTAATTCGTGTTTTGTGAGGGAGAGTGGGGACTAACGGCATTTACCACCGTCTTGCTCAAAGGGAAATAACTCTGTTGATATCAGGAGCGTGTTGATAGCCATCTCTTAGCCAGTGACCTTGGGAAGCAGTAAAATGGAACTTGTGTGGTGGTGTTATCGCCCTTCTTTAAGTCTTTGCACTTTGACCTTTGGTGATTGAATGTCTACATTTGATGCCTTGCACTCCATATTTGTTCATTTTAACACTATAATCAATCACAGACATTTACCACCAGTCAGATTCTGAAGATTTCTTTACAAACTCTAAATATATTTACCTTCATTTTTGATATATAATATGTCAAATTTGTATGCATGGTCTTGTCTCTTGTTTAGACTGGTAAGAGTGGGAAAATTGTGTCACGAAAAGTATGGATATGGAATGAATGGTTTACAAGCCAGAAGTCGTTTGTGTATCAAGGGAGGTAACTCAGGAATTTCAAAAATTTCAGGGAAACAGGATTTGGTCAGTAGGATTAGGACTCTTCTTTGAGCTCATCCACTCAGCAGTGCAGGGATGAATTGAAAGTGACCAATGGACATGGCCAACACTCTGATGACAGATCAGCAGCTGGTACCAGGCGGGTGAGACGTGGGACTCCAAGTTCTCTTCCCTGGCCTCCACCTATGAGGAATGCCGTGCAGAGTGTGTGGGCATCTACCTCAGTCTGCTGACTGACGTCCTCAAGTCAGTGTGTGACCACTGCTGTTTTGTCTTGTAGTGGTCAGTTAGTGTGATCAGTGCTGTCTGTGTTGTAGTAGGTACCGGCAGCCCTTCTTTCAGCGTACGGGAAAGTTCAGCCGAGTGAAAAATTTGCGTGTTTTCAATAGGCAGTATCTATGAATAACGCGTTTAGATTCAGATGAAAATTGTGATGAATAAAGAATGCAGTTTCCTTTTGAACTCTGTGTTGTTTATTTGTGTTTGCAACATACGGTATGATGATAGTTTTATTCCAAATAACCCATCCGTTCACACGAAAACGAAGCGCGTCACACATCCCGATGCGCCGCAGGCGGCATTTGGCCGAGCGTTCGAGCTACACGGTGTCGAAAATCAACGCATACAATGTGTTCATTCCATTCACTGGCGTTCAAATAGGTCAGAATAAAAGAGCATGTTTCAAGCTTTATTTCAGTCTATTTCTCTTTTTAGTACGATGTGTTTAAATTAATTAGAATCGAAGTTTTTATGAGGCTTGTTACAAGTGTTGTCTTTCCAACGTCGTTGCTAAAAAACTTGCGAAAAAAACATACACATTAACGATGCGCTAGAAAGGCCGTTCTCTCTCGAATCCATTGGTGTATCAAGCTAAGCGATTGGTTGAATGCTCGAAAAGCGCAAGCCAATCAAAGCGAAGGTATCAAATGCAAACATTCGCTCCTTGTCCAAGATTTCAACAATGGCGGAACGAAGCCGAGATCCGACAATGACCGAGTCGAATGCGCTTATCGTTGTTGAATTGCAAGATGCACTTGGTAAGATAACGCATATAATAACAAACCAGAACATTAATGAAACGATTCAGTTATTTTGTTTCGTTTAATACAGTGCCAATGCTTAGTTATTTTGTTCGTAATTCAGCTGGTGTTCGTCGAGATTAAACAGGTTGGAAATGGCCCGGACGCGTTGCGCCGTTCGAAGCGATCGTATTTTGTACAAGACAAATTAATGAAAATAGATATCAGTAATGGGCTTCACTTATGTCGATTCATGTATTAGTGAACTGGTTACTGATTCCATTACCCGATTAAAGAGAAAATCGTAGTTAAAAACATCTGTTTGAGACAGATATTCAAACCGGAAGCCACAACCACGCGTACAAGACGGTCCGAGGCTTTGAATTGAAAGCACCGTCTTCTGATAATGACCACCGATCGAAACACCGATCATTACTGTCATACTTGAAGTGCAAAGCGTGTTTGGGGATAAAAAAGAGAGAGAGAGAGAGTAGAGTCTGAAGTTGGACAGTAAGGAGGGTGTAGTGGGGGTTGGGGTATTGGGGGGGGGGGGGGGGGTCACTGTCGAGTCAATCCGACCCTACGAAGTTTGGTTTAGCAATCTAATCTTTCCCCCAGTGTATTTCAAATTTGTGTAATTTAACTGTAAAGATTTGCTTTCTCCTCCCCCCCCCCCTCCTTACTGGCAAACACAGCAAGGCTTTGAACACTTAGTGATTAAAGTAAAACTGCTAGAATACAACTACAGTAGCATTGCATTGCCAAGACATTACATTGTTGTGACAGTAACATTTATGATATTTTATGGTGATAGTATGTTATGCTGCACAATTATGTATATTGCTGTAACAGCACAAACATACTGAACAAACAGAGTAGTTGATAAAAAGGTAGAGTCCAAAATAAAGTTAAATCTTTCTTTAATTTTACCTTTTATTTTAAAAAAAAGCATTATAATGTATATTTATGTTCTTTTACATTCACAATGATTAAATCAACAAGTTAATTCAAAATCATAATGATGAAATACTTAACATGTTATTGGCAATGCTTAAATCACACCCTGTTGACAAAATAATGTGTTGCAGAGGATGTACCTTTTGTTTACAAAGAACATGCAATACATTTTTGCTTACAAAGAACAACCGATACTAAAATTTAATTGTAAGGAATGGACAGTGAGCAGTAACAACACACACACACACACACACACACACACACACACACACACACACACACACCACACACACACACACACGATATCACACAATGATGAAGAAACAGACAGGGAAATTTACATCAAAGAATGCACTCATAGTTAAGATAAGTGGTCCTATGCCATGCTTTAATTTTTTTCCCCAGTAATTTCACACACGCACACTCACACACACACCACATGATATCACATAACGATGAAGAAAACAGACTGGGAAATTTACATAAAACATGCACTCATAGTTCAATTAAGTGATCCTATGCCATGCTTTAATTTTTTTTTTTCTCAGTAATTTGACACACCCACACCCACACCACATGATATCGCACAATGATGAAGAAACAGACAGGGAAATTTACATAAAATCATGCACTCATAGTTCAATTAAGTGGTCCTGGGCCATGCTTTGATGTTTTTTTCTTTCTTTTCATTGTTTTTTTCTTTAACTGAGAAAACGCATCCACATTTTTATTATTTGTTTAACCTTTGCCAGAGCTTGTGGGTGAAAAGTTACCCAGACTGTTGTTTAAATCTTCATAACTCACTCGGTTTTCATAATATGTAACTAAAGTTTTATGACTTTGTTTATTGTGTATTTGTGCTTGCCCCCATTAAATATTGTGGTGTTTTGGTGGTAAATAAAGGAGAAAATAATAAAAGCTTATAATCCTCATAAGATACTGTGGGTGGCATGTCACCCATACCAATTAAAGAAGCATTCTCACATGCTGGGGCTTGTGGGTGGCTGGTCACCCATAATCTTCATATAGGCCACAGCCTTTACCCGACATGCCAGGGTTCATGGGTGGTTGATCACCCAAAACCTATAGGCCATAGTCTTTACCTTTACGAGTGATCCCAGAGCTAGGAGGTTTCAGAAACTCTTAGAGACGTGTGGCCTTTCTCAGGCCATCGATGAACCCACTTATCCAGCAAGTGGTCACATTCTTGATCTTGTGATTTTTCGTGACACTGATGGTCTTTTGCACTCTGCTAAGTGTTGTTATGATTTGATGTCTGATCACTATAGTCTAGTATGCCATCTCAGTGTTCCAAAGCAAAAGTCGGCACCCCAATTCAAATGTGTTCGTGCCATTCATAAGATTGACCCTGCTGATTTTTCTCATGACATCGCGAACATTATCACGCCTGACGTAACACTTACTGATTTGAACATTGGTCTTAGAAAAGTTTTGGATAAGCATGCGCCTGTATGTCAGCGGACGGTACACTGGCGTCGCCCGGCTCCGTGGTACAACTCAATTGCACCTGAGCTGCGAATATTGAAACGCGAGCGACGTCGAGCCGAGCGGCGCTGGGTATCATCTAGACTGACAATACACAAGCAAATTTACGATGCTGCCAAACAGAAAGTCGTACAGTTTGTCCATCAAGCCAAAACCGCTTTTTATTCTTCCAAAGTTGCAGCAGCATCCTCGTGTAAAGAACTGTTTAGAACTGTCACTAGCATGTTGGGTAAGGCTGCAAGTGTTGTAATGCCGTCCACTCATGAGCCGTCACAGCTTCCTGGTTTGTTTTCTCAGTTTTTCGCCCACAAAATTCAAACAATTCGAAACGCTTTCTCCCCATCCTCAGATACTTCAGATCAGTCTGTTGTTTTTAACGGTACCACACTCTGTGAGTTCTTGCCAGTGTCCGAGCAGACTGTTCGTAAAATCATCACACAGTCTGCGAAAACATCCTGTGACCTTGACCCCATTCCCACCCCACTCCTCTTTGAACACCTTGACTCTCTCCTTCCTACCATCACCAAAATTCTTAACGAGTCTCTGTCTTCTGGCACAGTTCCCACTGACTTTAAGACCGCCCTTGTTAAACCTCTACTCAAGAAAAGCAGTCTTGATCCCAACGTTCTTAAAAATTACAGACCCATCTCAAATCTTCCTTTCCTATCCAAAATTCTTGAGAAAGTCATTCTTCAACAGCTCTCTGACCATCTGGCCTCAAACAACCTCCTCACACCACATCAGTCAGCCTATCGCCCTGGGCACAGCACGGAGACCACCATCCTTCGCATTCTCAATGATATTCTAAATTCCTTAGACGAAAACAAAATTTCTGTCCTTCTTTTGCTAGATCTTTCGGCAGCCTTTGACACCATAGACCATGAAATCCTTCTCTCTCGTTTGAAATACACATGTGGCATCAGGGAAACAGCTTTAAATTGGTTTCGTTCTTATCTTCTAGATAGGAAACAGTTCATCCAAGTAGGTGACCACCGTTCTGATGAATCTAACCTCCAGTTTGGCGTGCCTCAGGGATCCGTGCTGGGACCTGTCCTCTTTATTTTGTACACCACTCCATTGTCTAATGTCATCCACGGCCATTCCGTTTCACACGAAATGTTTGCGGATGATACTCAGCTGCTCCATTCCTCTGTCATCGATGACTACTCACCCCTTGTTTCTACTCTTCAATCTTGTACTTCTGATATTGAGACTGGATGTCAGCAAATAAGCTTAAATTAAACTGTGAGAAGACTGAAGCCATCCGTTTTTCAAAGCGGTCACATCATGGCCCTGATCCGCTCCCTTCTTCTTTGACATTAGGTTCCAGCACTATTGAATTTTCAAACACTGTTCGTGACCTTGGTGTTCTCCTTGATAGTGACCTCTCAATGAAACAGCATGTCACAAAAACTTGTCAGTTAGCTTACATGGAACTTAAACGAATTGCTGCTATTCGACCCTATCTCACTGAAGACGCCACAAAAACTCTCGTTTCATCATACATCCTTTCAAGGCTAGATTACTGCAACTGTGTTTCCTTGGCTGTCCCTCAACTGTCATCCAACCCCTCCAACGTGTACAGAACTCTGCAGCCCGTCTCATTTGCAAATCTCCTAGGACCCAACCCTGCAGCCCTCTCCTGAAAAAGTTGCACTGGCTCCCCGTTGAAGAAAGAATTAAATACAAATGTTGTTGTCTCTGCTTCAAGATTTTCACTGGCGATGCCCCTGCCTATCTTTCCGATCTCCTTCAAGTATATGTCCCATCACGAACGCTCCGCTCCTCCACCGACACCAGGACCTTCCGCTTTCCCAGTTACCGTCCCCATCGTAAACAGCATGGCGAACGAGCTTTCTCATACGCAGCTCCCAAACTCTGGAATAAACTCCCCTATGACTTAAGACATTCTCAAACCTTTTCTTCCTTCAAAACCTCCCTGAAAACCCACCTTTTCAAACAATACTAAGAAGACAGTCATTACCAGATAGTTGATTGACTCTTGTTGTTTTTGTGGATCGCTTAGTAGTTTGTGTTTGTTGCGGCTGTTGTGTATTGTGTGTCTGTGCGTGAGAGTGTGTGTGCGCGTGGGAGAGAATGGGAGAGAGCCTTTGTTTTTCATTTCTGAGCCCTTTTTCAATGCATTTTCTTTACATTTAGCAATTGTATTTTTTCTGCCTTTGTAAAGCGCCTTGTGCCGTGGAAGGCGCTATATAAATCCCCATTATTATTATTATTATTATTACCACACATGTCGGTGTTCACTATTGGCTGTGTTGTTAGTTGGAGGACCACCAGACCAGGATAAAGTGAATGAGGTGTGAGCTGTGTCTCCACTTCAACTTTTCCTGAGGCAGAGCAGTTGGGCTTGGGGACTGATGAAGTGATGGTGACCGAGGAAGAGATGGAGACATAAGAAGTTATCGCCCATTTTGAGGATGCAGTCATGTTGCATCAATGATGAAATCTGTGAACATGCCACTGATTGCCTTCTGGAAGACTTATCTTTACCAAAATTGGCCAGAATGTAGTTTTCTATGATGATGATTTGGCAGTGTGTCACAGATCCACTCTCCTGAGAAAGCAGACATTAATTTTCTGAGGAAATTTGCTCTTGTAAACAACATGCTTGTGTGGCCAACCAAGGCAGACACAGATTCAGTGCAAAGCATATTTGTGTTTGCCAGTGACTTCAACATAGTCTCCAAAACAACTATTGGCCATGCCTGGTCTGTTCCAATTAACAATGAACTATGTTTACATAGTCAACCCAATCTGCCCGTCAGCAAGAGTGCACTTCCCACCCTTATCGTAAGTGACCTTTTGTTTGGTGGCTGCCAACACTTGTCAGAAAGAGCAAAAATAACATGATTTTATCAATAACAATACAGACAACATCATACCAAATTTTTGTTGAAATCTGTCAATAAGTTTTGCAAAAACTGTCGGTTTTAATTCGGACATCATCATCATTCCGCCCCTGTTGGCCACTATTCTAGTACAGGAAATAAAATGTTAGGTACAAAATAACAAAAATGTACACTTTGATTTACAGGAAATACTGTACAGAAACTGTATACAAAATTTGGAAACAGTTCATGAAGTAGTTTAGAAGTTATAGCAATTTTAAGTGTGGCGGGCGATTCTACCCCATTTTTCCGCCGTCCAAATTGCAATATTTCCTGTTTTTAGCACAAAAGTTTTCATATATGTTTTATAGCAGATACCTCAGAAAAAAATGACTTAGCTTAGTACAACTTAGAGAGTTTGTCCAAACCACTGGAAACTCTGAAATGTCCATTTTTACTGTGCTGCAGTGCTTCAAAGTAGCCACATCATGCAAATTCGAAAAGCGCTGAATTGCGATTTATTACAAGTTTGACACTTTATCACACAAAAGCCATGTAAACTGATACCATGGAACTTACTTGTTCAAAGAGTGTAAGTTGTATAGATTGAGAACACCAATTTATAACCAGATATATCAATCATGTATGATCCTATTGGCTTTCAAACTTGGAAGATATCTCATTTTGTCAGGTGCATAAAAACGTTGCAACTTTAAACTGCAATATCTCGAAAACGACTGAAGATAGAGACTTCATTCTTGTTGTGTTTTGTATGTTTTTCCATTTACTTTGCAATGATATAGATTTTAAATATGAAAAACAATATGCTAATTTGGCTGCCGGTACCTAGTTGTAGTGGTCAGTCAGTGTGTGACCACTGCTGTCTGTGTGTTGTATGGTCAGATAGTGTGTGACCACTGCTGTTTTGTTGTAGTTGTCAGTTAGTGTGTGACCACTGCTGTCTGTGTTGCAGTGGTCAGTTAGTGTGTGACCAGTGCTGTCTGTGTTGTAGTGGTCAGTTACTGTGTGACCACTGCTGTCTGTATTGTAGTGGTCAGTTAGTGTGTGACCAGTGCTGTCTGTGTTGTAGTGGTCAGTGTGTGACCACTGCTGTCTGTGTTGTAGTGGTCAGTTAGTGTGTGAGACCACTGCTGTCTGTATTGTAGTGGTCAGTTAGTGTGTGACCACTGCTGTCTGTATTGTAGTGGTCAGTTAGTGTGTGACCACTGCTGTCTATTGTAGTGGTCAGTGTGTGACCAGTGCTGTCTGTTGTGGTCAGTTAGTTTGTGACCAGTGCTGTCTGTGTTGTAGTGGTCAGTTACTGTGTGACCACTGCTGTCTGTATTGTAGTGGTCAGTTAGTGTGTGACCAGTGCTGTCTGTGTTGTAGTGGTCAGTGTGTGACCAGTGCTGTCTGTGTTGTAGTGGTCAGTGTGTGACCACTGCTGTCTGTGTTGTAGTGGTCAGTTAGTGTGTGAGACCACTGCTGTCTGTATTGTAGTGGTCAGTTAGTATGTGACCACTGCTGTCTGTATTGTAGTGGTCAGTTAGTGTGTGACCACTGTTGTCTATTGTAGTGGTCAGTGTGTGACCACTGCTGTCTGTGTTGTAGTGGTTAGTTAGTGTGTGACCACTGCTGTCTGTGTTGTAGTGGTCAGTTCATGTGTAACAGCTGCTGTGTCGTACTGTCAGTTGGTGTGTAGACAATTGTAGTGTAGAGGGACTAAATCAGATTGCTTTGATGGGTGTGAAGTGTGTGTGTGTTTGTGTGTGTGTGTGCGTGTTGTGTGTCTTGTGTGTGTGTGTGTGTCTGTGTGTCTGTGTGTGTGTGTGTGTTGAGGATCAAAAGGCTTTGATGAAATAGAGAGGGGGAGTGATTTGATCAGTATCTGTGGCTTTAAAAGAAATGAAATATAGTGGTAGTTGGGTCATATGATGTGGCTTTGAGGGATGTGAAATATATTGGTGATTTAATCAGGACCTATGGCTTTCAGAGATATGAAATTCATAGGGGTGATTTAATCAGGATCTATGGCTTTGAGGGATATGAAATTCATAGGGGTGATTTAATCAGGATCTATGGCTTTGAGGGATATGAAATTCATAGGGGTGATTTAATCAGGATCTATGGCTTTGAGGGATATGAAATACATAGGGGTGATTTAATCAGGATCTATGGCTTTGAGGGATATGAAATACATGGGGGTGATTTAATCAGGATCTATGGCTTTGAGGGATATGAAATACATTGGGGTGATTTAATCAGGATCTATGGCTTTGAAGGCTATGAAATACATTGGGGTGATTTAATCAGGATCTATGGCTTTGAAGGCTATGAAATACATAGGGTTGATGTGATCAGGATCTATGGCTGTGAGGGATGTGAAATGTGAAGACAGTTGAGGTGTGATGTCATCAGGATCTATGGCTTTGAGGGAGATGAAATGTAAAGACAGTTGACATGTGATGTCATCAGGATCTATGGCTTCGAGGGAGATGAAATGTGAAGACAGTTGAGGTGTGATGTCATCAGGATCTTTGGCTATGACGGGGACGAAGCCGACGACATCATCTACGTCAACTGGCTCAACATGGTGCGAGCAGGACTGTTGGCGCTGGAGTTCTACTCTCCAGACACCAGGGCCTGGAGACAGGTCTGTAAGGCTGCCACACCCTCACTGTCTGGTGGTTCTGTGTGTGTGTGTGTGTGTGTGTGTGTGTGTGTGTGTGTGTGTGTGTGTGTGTCACTGTTGTGTGTGTGTGTGTGTGTATGTGTGTGTGTGAAGTTCTACTCTCCTGACACCAGGGCCTGGAGACAGGTCTGTAATGCTGCCATCCCACACTGTCTGTCTGGTGGTTGACTGTGTGTGTGTGTCACTGTGTGTGTGTGTGTGTGTGTGTGTGTGTGTGTTTGTGTGTCACTGTATCATTTGTGGGGGGACTGTATGTACGTGTGTGTGTTTTTGTGTGTGTATATGTGTATGTGTGTGTGTGTGTGTGTGTGTGTGAGGGAGGGTGCATGTTTGTGTGTGCATGTGTGTGTGTTTCTGTGTGTATTGGCAGACCTGAAATGGCTTGGGTATTCAATATGGCTATAAATAATGTGTGTGTGTGTGTGTATGTATGTGTATTTGTGTGTGTGTATGTGTATTTATTTGTGTGTGTGTGTGTTTGTGTGTTCATGCGTGCATGTGGTGTGACAAACTGACTGTCTGGACTGCCTCTGTGGATAAAGCAATTTGTAGAGGAAGAGTAGAAAACTCAGACAGAAATCTTAGAACTACCAACAGCAACACTCCACACAAAGTAATTAGTGCAAATTGCAATAACTTAATACCGAAGTGGACTTTCCAGTCAGCCTCACACTCTCACAACAGCCGAACAGGTCACCATTATGGGGTCTTAGGAGACAAAGTGAAAAACCCTAGGGGGAGTGACGGTAGCTTTACATTCAAAGGGGGTTACCGGTAGAAACCCTCTCAGAGAAGCTCTTCCACAGCTGTTGGGAGGCCACTTTCAACGCACAGGGGAGCTGTTTGTTGCACTCTTCAAATTAGAATTCTCTTTTAATGAAAAGAACCATCACTTCTCTACCAATTCTCTTTTAATGAAAAGAACCCTCACTTCTCTACCAATTCTCTTTTAATGAAAAGAACCATCACGTCTCTACCAATTCTCTTTTAATGAAAAGAACCCTCACTTCTCTACCAATTCTCTTTTAATGAAAAGAACCCTCACTTCTCTACCAATTCTCTTTAATGAAAAGAACCCTCACTTCTCTACCAATTCTCTTTTAATGAAAAGAACCCTCACTTCTCTACCAATTCTCTTTTAATGAAAAGAACCATCACGTCTCTACCAAAAACCAAGTATCTTCCTCCATAGCTAGACTATAAGAAAAAAAAAGGGGGGTGGGGGAGGGTTGTTTAGATCACCAAAAGCTTATTACGAAAAAAGGCTTTCCAAAGTGAAAGAGAACTGTTAATGTCTCAAAGTTTTTTCACTTTCCAAAATCCCCCATCAAGAGGAGTCACAAAGGATGACGTAGCCCAGGGAACTACTACTAGCCTGGGGCTTATCTTTTTGTCCAAGGGTAGGATTCCTTCCTAGCCAAGATAAACATCCTGGGCTCACATCCAGCTCACAGCTGGTCATAGTTTCATAATAGAAAAACAGGGAAACCCTCGCTCACACATCAGTAATAGCAGGCCACATGACATTGTATGTGATGTGTTGACAGACCACATGACATAGTGTGTGATGTGTTGACAGACCCACATGATGCTGTGTGTGATGTGTTGACAGGCCCACATGACATTGTATGTGATGTGTTGACAGGCCCACATGACATAGTGTGTGATGTGTTGACAGACCCACATGATGCTGTGTGTGATGTGTTGACAGACCCACATGATGCTGTGTGTGATGTGTTGACAGACCACATGATTCTGTGTGTGATGTGTTGACAGACCCACATGATGCTGTGTGTGATGTGTTGACAGACCACATGATTCTGTGTGTGATGTGTTGACAGACCCACATGATGCTGTGTGTGATGTGTTGACAGGCCCACATGACATACTGTGTGATGTGTTGACAGACCCACATGATGCTGTGTGTGATGTGTTAACAGGCCCACATGATGTTGTGTGTGATGTGTTGACAGGCCCACATGACATAGTGTGTGATGTGTTGACAGAAGTGTGTGATGTGTTGACAGACCCACATGACATAGTGTGTGATGTGTTGACAGGCCCACATGACATAGTGTGTGATGTGTTGACAGATCACATGACATAGTATGTGATGTGTTGACAGATCACATGACATACTGTGTGATGTGTTGACAGTCCTACATGACTCTGTGTGTGATGTGTTGACAGGCCCACATGACATAGTGTGTGATGTGTTGTCAGGCCCACATGATGCTGTGTGTGATGTGTTGACAGGCCCACATGATGCTGTGTGTGATGTGTTGACAGGCCCACATGACATAGTGTGTGATGTGTTGACAGGCCCACATGACATAGTGTGTGATGTGTTGACAGGCCCACATGACATAGTGTGTGATGTGTTGACAGGCCCACATGACGTTGTGTGTGATGTGTTGACAGGCCCACATGACGCTGTGTGTGATGTGTTGACAGGCCCACATGATGCTGTGTGTGATGTGTTGTCAGGCCCACATGATGCTGTGTGTGATGTGTTGACAGGCCCACATGATGCTGTGTGTGATGTGTTGACAGGCCCACATGACATAGTGTGTGATGTGTTGACAGGCCCACATGACATAGTGTGTGATGTGTTGACAGGCCCACATGATGCTGTGTGTGATGTGTTGCCAGGCCCACATGACATAGTGTGTGATGTGTTGCCAGGCCCACATGACATAGTGTGATGTGTTGACAGGCCCACATGATGCTGTGTGTGATGTGTTGACAGGCCCACATGATGCTGTGTGTGATGTGTTGCCAGGCCCACATGACATAGTGTGTGATGTGTTGCCAGGCCCACATGACATAGTGTGTGATGTGTTGACAGGCCCACATGATGCTGTGTGTGATGTGTTGACAGGCCCACATGATGCTGTGTGTGATGTGTTGACAAACCCACATGACATAGTGTGTGATGTGTTGCCAGGCCCACATGATGCTGTGTGTGATGTGTTGCCAGGCCCACATGATGCTGTGTGTGATGTGTTGACAGGCCCACGTGACATAGTGTGTGATGTGTTGACAGGCCCACATGATGCTGTGTGATGTGTTGACATACCCACATGACATAGTGTGTGATGTGTTGACAGGCCCACATGACATAGTGTGTGATGTGTTGACAGGCCCACATGATGCTGTGTGTGATGTGTTGCCAGGCCCACATGATGCTGTGTGTGATGTGTTGACAGGCCCACATGACTCTGTGATGTGTTGACAGGCCCACATGACGCTGTGTGTGATGTGTTGACAGGCCCACATGATGTGTGTGTGATGTGTTGACAGGCCCACATGACTCTGTGTGTGATGTGTTGACAGGCCCACATGACTCTGTTGTGATGTGTTGCCAGGCCCACATGACTCTGTGTGTGATGTTTTGACAGGCCCACGTGACATAGTGTGTGATGTGTTGACAGGCCCACATGACACACTGTGTGATGTGTTGTCAGGCCCACATGACTCTGTGTGTGATGTGTTGACAGGCCCACATGATGCTGTGTGTGATGTGTTGACAGGCCCACATGATGCTGTGTGTGATGTTTTGCCAGGCCCACATGATGCTGTGTGTGATGTGTTGACAGGCCCACATGATGCTGTGTGTGATGTGTTGACAGGCCCACATGATGCTGTGTGTGATGTGTTGACAGATCACATGACATAGTGTTTGATGTGTTGACAGGCCCACATAACATACTATGTGATGTGTTGACAGATCACATGACATAGTGTGTGATGTGTTGCCAGGCCCACATGACATACTATGTGATGTGTTGACAGGCGCACATGGTGCTGTGTGTGATGTGTTGACAGGCCCACATGACATACTATGTGATGTGTTGCCAGGCCCACATGACTCTGTGTGATGTGTTGACAGGCCCACATGACACACTGTGTGATGTGTTGACAGGCCCACATGACACACTGTGTGATGTGTTGACAGGCCCACATGATGCTGTGTGTGATGTGTTGACAGGCCCACATGACATTGTGTGTGATGTGTTGCCAGGCCCACATGATCATGTGTGTGATGTGTTGACAGGCCCACATGACGTTGTGTGTGATGTGTTGACAGGCCCACATGACATAGTGTGTGATGTGTTGACAGACCCACATGATGCTGTGTGTGATGTGTTGTCAGGCCAACATGACATAGTGTGTGATGTGTTGACAGGCCCACATGACATAGTGTGTGATGTGTTGCCAGGCCCACATGATGTGTGTGTGATGTGTTGACAGGCCCACATGACATAGTGTGTGATGTGTTGACATACTCACATGATGCTGTGTGTGATGTGTTGACAGGCCCACATGACATAGTGTGTGATGTGTTGCCAGGCCCACATGATGTGTGTGTGATGTGTTGACAGGCCCACATGACATTGTGTGTGATGTGTTGACAGGCCCACATGACGCTGTGTGTGATGTGTTGCCAGGCCCACATGGTGCTGTGTGTGATGTGTTGACAAACCCACATGACATAGTGTGTGATGTGTTGTCAGGCCCACATGATGCTGTGTGTGATGTGTTGCCAGGCCCACATGACATTGTGTGTGATGTGTTGACATACCCACATGACTCTGTGTGTGATGTGTTGCCAGGCCCACATGACATAGTGTGTGATGTGTTGCCAGGCCCACATGACATAGTGTGTGATGTGTTGACATACCCACATGACGCTGTGTGTGATATATTGACAGGCCCACATGACATAGTGTGCGATGTGTTGACAGGCCCACATGATACTGTGTGTGATGTGTTGACAGGCCACATGATGTTGTGTGTAATGTGTTGACAGGCCCACATGACGCTGTGTGTAATGTGTTGACAGGCCCACATGATGCTGTGTGTGATGTGTTGACTGGCCCACATGATTCTGTGTGTGATGTTGTCAAGACGGGATGTCTTGGCTGTCCGAACCACAGGGAGAGTAGAGTCACGCACTCGCACCACACTCACCGGAAAGCACAAGAACTCAGGACGTACACACACAAATAATATTTATTACACAAAACAATCGCTTCACTCACACTCACTCTAAGTGGGGTTGGGATAAATACAAGAAGAGGGAAGAAAGACAGAATAACAGAAAGTGGGGTAAAGAAGAAGACTGGATTACAAGAGGCTGGCTAATTCTAGGGACAAAACAAATGAAAATAAACCCAAACTCCCAGGGTTCGCCCAGCTAATCTCCTTTCCTAACCCGCTACTATAAACGAGGTGAGGAAAGAAGAAAAGGAACAAAATAATAAATCAACAGAACAGGGCCTAATCTCAGACAATAGGAAAAAAAAAAAATGCAAAAAAAACCCCCTACACATCAATTTAAGTGAAAAGAAAATGACACACTGACATGCACCCTCACGCTCACATGACACAACATTATCTGTCCACCACCACTTATCTTTCGGAGCCTGGCTCCAATGTTCTCAGAAATGCCCTGGCGAAGTCTTGGAGTGTGGCCCCGAACAGTCACTTAAGTGGTCACCAACACATTGACAGGACTGGGTTACTGGAGGGTGGCCCCACAGAAGACCACGTCACTGAAGAGGTTGCACTGAAGAGGTTGAGTCAAACGGATCGCAGTCCTCCGGATCGCGGTCCGCCCGGTTGCTGGATCCGTCCCGGCTGTCCAGATCCTCAGACGGTTCCCAGTGGAGAGACAGGAAGGACCGCACACGCCCAGCGTGCAGGCCAACGTGCGCGCAAACCCAAGAACAAACAAGCCCTAAAGCCTCGATTAAAATTATGTTTCAGCCCGTTGATTGTACTGGTCAGTTTGTCAGTGGGGAGGTAGTACAGAGGTCAGTGGTCAAGAAAAAGAAACCAAATCGAATAGGACTCCACAACATGTCAAGTTGGAGATGAAAGGGTGGTAGAAAGGGAGAAAAAAAATAGTCAAAAGGTAGAATTACAGGAAGGGGCGAGAAATAGAAAAAAAACAAACACCAAAGTAAAGCCAAGCAAGTGATACAGAAAACCTGGACGGTAAGAGTTGGAAAGAAAGAAAGAAAGGTGTCACCAGGAAGGGAAAGTAAGTTGAAGGGGGAAAAGAGAAGGGAAGTCAGTCTATGTAAGAGTAATGTCGCACACATTACATATTATAATAACCGACATAACATTTCAACTCTAGACTGTCCTTTTTCCCCCTTTGTCTTATCCTCTCACTTTTGAAATGAGGGGTTGGCCATAAAAAACTTTCCCTTAGCTTACCTCAGTAAACTTTGCAAATTATAACTTATAAAATTCAAAATACTACAGCATAAACTGGCAACATTGCTACTACAGAATTGTGGCTTGAATAACATTCTTTCAACTCCCATATGAATTTACTATAAAACGGAAGAAAAAAAACATATAGCGAACAAGAAAAATAGAAAGGGCAACCAAAAGAAAATATTACTTGACGGCCCACACCCTTCGCGCTCGACGTGACGACACAGGCAACACGGGAAGGGGAAAGCGAGCGATAGCAGGATTGAGAATTTGCTGGATCCGAATTTGAAATAATTTGGAAGAAAAGTAAATTTGAAACAAAGCATTCTATCACGGGGCGACAAGAAACGCGCGACTCAACGTTTTAATTCGGGAGTACTAAAAACTTACCAACAAGCTTGTGGATGAGAGCCTAGTCGGACGCCCAACCAGCGAAGGATGGCGTCCCGTCCCAGGAAGCCCAAGTCCCACAGCGAAGGGGAACCAACCACAGACCTGCCTACCCTTCCGTAATCGTCCGTAATCTTACGGAAATTAACCCCCCATTACGGAGGTACGATTTTCCGTGCGAAATTACGGAAAAGAAAATTGAAAAACTACGCAAATTCCAGACTCGAAAAATTGTCGACTGCTAGACCTTTCCGAGACCACAGAGTAACTTCCCTTGACTCAAGCCGAAACCACAGATGGTTCGGAACTTGCGATTGGTCAATGTGGTGCTGTGGGCCAACACGACGCGCCATCACATCTGTGCGCGCCATTCGAAGCCTTTTGTTCAGCCATTGTAAGACAAAGTTTCAACCGATTTTTTTGCCGGCGATTGTGAAAATGGCGGAGAAATCTTCTAAACGTTTGCATGAAACCGACGACGAGGGTTCGAAAACCACTGTGCCACAACGGAAGAAGGCGAAGAAGCAAGTGTTCCGAAGTAAATACACGCGGACTTGGCCTTGTCTTTTGCAATCCAAAAAACATGGACCTGGATTTGTATACTGCTTGGTGTGCAATTCAGACTTCTCCATCGGACATGGGGGAGCAAATGACTGCAAGCGCCATATCTTGGGGAAAATGCACAAAGAGACAGCTGCGAGTGCCTCCAGTCAGAAGATCACATCGTTGTTTACGAAATCCAGCGAGAGCAGCCGTCAGACCCACACACGGAAGATCACCAACGCAGAAAGACTGTTGTGTGAGCTGATCTGCGAAAACAACTTGTCCCTGAGCTGTGCTGACAAGATAGTGGCGAAAATGAAAAGGATGTTTCCAGACTCGGCAATCTCTGAAGCAGCAGCACCAAGACCTTGGGAACCTTGCCCAGGTCATGATGGGGATCTGCACCATCCCACACAGCAGTGCAGCATGTGAGCGTGTCTTCAGCTGTGTGAAGAAGAACCTCACTGACCAAAGGTCTACCCTGCACCAGGACACCATTGAGGCACTCCTTGTTCTCAAATCCCGGCCTGCAGAGAACACAGATCTTGAGCCAGAGGAACTGGACCATCTCAAGAGTGACTACTCCAAGCAGCAGGCACAATACAAGGCTTAGTGCAACACACACACACACACACACACACACACACACACACACACACACACACACACACACATTTTTGTATATATATTTTTTTTGGGGGGGGTTGTACATTAGGTTCTTCATCAGTGGTGTCATCTGTGGTGACTGCTGTGTAAGTTACAAACTGTCAAGTATATCACTTTTGAATTGACCTGAAACTCCTGTCCTGAGTCCGTCATCAGCCATCATCCAAAGGTATTTTAATTCTGCTTTGTTGTTTTTGTTCCTTTTTTACTGTTTATATTTTTTGTTAAAATGTTAAAAATGTAGTTGGAGTTTTGTACACATTATTTGTTCAAAAACGCCGTGTATTACGCGTCCGTGGAATTACTGAAGGAAAATGCAAAATTACTGAAAATCTCTGTGGTTAGTACTGATGAGCATAACATGAGGTAGGCAGGTCTGCAACCAGCAACGAAGCTGAGCTACGGGAAAATTCTGGCCAGAGGAGAGAGAGCTCTCCGAACTGTAGCAGGTCTGACTTCACAAGTGCCTGACCAAACCCCGGTTTCAAGCTGCTGGCACACCTCCCGTTAACTAAGTTCATAGCCGGCCCACGTGAACTGCCTGAATCTCTGCAGAACATGGCTGAGGCCAGAACCACGTGCAACAGGAAGGAAGGAGGTTGAACAAGCTATACTACTAGGGGAAAGAACGAAAAATCTCGGGCTAAAAGAAAACGCCACACTACATAGCTAAAAGAGGACAGGATATATTGAGGATGGGGAAAGGAGGAGGGTAAAAGCAAGTATGAAAACAAAAACGCATAGGGGCAGGATATCTGACCGTGACAGATGTGTTGACAGGCCCACATGACGCTGTGTGTGATGTGTTGACAGGCCCACATGATGCTGTGTGTGATGTGTTGACAGGCCCACATGACATAGTGTATGATGTGTTGACAGGCCCACATGATGCTGTGTGTGATGTGTTGACAGGCCCACATGATGCTGTGTGTGATCTGTTGACAGGCCATATGATGCTGTGTGTGATGTGTTGACAGGCCCACATGATGCTGTGTGTGATGTGTTGACAGGCCCACATGACATAGTGTGTGATGTGTTGACAGGCCCACATGATGCTGTGTGATGTGTTGACAGGCCCACATGATGCTGTGTGATGTGTTGACAGGCCCACATGACATAGTGTGTGATGTGTTGACAGGCCCACATGATGCTGTGTGATGTGTTGACAGGCCCACATGAACGCCCGCTTTGTGATTCTGCGTGTGATGCTGGAGGCGGGGGAGGGGCTGGTGTCCATTGAGCGGTTGACAGGGGAGGATGGGGAGCCAGACTTGCTGGTCAAGCTGGACCGATCCAAGATCATCTCCGTTGGCAAACCAGCCATCGGTAACTTCCTCCGCAAGCTGCAGGTAGGTGTGGGTGTGGGTATGGGAGTGTAGGTGTGCAGTGAGGTAGGGGTAGGGGTTAGTACCTGTTTTATGGTCCCTTTCCCCTCACCTTCTCCAGTATCTTACTGAATGTCTCAGTCTCTCTCTCTCTCTCTCTCTCTCTCTCTCTCTCTCTCTCTATTAATGAAGTTGGTTCCTTAATTTCAAAACTTAAAAATAAAAAAGCAATGGGTCCAGATAACTTAAATGCTTCTATACTCAAGCTTGCTCTACCTTACATTGTTGATACCCTTACGTATGTCTATAATTTGTGTATTGATCAGAATGTCTTCCCATGTGGTCTAAAGGCAGCAAAAGTGATTCCCATACCCAAATCAAGAGATCTCACTGATTTAAACAATTTTAGACCAATATCTCTTTTATCCGTTGTATCGAAACCTCTAGAGATGCATGTTCACAAACACCTAACTAAACATATGGAACATCACAAACTGTTCCACCCATTTCAGTCAGGCTTTCGTCGAAATCACTCATGCCACACGGCCTTAACACGCCTCTGTGATACATGGCTATCAGCCATCAACGAAAGAAAACTCACTGGAACTGTTTTCCTCGATTTTAAGAAAGCGTTTGATCTTGTAGACCACAACATATTATTAAAAAAAATGACTGCATATGTTCAAAATCCGGCAGTAGTCACCTTCTTTCAGTCATATCTTGAAAGCAGGACCCAGCGTGTTTACTTAAACGGTACTTATTCCTCTGAAGGAATAGTGAGCTGTGGCGTTCCACAAGGCTCTGTCCTTGGACCTCTTCTCTTCTGTATTTTTATAAATGACCTACCGATGCACATATCTCACAATGATGTCAGCTGTGATCTGTTCGCTGACGATAGTTCTCTTCACTGTAGTGATACAAACATCATGTCTGTACAAATATCGTTACAACAAAGTATCACTGATGTCTTAGAATGGTGCAACCAAAACCGAATGGTCCTTAATCCGCACAAAACAAAATGTATGGTCCTAGCATCGAGACAGAAACATCAACGACAGCATCTTATGTTGAGCCTAAAAATGAGTGAAACCTTGATTGAGCAGGTTACCGAACACCGTGTCTTAGGCGTGATCATTGATGAGAACTTTAAATGGCAATCACATATAAATCATGTTTGCAAACAGTTGGCTCGCAATTTGTTTTTACTCAATAAACTCAGTTATTATGTTGAACCACATATCCGGAAATTATTTTTTGAAGCCATTGCCTTTCTCGCATCAACTATGCGTCCACTGTCTGGAGTGGTGCCGGTGAAAATCACATAAAAAAGATCAACTCTATGCATAGACGGGGAATTAAGCTGATTCTTCCCGACAAGTCTATCAACCACGGGCAAATTCGCAAAACTAATGATGTTACCACTGCAGAGCCAACTGACCTATAATAAGGCAGTAGTAATGTTTAAAGTCCATGCAAACATGGCGCCAACATATCTTGCTGAGTTTATCCAAATGGCAACAACGCGATATGATTCAAATAATTACATTTTACCACGTGTCCGCATTGATTTGTTCAAATCTAGTTTTGCATATTTTGGTCCATCTGTGTGGAACTCTCTTCCTCCGTCTGCCAAAACATGTCAATCACTGCCGTCCTTCAAATCAGCAGTACTTAAACATTTATTTGAACAATAAATCTAACCTTTTGATCATAGTCTCAACTCCCTACTTTTATGCTTGCCTCTATATTAGCTAATGAAAATGTGTGTGTGTGTGTGTGTGTGGGGGGGGGGGGTATGGGTGTGGATGTGGGTATGCGCATGCTTGCGTGTATGTGTGGGCGTGTGCATGCATGTGAGCGCGCGCGCGTACGTGTCTGATTGTGTTTGTGTAATTTTGCAATGGATTTTTTTTTTTTTTTTTTTTTTAAATAATTATTATCTTATTACTATTGTTATTGTTAATATTGTACTGTTGCTATATTCTTTATTGTTTCTGTCATTTTAATATGTGCAGTCTGTTTAGTTGAATGTTGTAGAATAGCAAGGACAGATTGGAAGAATAGGCACTGCCTAAAATCTCTATCCTTGAGTAATAAAGTTTTTGAGTCTTGAGTCTTGAGTCTCTCTCTCTGTCTGTCACTGCTCATGTCAAAGCCTTATGCAACACAGTGTCCATTTATGTAGTATCAAGCACTTCTTGAACTTTCGTGATGGGAAATTGTTCCTGCATGCTTGTACTCTCTTTTTGATCCATTTTTGACACTCTTTCCCTCAGCCAGTGCATCGTCGTATATTCAAGGTGGTGTTCTTAAATAATCTTCATGCAAAAAATTGTATTGGGATTAGCACACAAAGTGTACGATTTAAATTGAGTTTTTCAAAACAGTTTCTAAAATTGCGTAAATTACGTATTGAGCGCGTCTTACCATAAAATGGAAGTGCCGAATTGAAAGTACTCTTTATTTTAGGGAACAAAGATAAAGCACCATTTGCCGAAATCTAGATTTTGAGTTTGGAGTTCGTTGGAAACCGTGCAAATGTCCTATCTTAAAGAAGGTGATTCAGTTGAGGAGATCGATGCTGGCATCACTAATAAGTGACGATGGGCTTGGCTGAACAAAATAGATGATGAAAAACGACAGCATCGTGTTTGGTGTTTGAAAACGAACAAACCTGGTGTAGCGTTTTGCCGCGTGTGCAACTCGGACCTCAAGTATGGATCCAATGGAAAATCTCGGCTAGCAAAACATGTCGGAAGTCTGGACCATATTAAAAACATGAAGGTAAGAATTTGAGTAAAATCTTTTTCAGCAGCCCTCCATGCCCCTCCACCCTTCCCCCCTAGTGACACACACACAGAAAGATGGATGTAAGGCAGAGAGAGAGAGAGACATATTAGTATGAAAAAAATATTTAAAGAAAGAAAAAGAAACATTAAAAAAAAAATATATGAGGGTTTTCTGGAAAAAGGATGGGGAAAACTACTAAAGGTTCTATTTCTTCCGTGTAATAAGATGGGTTAGTTTTGGAAGTACAGTGGAAACTCTCTGTTAAGACCTTAGAAAATGCACAGATTTGTGATCTTAACATGAAACATGGATTTTTTTTTTTTTAAGAAGATAGGTAATTTAACAGTTTGATAAGATAGGTAATTTAACAGTTTGATGGAACCTTCACAGAATTTAGAGTCACTTTAGAGAGGAAGTCTTATTAGGGAAGGTTTAAATAGAGAGGTTTCACTGCACTGTATTTCACACACCCAAAAAAAAAAAAAAAAAAAACACTTCATGTATGGGAAACTGTCATATAAGCAATAAACATGTGTTTCAAACAAGGCCTCAGTTCCAAATTTCCTTTTACCAGAGGCCACGAAAACTGTCTGAATATTTCAAACAATCATTTTCGGCCGGGGGCTTCACCCCCCTGGGCCCCCCACCAAGGGCGCTGCCCCTGGACCCCGACCTTTCAGTTTTTCCATTTTTTTCCAGTTTCACCCATGTCTACATGATGCTTATTGTTGAGGAGGTCATGGATGATAGAGGGGCTTGTACAGTCGTAGTCACATGGTTGGAGCCTTTGTCTGTGGAGTTGTCAGTCCTGAGTTCAAACCACTCAGGAGACTGAATTCAGCTGGAAAACCCTGTGTGCACAGCCAGCAGTAAGTGGATATGTGATTCAGTTCAGGGAAGTTTAAAGGCAGCAGAAAGAGAGGATGGGCATCGCCTTCCATCGTGTCATGCCCCGACCCAGACACTTACAGTCTCTGGCAGTTGACTGCCCCTACTGCCAATAAGTTTTGGGAACTTGTTATTTTTTTTGTAAGGATGAAAACCTGTTTTCACTGATGTCTCAGATGGCACATAGTTTGGCTGAGATCAAAGATCACATCTACTTTTCTTGATTTAAAAAATTGCACTCATTTCCAGAGGTAATAGATGACTGATTATGTCACTAAGGTCATGCATGACAGTTGTTTTCACTAAGGCCACAGATGACAGCTATTGTCATTAAGGTCACAGATGACATCTTTTTTTCCTTAGGTCACAGATGAAGCTATTTTCACAGTTGGAGGTTATCGCAGATGACGGCTGTTTTCAGAGAGGTGATTGATGATGCGTGCTGTTTTCACAGATGTGACTGATGATGATGCGTGCTGTGATGTGTCCCTGGTCCAGGTGTTCAAAGGTGATTGACGATGGGTGCTGTTTTCACAGATGTGACTGATGATGATGCGTGCTGTGATTGATGATGCGTGCTGTGATGTGTCCCTGGTCCAGGTGTTCAAAGGTGATTGATGATGCGTGCTGTTTTCACAGATGTGACTGATGATGATGTGTGCTGTGATGTGTCCCTGGTCCAGGTGTACAGAGGTGACTGATGATGCGTGCTGTTTTCACAAAGGTGATTGACGATGGTGCGTGCTGCAGTGTGTTCCTGGTCCAGGTGTACTGGAATGACTGATGATGCATGTTATCATGTGTCCCTGGTCCAGGTGTACAAGAGCACAGCGGACGTGGAGGCCGGCAAAGCCATGTACCAGTTTTACTCTGACGTCAACGACCACGCCGAGCCCCACTTCCTGACCCTGCGCTCCACTGTGCTGGCCCGCAAACAGCCGCGCCGCATGTTTGTGCAGCACCACACGGTGGAGCAAGGTGGGTGGCAGTGTGCACACATAGCAACCCTTCTGTCATGGGGAGAACTCATCCTGTTCAGGTCCACTTCATTCTGATGCTCTGCTTGACCCCTGGATTGACCCCTGCAAATTGTGCTGGTGCCAGGGAAAGAAAACAACAACAAAGCTGCTTAACCCTTTCACTGCCAGACATTCTGTTTTGCATAAATCCCCATCGCCAGCCATTTTTCAAAAAATCTCTTTTTTCATACCAGCATGTGTGAAATGCAGATATCTCCGGAACTAAGCAACCAATTCCCATGCTGTTTTTTTTTTTTGTTGTGAAATGGTAAAAATTAAACTGTACTTTTGTTGAATTTTAGTGTTAGTAATGGTCAGTCAACAACAATTTCAAAATGTTGGTAATCCAAGTGCAAAAGAAAAAGCAAAACAAAACAAAAAATCAAATAATATCTTTAGTGTCAACATAATAATGAAGAGAACATGCCATTAAACTCTTTACAAACAAGGAAAAATGCTCCACTCAGCAGATGAAGACCAAAAAGTATGTAATATCCAACAGAAAAATGAAAAAAAAAAACCCCACTACAAATGCTCATACTCCAACAGCAGAAGAAGAGCTTGAAGTAGTCCACAGGTTGAATATCATCCTTGTTCACCAGCACTCCTGAAACAACAGTCAGAGGAATAACTATTGATATGCCTAATGACGTGATGCAGAAAAGCAATCATACGCGCGCGCACACCACACACACACACACACACACACACACACACACACACACACAAACTTCTTACACCCCACTAGCACACACATGAAAGAAAGAAAAAGGGAAGGGAACACACACACACACACACTCACTCACTCACTCACACACTCTTATGCCCCACTGGTACACACATGAAAGAAAGAAAAAGGAAACACACACACACGCACGCACGCACGCACACACACCCCACACACACACACACACACATTCCTTTCACTCTCGCTGTTGAAAGCAATATTCTTTTTAATGAAAACAAAGTCTCTCACTTTCCTGTTGGTCTCTAGCACCTAGGGAGCAATTCTCCAATGGCCTATGAGTCCAGCTGGTCATATAATTCCCACTCGAACTCATCTTTGCAGCACACCTCTGACACATGTTAGTCGGCCACGCCCCCTTCGATGTCAATCAGTTGCAAGCAAGCTCTGTGTCCAATCATTGTCCCTTAGCTGCTCGTTGCTCCCTATCAGTCACTCACTCACACGGCTTCCAATTCAGTCACTGCTAGTTGGCCCAGGGCCAACACCAACACACTCGCACACACCACGCTGGCCCCATGCTGGCTTGGCCTACTGCTTGGCACGCATCCAACACAGTGAGCCTCTCTTTGTGGTAATTTGGTCAAGCTCTCCGTATCATATAATGTGTCTTGGTCACAATATGGGTGTTCTTCATCTGAATCAGGATCAACTGATCGTCTATTCAATATTTCCAGCATCTAATCAAGCTGAGTACCTGAAGTGCTTGTTTGTGACGTCATAGTGGATTGAAAAAAAATCGGTATAAATTGACAAAAAAACAACTTGACTGAGCAGCGTTTTGATGAGGCAAATGGCTGTGAGCACAGGTCAAAGAATCCCCCAACTATGATGTTCATTGCTGGCTTTCTGTTTCATCAAACTGGAGAGTGAGAGTATTGGGAGTTAGGTAACCCTAGTTGGTCACGTTTTGGCAACATCAACTGTGAGCCACATGGTCACAGAAATGCGACCTTGGTGGCGTAAGGGTTAAGGGTCACTTGGTTCACAAGGCAGCTGTGCTGTATAGCCAGTTTACCATTCCAACTGAAGGTGTGTTGTATAGCCAGTTTACTATTTCAACTGAAGGTGTGCTGTATAGCCAGTTTACCATTTCAACCACCTCCTGAATGGATTTCTTTTGGGTCTTCTCTTGATCCTGATTTGGTGTACATATGTTGAGTGTTTAATTGAAAGGATTTATATTTCTCAATCATGTTTTACCGAGGAGAGCAGGAACAGGTTCATTCACCCCCTAGACCTGTTCTAGGGAGATAACCCTTTTTTTTTTAGCATCTTTATCTCCAGTCCAAGTCAGTGTTTGTTGTTGACAGGGCATTTTGAGAGTCAAGTGTGGTAATTACCTTCTTTGGTACATGGTCAGCATGGCCATCTTCCCCACTGTCTGTATGGGGAATCTGGCATTTGTTTGGACTGGCAAATAGGAGGAGAAGGAATTTTTGTGATAAAATTAGGTTTTAGAAATCCTTATCATCCAAGCACTAGGACTCCCTTCCTTCTCCTGTGTGTGAAAAGAGGTGAGGAAAACTGGAGTGAACTGTTCACTGTTCACAATAATAAAAAGAGGTTGATGTAGAAAGGGAGATCTCTCATGGATCATATGCAAGGAGGCTTGGATTAGCTCCTCTCCTTCCCACTGATAGGGTGTGATTTCACACCATGTAGGAATAAGGCATTTGTTTGGACTGGAATGTCTATTGAAAAGTTAAATCTTGTAGAGCAAAAAACAGAATTACTGTGCTGCTGAATATGTTGAAATGCTTTGTGTTTGTTTTGTAGTGTGTGTGTTCCTCCCTATTGTTTTGTAGTGTGTGTGTTCCTCCCTATTGTTTTGTAGTGTGTTTGTTCCTCCCTATTGTTTTGTAGTGTGTGTGTTCCTCCCTATTGTTTTGTAGTGTGTGTGTCCTCCCTATTGTTTTGTAGTGTGTGTGTTCCTCCCTATTGTTTTGTAGTGTGTGTGTTCCTCCCTATTGTTTTGTAGTGTGTTTGTTCCTCCCTATTGTTTTGTAGTGTGTGTGTTCCTCCCTATTGTTTTGTAGTGTGTGTGTTCCTCCCTATTGTTTTGTAGTGTGTTTGTTCCTCCCTATTGTTTTGTAGTGTGTTTGTTCCTATTGTTTTGTAGTATGTGTGTTCCTCCCTATTGTTTTGTAGTGTGTTTGTTCCTATTGTTTTGTAGTGTGTTTGTTCCTAGTGTTTTGTAGTGTGTGTGTTCCTCCCTATTGTTTTGTAGTGTGTTTGTTCCTATTGTTTTGTAGTGTGTGTGTTCCTCCCTATTGTTTTGTAGTGTGTTTGTTCCTCCCTATTGTTTTGTAGTGTGTGTGTTCCTCCCTATTGTTTTGTAGTGTGTTTGTTCCTCCCTATTGTTTTGTAGTGTGTGTGTTCCTCCCTATTGTTTTGTAGTGTGTTTGTTCCTCCCTATTGTTTTGTAGTGTGTGTGTTCCTCCCTATTGTTTTGTAGTGTGTGTGTTCCTCCCTATTGTTTTGTAGTGTGTGTGTTCCTCCCTATTGTTTTGTAGTGTGTTTGTTCCTCCCTATTGTTTTGTAGTGTGTTTGTTCCTCCCTATTGTTTTGTAGTGTGTGTGTTCCTCCCTATTGTTTTGTAGTGTGTTTGTTCCTCCCTATTGTTTTGTAGTGTGTTTGTTCCTCCCTGTGGCAGGGAGTAATTCTGTTTTTGCTGTTTCAGTTTCCATCAGCAGACACCCACATTGACACCTACTTCTGGCAGGAAAATTCCTTTAATGCCTCCCTCCCTCCCTGTGTGCAGGCGGCAAGGTGGACCTGAAGACCTACGACCCCACAGTGCAGGGCCTGATCCAGTCCTTTGCTGATCGTTTCCCTGATGGCTCACTGGATGACATCGTGCAGGAATTGTGGGAGAAGGAGCGCCCAGCATTCTCTGCTTTGTGGACTGCATAACAAACAGCACTGTGCCCTGTGTGTGAAAAGAGAGCAGAGAAAAGCGAGAGAAAAGGACTGAATGCCTTGTGTATTTTTGCTGTTGATAGCACAATGTCCGTATGAATCTTAAGCATCCACAGCTGTGTAATCAAAATGATTTTTAAGTCAGTCATGTTTGTTTTTTTATTGTATACCCCTTAGTGCAGAATCCACATTTCATGACTTGCCACTTTAAAGAAATCACATGGAGAAACCCAGTGAAAATGTAGTTTTCTGTATAATCACATGGATTACCCAGTGAAAATGTAGTTTTCTGAATAATCTCATGGATTAGCCCAGTGACAATGTAGTTTTCTGAATAATCTCATGGATTAGCCAAGTGAAATGGAGTTTTTTTTAATCCATGCACATGACTATGACTGACATGATGCTGCCATCAGATCAGCATTGGCTGGTCTGGTCTGTGCTAGGTCTGTCCCAGAAGATTGAACCAACCATCAGGGGTCTGTGTCTGTCCCAGAAGATTGAACCAACCATCAGGGGTCTGTGTCTGTCCCAGAAGATAGGGCCAACCATCAGGGGTCTGTGTCTGTCCCAGAAGATTGGGCCAACCATCAGGGGTCTGTGCCTGTCCCAGATGATTGGGCCAACCATCAGGGGTCTGTGTCTGTCCCAGAAGATTGGGCCAACCATCAGGGGTCTGTGTGAGTCATTGTTGCCAGCTAGGTCTGTCCCAGAAGATTGAACCAACCATCAGGGGTCTGTGTCTGTCCCAGAAGATTGAACCAACCATCAGGGGTCTGTGTCTGTCCCAGAAGATTGGGCCAACCATCAGGGGTCTGTGTGAGTCATTGTTGCCAGCTAGGTCTGTCCCAGAAGATTGAACCAACCATCAGGGGTCTGTGTGAGTCATTGTTGCCAGCTAGGTCTGTCGCAGAAGATGGGGCCAACCATCAGGGGTCTGTGTGAGTCATTGTTGCCAGCTAGGTCTGTCCCAGAAGATTGAACCAACCATCAGGGGTCTGTGTCTGTCCCAGAAGATTGAACCAACCATCAGGGGTCTGTGTCTGTCCCAGAAGATTGGGCCAACCATCAGGGGTCTGGGGCCAACCATCAGGGGTCTGTGTGAGTCATTGTTGCCAGCTAGGTCTGTCCCAGAAGATTGAACCAACCATCAGGGGTCTGTGTGAGTCATTGTTGCCAGCTAGGTCTGTCGCAGAAGATGGGGCCAACCATCAGGGGTCTGTGTGAGTCATTGTTGCCAGCTAGGTCTGTCCCAGAAGATTGAACCAACCATCAGGGGTCTGTGTGAGTCATTGTTGCCAGCTAGGTCTGTCGCAGAAGATGGGGCCAACCATCAGTGTTTGTCAGTCACAGACCTTCCAGAGCACCATGGTGCCAGGCTGGGACTGTCAGCCAGACAGTGCAGTGATCACATTTGGGATGCTGCTTCCACAGGGTGGTGTGTGCTGTTCAGTGTGGGGGAACAAGTGGGCACAAGCTAGGTGGGACTGGTCAGGCATGAAGAATGATTGTCTGCATATAAACTGAGGCTGCTTGTCCATTGTCATTCTGAGATGAGCACAAGTGATGTGTAAGCTAACATTTTGCATTCAGTGATGGCTGAATTAAACGGGACAAATGACATTTGTGTTGCAGTCCCTTTTGTGACTCGCATAAGAAGATGTGTACAGTATGTGTTGGTTAGGGGAACATTATTCAGGAATGACTGTTCAAAGGGACAAACGATATCAACAACTGATTCATGTTGCACTGAAAGATGAAGAAGTTTAAGGGGACAGAGGACATGATTCATGTTGCTTTAAACAATGATAAGTAACAGATGAATGACATGACTCGCATTACTTTAAACTGTTGATAAGATAAAAGGAATAGATAAGATTAATAAACAAGTAGGGTAACTCTTGCACCCATAAGGAAACCTAACACAGAGTAACTTTTATTCAAGACTGGCATAGCCTTTTAAACTGGAATAAAGTCAGACAAATACAAAGACGAACAATCTAATAGTGGGGGAAAAACAGGCGCAGGCCAACAACCCCTTTGTCATCACAGTAATGACTTCGCAAGATTTGAACTTGTGGAGGGCTGGGGGGGGGGGGGGGGGGGGGGGGGTCTGAAGATGAAGAAAATGGGAATATAAAATTAAGAAATATATTTAAATATGAAAACCCTTCACTAGCTGAATGAGGGAACAATCATAATCCCTCTCAAAGACAGATCTATTTGTATTGCTTGCTCCTAGGCCTTTCGTCCGCTGGATCGGACACGTCAGGGAGACACGGCTGATATTGTCTGTGCTCCTGGCGTCAAATAGATACACACCACAGTCCATAATACTGTGGTGTTCTCACCACAAAGGGTTAAAAAAAAAAAATCCAACAGCACCCCCAAAGCAGCCAGCAAAGGGTAGTAAATGAACCAAACGAAAGTGTGGGGAGGAAAGAAGTTGCTGAAAAACTAAAGACATTATGCAACAGTATAAAATGTAGGGATTTTTTTTTTTAACCCTTGGTGGTGAAAGACCTAGTAGCAGGCAATACAAATAGATCTGTCTTTGAGAGGGATTATGATGGTTCCCCATGCAGCAGTGAATAGTTTTCATATTTATAACATATTTTCTTAATCTTATATTCCCATTTTCTTCATCTTCAGACACCCACACCCACCCCCACCCCCTTTAAGTTCAAATCTTTGCCAAGTCATTACTGGATGACAAAGGGGTTGTTGGCCTGCGCCTGTTTTTCCCTGACTATTAGATTGTTCGTCTTTGTATTTGTCTGACTTTATTCAAGTTTAAAAAGCTATGCCAGTCTTGAATAAAAGTTACTCCATGTTAGGTTTCCTCATGGGAGCAAGAGTTACCCTACTTGTTTATTGTTTACTGTTCCTGCCTCATTTCATTCTCAAATAAGATGAATGACATGACTCGCACTACTTTAAACTGTTGATAAGATCAATCATAGGGCATTAAACGATGGAAGAGTTAAAGGAACACATATCAGTCATGTTGCATTAAATGATGGACAGGTTAAAACGGACATGTAACATCACTTATGTTACATTAGACAATGACTAAGTTACAAGAGATGACTGACGTCACTCATGTTGCATTGAAGGATGGTGTGTAGAGCTCACATCAGAAGATGACCAAATGTCTGATGATGGAAACGGTTATTCTGGCATGGGTGTAGTGGACTGAGTCAGAATATCTGATGATGGAAACGGTATTCAGGCATGGGTGTAGTGGACCGAGTCAGAATGTCTGATGATGGAAACGGTATTCTGGCACAGGTGTAGTGGACTGAGTCAGAATGTCTGATGATGGAAACAGTATTTTGGCATGGGTGTAGTGGACTGAGTCAGAATGTCTGATGATGGAAACGGTTATTCTGGCATAGGTATAGTGGACTGAGTCAGAATGTCTGATGATGGAAACAGTATTCTGGCATAGGTATAGTGGACTGAGTCAGAATGTCTGATGATGGAAACGGTATTCTGGCATGGGTGTAGTGGACTGAGTCAGAATGTCTGATGATGGAAACGGTATTCTGGCATAGGTATAGTGGACTGAGTCAGGTTTGGTCATTATGTACCATCCACTATATATACTTAGCACCATTAAAAACGCACGGTTCAGAATAACAGAATAACTTGACAGAGGTAAATCAGTTAGGGGTATGAATACTTTAATGTTGAAGGACAAAGTCTTGAACAGAAAAGAAGTGCGCAATGGACAACATGTGTTGAACATTTGGCGTCCAGTACTCGCAAACACAACTGGCGTCAAAAAAGCAAAGTCACCATTCAATACCGGGTGTGTCCCCCTCTGGCTTCCAAACAAGCCGTGCAGCGACGACGCATGGATCTCACCAGTACCATGAGCCTGTGTTGAGGGATCCGATTTCACTCGTCCTGCACAGCCTGAATCAGTTCCTGGTTGTTACGTGGGGCAGGTTGGCGGCGTGCCACGGCTGTCTTCAGCTGGTCCCACACGTGTTCGATGGGCGAAAGGTCCGGTGAATAAGCCGGCCACCCCATGACGTTAACGTTGTTCTGCCGCAAGAAGTCCTGCGTTAAACGTGCAGCGTGAGGACGTGCGTTGTCTTGCTGGAACGTTGTGACGTCAGCGTTGACCTGCAGAAATGGAAGCAGCACAGGGCATAGGATGGTGTCCACGTAACGCTGAGCCGTTATGTTACCGTCAACAATAACGAGGGGTGTACGTCGACGTGATGTGATGCCTCCCCACACCATAACACTAGCGCCACCCCAGCGATTGCCTTCCCGTACACACGTGTCCGCAAAACGCTCTCCACGTCGGCGCCACACCCGTTGACGTCTGTCTGGGCGATCAATGCAGATGCGTGTCTCGTCGGAGAACAATACAGTGTTCCATTCATTCAGACGCCACCTTACGTGCAGTCGAGCCCAGCGCATGCGATTTCGGCGTGCAGCAGGTGTCAGGATGGGCCCTCGGTAAGGAATGCGCGCATGCAACTGTCGCTCTCGAAGACGGCGTCGTATTGTGTTGGCGCTCACCCTCGGCCCTCTAGTTCCCATCGTCTCCCGAGCCGTCTGTGTTGCGAGGCGGAATCGGTCACGGAGGTGCTGTAGTACGATTTGCCTATCTGTCAATGGAGTTGTGACTCTCGGTTGACCGGAGCGCGGTCGATCAGCAACAGTGCCTGTTTCACGCACTCCGACACTCAGGCGACTGATCGTGGTGTGATGACATTCCAGACGACGCGCCACTTCGCAGATACCGAGACCTGCCTGTAACATGCCAATGGCACGTTCCCTTTCTTGCGTCGTCAGTCGTGGCATGTTCAACCAGTCTGTACGTTTTCCGCTGTTTCGTCGTTCCCGTCATGTTGATTATTGCTCACACGTCAGATCGGGACTGACGTGCGAACCGAAACACTACAGAACACTCGGTGTCCGTGTTTCAGGTGCTTGTCGCAACGCTCAGGCCGCGCGTGTCTGGATTGTCAAAATCAAGCCACATGTTCTGTCCGACTAAACATCAAAAACACATAAACGACTTTATTTCGCTGCACGGCTTGTTTGGAAGCCAGAGGGGGACACACCCGGTATTGCATTGTGACTTTGCTTTTTTTACGCCAGTTGTGTTTGCGAGTATTGAACGCCAAATGTTCAGCACATGTTGTCCATTGCGCCCTTCTTTTCTGTTCCAGACTTTGTCCATCAACATTAACGTATTCATACCCCTAACTGCTTTACCTCTGTCAAGTTATTCTGTTATTCTGACCCGTGCGTTTTTAATGGTGCTAAGTATATTAACAGAAGACTCACCTCATCACAGACACAAACGGGAGTAAGTATGAGTTACGATGGACGCTATGCTATGTACACCATCACAAAGACTCACCTCATCACAGACACAAATGGGAGTAAGTATGAGTAACGATGGACGCTATGCTATGTACACCATCACAAAGACTCACCTCATCACAGACACAAAGGGGAGTAAGTTAGTATGAGTTACGATGAACGCTATGGTATGTACACCATTACAAAGACTCACCTCATCACAGACACAAACGGGAGTAAGTATGAGTTACGATGGACGCTATGCTATGTACACCATCACAAAGACTCACCTCATCACAGACACAAAGGGAGTAAGTATGAGTTACGATGGACGCTATGCTATGTACACCATCACAAAGACTCGCCTCATCACAGACACAAACGGGAGTAAGTATGAGTAACGATGGACGCTATGCTATGTACACCATCACAAAGACTCACCTGCACCTCTTCTTCTTGCTCTATGACATTGTCTTCTTTCTGCAACATTCCTTGGTCTTCTTGTTGCTGTACCTCTTATAATCTCAGTGGTCATCTTGCGATATTCTTGGTTTTCTGCTTAGTATACTTCCGAGTCTTTTTGCTATTCTCCTCAAGGTTATTTGTGTGTGTGTGTTCTTCTTCCTGCTGTGCTTGTCAATCTTCTTTCTGCACTCCGTGAACTTCTTGTTATATTTCTTGAACTTCTTTGTGTGTGTGGGTGCGTGCATGTGTGTCATTCTTGTTGTTCCTTCATACTCCTTATTCTTCTTCATGGTATATTTCTTGTAGTACATTACAAAATCAACAAATTGACATACTGACCGGCATCAACACTATTTCTCTGAGACTTTTTTTTTGACTATCCTCCATGCTACTTCATTCGTGCTCCCAGGCCTCAGCCACATCCTGGTTAGTTCAGCCTCAACCCAGCAGCAGCAGTCCACAGGGATCAGTCAGTATTAGTCTTCACAAGTTTCTGAGGCCACCGCCAAAGGACAGACTGCTCCTCTGCAAGTCACTATGACGGTGTTCACTGATAACACTTTTGGTCCGATATCCTCAGTCCACCACATACTACGCTACTTACTCATGACAAGGATTGCATGGTTGCAGAGTGCTCCCCACTGGAGTGCACCACCACAGCCGTCCATCAACAGTCCTGATCAATATTGATAACTTCAACACGGACTCACCAAGGGCATACACATGGTAAAAAAAAAAAAAAGGAAGAAGCTGAAATCACCAGAGAGCAGGGCATGAAGAGCTACAAAGTTAGAATTTTTATTATGTTGATTGATGACAGTGATGACGATGATGCTTGCAGTTATTCTAGTCTGAGACCATGTGACAGGACTGCATTCTGTGCTTGCTTTCGTAGTGCAGACCAGCATCCAGCTAACCCAAGAGACAAGATACCTTTTTTTGCATTTAAGAACAATATACTCCACATGCTTTCTAAAGGTTGGCATTCTGTCAAAGCCTACACCCAAATAGCGCAGGTTGTTAGTTGATTCAATTGGTATTCCCTTGATGGAAACTGGACAGGGTACTTGTCTTGTTGTTGAGAGCGCAGACTGTGTCTGGGCTTTTGTAGGGTTAATGGACGATCCACTTTCTTGAAACCACTGAGCAATGTCCAACTGTTGCTGAACTGCTTTCATATGTATGTCTTTTAATAGAAAAAAGTCAACAGCACGATTAGAAGCAAAAGGAGCTGCCACATTTGTTTGAGACATGCAGTGGACTGCAGTGAATGGCATGGAACAACAACCAGTGAAATGCAGTGAATGACGATGGCATGGAACAACCAGTGAAATGCAGTGAATGACAATGGCATGGAACAACAAGCAGTGAAATGCAGTGAATGACGATGGCATGGATTGACAAGCAGTGAAATGCAGTGAATGACAATGGCATGGATTGACAAGCAGTGAAATGCAGTGAATGACGATGGCATGGATTGACAAGCAGTGAAATGCAGTGAATGACAATGGCATGGAACAACAAGCTGTGAAATGCAGTGAATGACAATGGCATGGAACAACAAGCAGTGAAATGCAGTGAATGACAATGGCATGGAACAACCAGTGAAATGCAGTGAATGACAATGGCATGGATTGACAAGCAGTGAAATGCAGTGAATGACAATGGCATGGAACAACAAGCAGTGAAATGCAGTGAATGACAATGGCATGGAACAACAAGCAGTGAAATGCAGTGAATGACAATGGCATGGATTGACAAGCAGTGAAATGCAGGGAATGACAATGGCATGGAACAAGCAGTGAAATGCAGGGAATGGCAATGGAATGGGTTGACAAGCAGTGAAATGCAGTGAATGACATGGCATGGAACAACAAGCAGTGAAATGCAGGGAATGACAATGGCATGGAACAACAAGCAGTGAAATGCAGTGAATGACAATGGCATGGAACAACAAGCAGTGAAATGCAGTGAATGACAATGGCATGGATTGACAAGCAGTGAATGACAATGGCATGGAACAACAAGCAGTGAAATGCAGTGAATGACAATGGCATGGAACAACAAGCAGTGAAATGCAGGGAATGACAATGGAATGGGTTGACAAGCAGTGAAATCCAGGAATTGACAATTTCTTGGAATGACATCCCTGTTGGTACCACATGCATGTTGTTGAGGGGAAGAGGAGAAACAGACTGGCTGTTGTCCTATGGTACCACCCGCATGTTGTTGAGGGGAAGAGGAGAAACAGACTGGCTGTTGTCCTATGGTACCACATGCATGTTGAGGGGAAGAGGAGAAACAGACTGGCTGTTGTCCTATGGTACCACCCGCATGTTTGTTGAGGGGAAGAGGAGAAACAGACTGGCTGTTGTCCTATGGTACCACATGCATGTTGTTGAGAGGAAGAGGAGAAACAGACTGGCTGTTGTCCTATGGTACCACATGCATGTTGTTGAGGGGAAGAGGAGAAACAGACTGGCTGTTGTCCTATGGTACCACATGCATGTTGTTGAGAGGAAGAGGAGAAACAGACTGGCTGTTGTCCTATGGTACCACATGCATGTTGTTGAGGGGAAGAGGAGAAACAGACTGGCTGTTGTCCTAAGATGTGGATGTCTGTACACTACCGCTCCCAGCTGGCTGACCTTGTCACGAATCTCTACACACACGTCTACACAACACAGCACTCGGCCAGTCACAGTGGAATGTCAGTAATCATGGCACCATTATTTCCGATCCACACAACCAGCTGATCGGGGAGTGAAGCATGCAAACAGCTGGATGAGGCACAGCAGAAGGGAGGACCTCTGTCACACAAACCACCATTGTCTGGTTCTGAAAGACTGCAGGTCTGCTGCAAGCAAAGCAGATGGTCCAGCACTAGACATGAATCCTACACGCCACAGTCCTGACCTTGTCTGGTTTGTCACATACACCGATCATTCATTCTTCCATTCAGTTTCACCGAGGCGGTGCCATTGTGCGTGAATTGGTCCACACACACTACACCCCATCTGCCATGCCACAAGACCGCACTGTATAGTTTATAGCTAGGTGACTAAATCACTGAATAATTAAAAGAAAAATCAGTTACAAACAAGAAAGACATATTTAGCTTTCACATGCCCATAACTCCAAACTCATGCTGCCTTTTTACCGTTTCACCTAGTACAAAAGCAAACACACAGAATGGACAAGGAAAACAACCTTGTACTCGCAAAAGGATGTTCCAAGTCAGCCCATGTACGATGTGTGCTGTAGGTGTGATCATGATGTCTGAAACCTATATCCATTTCTCTATTTCTTTTTCTCATTTGAAAGTTGAATCATGTGGTTTCTTTGTAAGATGACTACAGATTCATGGAGTTTCAGAAGCATTCTAATGCAGGTAAAGATCGGTTTCGTCTGTCTGTATCATACATGCGGCAGTTCATAATCAGAAATCATTTTAACCAGCAACAACTCTCCTTCAGTATCATTTAATTGTCAATGAGCACAGACAGAGATCGTTTTAATGAAAAAGTATGGGATCCCTTTAACTGTCAATGAAACCTGTATGGGATCCCTTTAACTGTCAATGAAAGCAAGTTAGGACCATTGTAATCATCAATGAACACAGTTTGGGACCAATCTGATTGTCGATGAACACAACTTGAGACCATTGTAATTGTCAATGATCACAGTTTGCGACCACTGTAATTGTCAGTGATTACAGTTTGGGACTGCTGTAATTGTCAATGAACACAGTTTGAGACCATTGTAATTGTAAATGAACACTGTTTGGGACCACTGTAATTGTCAGTGAACACAGTTTGGGACCATTGTAATTGTCAATGAACACAGTTTTTGACCACTGTAATTGTGAATGAACAGAGTTTGGGACCATTGTAATTGTCAGTGAACACTGTTTGGGACCATTGTAATCGTCAATGAACACAGTTTGGGGCCATTGTAATTGTCAATGAACACATGTTGAAATCACTGTCATTGTCAATGAACACAGTTTGAGACCATTGTAATTGTTAATGAACACAGTTTGGGACCACTATAATTGTCAATGAACACGTGTAGGGACTATTGTTATTGTCAATGAACACATTTACGATCAGTGTAATCGTGAATAAACAGAGTTTGAGACCATTGTAATTGTCAATGAACACAGTTGTGATCACTGTAATTGTCAATGAACACAGTTTGGGACCATTGTAGTTGTCAATGAACAGAATTTGGGACCATTGTAATTGTCAGTGAACACAGTTTTGATTGCTGTAATTGTCAATGAACTAAGTTTGGGGCCATTGTAATTGTTCATGAATACAGTTTGGGACCACTGTAATTGTCAATGATCACAATTTGGGACCGTTGTAATTATCAATTAACACAGTTTGAGACCATTGTAATTGTCAAAGAGCACAGTTGTGATCACTGTAATTGTCAATGAACAGAATTGGGATCAGCGCAATTGTCAATGAACACTGTTTGAGAGCATTCTAATTGTCAATGGACACTGTTTGAGAGCATTCTAATTGTCAATGAACACATGTCAGGATCACTATAATTGTCAGTGAACACAGTTTGGGACCACATGCACTGTAATTGTCAGTGAACACAGTTTGGGACCACTGTAATGTCAGTGAACACAGTTTGGGACCACTGTAATTGTCAGTGAACACAGTTTGGGACCACTGTAATTGTCAGTGAACACAGTTTGGGATCACTGTAATTGTCAGTGAACACAGTTTGGGATCACTGTAATTGTCAGTAAACACAGTTTGGGACCACTGTAATGTCAGTGAACACAGTTTGGGATCACTGTAATTGTCAGTAAACACAGTTTGGGACCACTGTAATTGTCAGTGAACACAGTTTGGGATCACTGTAATTGTCAGTGAACAGTTTGGGACCACTGTAATTGTCAGTGAACACAGTTTGGGAGCACTGTAATTGTCAATGAACACATGTCAGGATCACTGTAATTGTCAGTGAACACAGTTTGGGACCACTGTAATGTCAGTGAACACAGTTTGGGACCACTGTAATTGTCAGTGAACACAGTTTGGGACCACTGTAATTGTCAGTGAACACAGTTTGGGACCACTGTAATTGTCAGTGAACACAGTTTGGGACCACTGTAATTGTCAGTGAACACAGTTTGGGATCACTGTAATTGTCAGTGAACACAGTTTGGGACCACTGTAATTGTCAATGAACACATGTCAGGATCACTGTAATTGTCAGTGAACACAGTTTGGGACCACTGTAATTGTCAGTGAACACAGTTTGGGACCACTGTAATTGTCAGTGAACACAGTTTGGGACCACTGTAATTGTCAGTGAACACAGTTTGGGACTACTGTAATTGTCAGTGAACACAGTTTGGGATCACTGTAATTGTCAGTAAACACAGTTTGGGACCACTGTAATTGTCAGTGAACACAGTTTGGGATCACTGTAATTGTCAGTGAACACAGTTTGGGACCACTGTAATTGTCAGTGAACACAGTTTGGGACCACTGTAATTGTCAATGAACACATGTCAGGATCACTGTAATTGTCAGTGAACACAGTTTGGGACCACTGTAATGTCAGTGAACACAGTTTGGGACCACTGTAATTGTCAGTGAACACAGTTTGGGACCACTGTAATTGTCAGTGAACACAGTTTGGGACCACTGTAATTGTCAGTGAACACAGTTTGGGACCACTGTAATTGTCAGTGAACACAGTTTTGGATCATTATGATTGTTACTGAAAACAGTTTGGGATAAGTGCGATTTTAATAAAGAAAAACGGTTTGGTATTTTCTTAATTGTCAGTGAAATCAGTTTTGGATCGTTACTGAAAATAGTTTAAGATAATTTTGATTTTCAATCAAAAAACAGTTTGATATTTTTTTAATTGTCAATGAAATCAGTTTTGGATCATTTTAATTGACAATGAGAACAGTATGGGCTCATTTTAGTTGTAAATTAAAATAGTTTGGAATCAGTTTAAATATCGGTGAGCAGACTTTGGATCATTTCAGTTGCGAAACAAACAAACAAACAAAGCAGGTTAGGATAAACAAACAAACAAAGCAGGTTAGGATAAACAAACAAAGCAGGTTAGGATAACCTTATTTGGAAATGAACACTGGCAGTGTTTTGATTATTGATTGAAAACACTTTGGGATTGTTTCCATCGTCAATGAATACCATCTGAAATCATTTTAATTGTCCATGAACACAGTCTGGGGTCATTTCAACTATCAGGTAGCACATTTTGGAATCATTATAATAGTAAATTAAAACAGTTAGGGATCATTTTCATCCCATTTTACTCAGCTTGCAGTAATTTTGATTGTCGATGAAAAGTTTGAGTTCATTTTACTTGTCTGTAGACTTTCAGGATAATTCTTATCTTTAGTGAAAACAGTTTGGGGTCATCTTATTTGTGAATGAAAACAAATCAGGATCATTTCAATCGTCAATGAAAAGAGTTTGGGATCATTTAACTGTTTGTGGAAACTCTTTGGGAAATGTCTCACAGTTGCAGCGTGAAAGGCAGTGGGTTCAGGTCCATCAAAGACGTCAGTCTGTTGGATTGTTTTGTCCTCCAAGTGAGTGAGCTCTGGACTCCAATGGGAAGACTGAACCACAGCCAAGTTTCATCCACTGAACAGATTGGTCTCATAGAAAGTGTGCTGTTTCAACTTCTGTAGCAAACTATTCTGAGCAGAGTTGAGACAGTTCTCCTATACGTAGGACAGAGTTTCCCACTCTGTGAAAAAACTGGGCAAAAAAAACCAACAGAAACTCTTGTCCACGCTGTTCAGTGCAGAGAAACCAGAGCAAAATGTAAACGAGTCAACAAAATAAGATGCCAGACTCCTTTGCCCTAAAACTGCTGTTGGTGGACTTTTCAACTAAAACAAGCGTAATTTCTGCAAACCATGCGTATGCATCCTCCATTTTTTGTAAAAGCGAGGGGAGGCGGGGTGGGTCATTTTCATTTTCCACCACTTGGCAGCGAGTAGAGGCATACAGATCTTCGAGTACCAATCGTAAACATGGTGTCTACCGAAACAAATTACTCTCAAACCTTCCTTTCATACTTTGGCTCAAATTCAGGCTGTGTAGTCAGCATTTTTCCTTATCTTTCAGGGCCTTAGTCCACATTGTTGTTCATGTATGATAAAGCTGAGATTCTAAACACTTTTTTTGCTAGTGTTTTTACACGAGAGGATAAAAGGGACATACCAGATGTAATACCAAAATGTAAATCAAATGATAAAGCTGTCTATGATGTAATTATTACCCCGGAACTGGTTAAAAAGAAACTTGATAATCTAAATCCGAATAAAGCGCAAGGACCTGATGCTATTCCATCTCGCGTTTTAAAAGAACTAAGCACAGAACTAGCAGAGCCTCTTAGTATCCTTTTTAACAAATCTATAGAGCAAGGAACTCTACCTCGAGACTGGAAAACAGCAACAGTAATACCTATTTTCAAAAAGGGAACAAGAACTGACCCTGGAAACTACAGACCTGTAAGCTTGACAAGTGTGACTTGTAAGGTACTGGAGTCAATCGTAAGAGATGTTATTGTTGATCATATGATGAAAAATGAGTTGTATGCCAAATGTCAGCATGGTTTTCGTCAAAGTAGATCTTGTATTACACAGTTGCTTGAGGTAATGGAAGACTTTACTAAGTTAATTGATAGTGGAGATAGCATTGATGTTTTGTACCTGGACTTTCGTAAGGCCTTCGATTCGGTCCCACATGCCAGACTACTTAGTAAACTCAAATCGTATGGTATACTGGGAAAAGTTTTAGATTGGATTGAAGACTTCTTGAGAGATAGAGTTCAGAATGTTAGAGTTGGATCTTCTGTTTCTAGTAATGCTAATGTCATCAGTGGAATCCCCCAAGGCAGCATACTGGGACCTATATTATTTACTATATTTATAAATGACTTATCAGACGGGTTAAAAAGCACATGCAAGATTTTTGCTGATGATACTAAGTTGTACAGTTCACCATCCAAACACATTACAATGCAAAATGACATTGAGCTACTCATAAATTGGTCTAACTCATGGAATTTGTACTTCAATGCATCCAAATGCAAAGTATTACATATTGGCAAAAGAAACCCTAAATTAAATTACAGTATGAAAATTGGGGATCAAGAAGTTCAAATAACGTGCTGTGAAGAGGAAAAAGACTTGGGAGTAACATTTGATGAAAACTTACTCTTTGACAGACACATTGCACAGACCGTCAAGAAAGCCGTGCAGATGATTGGTATCATTAAGAGAACTTTTACATGCTTGGACAGAGATACCTTTCTTAGACTATACAAGGCAATGGTGAGATCGATTCTTGAATATGGCAATGTGATATGGTCTCCAAGACTAAAAAGGCAGTCAATAGAAATAGAAAAGGTGCAGAGAAGAGCAACTAAGTTAATACCGGACATTGCTGATTATCCATATGAAGACAGATTAAGGTACCTAAGGTTACCATCCCTCAAAGCTAGAAGGATAAGAGGAGATCTGATCCAAACTTATAAAATTTTTAATAACCTAGATGATATTGATCAAGCATGTTTTTTTGAACCTGCACTAACCAACATAACCGTAACAGTTGTGACAAAATACAAATACAGCAAGTTAATACTAAATATAAGGAAACATTTCTTCAGCCAGAGGATAGCACCAATTTGGAATAAACTAACTCCGAACATCAAACGTGCACCAAATATTAACTCTTTTAAAATCTTATCGATAAGCATGAAATAATAACAGACATCATGTTCGACTTTGATGGTCGAAAATAAAAACTGGGCTCGCTGTCGACCTGACCAATGACAGAGCATATAAAGAAGGGGCATATAAAGCCGAGAGGCTATGATGAAACAATCATCGCCCCTAAATCTGAACCTGAACCTGAACCTGATGTATCAGCGGGCCGATAGCTCAGCAGGGGGGCCGATAGCTCAGTTGGTAGAGCGCCGGACTCGTGATCCTGGGGTTGCGGGTTCGAATTTCGGTATAGGGGGATTTTTCCCTCGGAGTTAACATTGGTTCTGACTCCATCCCCCCTATAGTCGTTCGGATGGGACTATAAACCGAGGTCTAGTCTGTGTCACATGCACTAAAGACCATACACGGACTCTAAAGATCCCGATGCTCATGTCCTAAGACGGGTGAGTACCGGCTACACGAAAAATACACAATGCATGCAACCAGTTGTATGTTAATAATGGTCAACCTGATGACCGCTGAACATTACTGGAAGAAGAAGACACGGACGCAATTTTGCGCGCAACAGTCAGCGAGAGTTGTTGCTCTTTGGTCATATCGCACTGGTTACGCACCGCAAGTTCAGTTACTGCTCAAGAAATTTGTCTGCAGATATTTTCCTCCTTTAAAAAAAAAGAAAGAAGAAGGTTCGTCATGTTCATCGTATTTTCGCCTGACATGTGTAGAAACATGAGGAAATTGGTGTCGGCATGAGGATGGCAGCTGTGATCCAGTCAGAGAACAATGATCCTGCACAGGAACTCTGCTGACGGCCATGCTGCTGGGGAGTGCTGCTTGCAGCATCATTTTGCGCCTTGTGTGTCCGCTTACTGCAGTCTGTTTCATCTGCTGTTCTGTGAGAGCTCAGGCGTGTTCTTCAATGGGACATAGCTGAACAAGCCATGGTGTGGAAACAAGCTTGGAGCTGGGGCCAAAGGATGTGTGGGCAGGAGGTAGGTCCACAATGCTGCTGGCTGGCTGTGTGAACCGCCCTCCATGCTGACAACTCGCTGTCAGCTCAGCTTGGTCAGTCCTCGTTCTTCCAAGTGCTTGGCGTTCTGTATCATGCAATAGGTCACCAGGCCAAAGGTCAAAAAGCCATCCCTGTAACACACACACACACACAACACACACACACACACACACACACAAATGCATGTAGGTCATGTCCATAGTTGAACATAAATGTCAAGACATTCTTCAGTCAGTCTGCACTGACAAATGACCAAATGTGATTAGACTAGACTTAGATTAGACTGTATTACCATACCATTTAAAGGGCCTTTTAGTAGAAAGATATGGTCGAAAATACACAGGAACTTTACCAAACTACTCACTGAGACTATACAACACAACAAGCCATTTTACATTCCCATTTATTTTACTTACTGTTACAAATTATTTGAATTCCTCAGCAAATCATATTAGTCCATGAGCCGTCCTATACCCCCCCCCCCCCCCCCCCCCCCTCCGTTGCCGTTGCTGGGTGTAGGTGTGGTGTATTTTCAAAGTTAGGTACCCCCCGCTTTTTAAATGGCCGCCACTAGATATAGACAACGCCTTGTCTCAGCTTCTATTAGCTCTAGACATGTGACCATTACCTTCCATCCCATGTTATTGGGTGTGAGAAATCTATTCCTGGTGCTTATTTTCTGTTTGAAGGTAATTCTAAAGGTTAAAGGTCATTTTCAAGGTCATTTGTGGCAAAACTGTTACAACGCTTAACCTAAGCCATCTAGGCAGATATAGAGGAGTTAGACCATATCATG
>CM031605.1:1232343-1249843 GCA_018398815.1 Conus ventricosus
GACACCCCAAAAATCCAAAATTTCGGGGTTTTTCCTCACCAAGGTTCAAAAAAAAAATCCAACACACCCCAAAGCACCGCAAGGGTATAAATGGAACAACAGGAAAGGTGGGGGGGGAAAAAATTTGTGAAAAACTAAAACTTTAAAAAAACAGTATAAATGTGGGGGCTATCTTTTGCCTAGTTGAGAAATCCTTTTAAAGGGATGCAAGGGAGAAAAAAAGATATGACAGTTGGTGGTCAGCTCTACTGTCAATAAACCCAAGCATTGTGAGTGGCTAAGAATTGCACAGAACAACCTTTACTTGGATCTCCTAAGAGATGCAATCTCCCACCAATTGACCAAACATTATACTGCTGAACAATAAAACAGTGGGAGAAAACAAGTGCAAGTTAAAATTCTTCAGTCATTACAGCAATGACTTGACAAAGATTTGAATTAAAAAAAAAAATAAATAAAAAAAAGAAGAAAATGGGGGGAATATATTATAAGATATGAAAACCCTTCACTAGCTGCCTGAGGGAACCATCGTACTCTCCTTCAAAGACAGATCTATTGTATTGCCTGCTCCTAGGCCTTTCGTCCGCTGGATCGGACTCATCGGGAGACACGGCTGATTGTGTCTGGCTCTTGTGTCAAATTAGAGACACACCAAAGTCCATAATTCTGTGGTGTTTCCATCCCCAAAGGGTTCAAAAAAGAATCCAACGCACCCCCAAAGCAGCCAGCGAAAGGTAGTAAATGGAACAACAGGAAAGCGTGGAGAGGAAAAAAGTTGCTGAAAAACTAAAAGCATTATGCAAACAGTATAAAATGTGGGGGACTTACTTACTTACTTATTGAGCACAAATGCATGCACGCACTCAGCTCAGCATTCACTCTGTGCCCCACGCAGTCTCCCAAACAACCAGAAGGCGCACTACAATAACTCTTCTTCTCCCCCTCCTTTTCCGGGAATAATTTACTAAACGATAATCAACTTTTCCAACATATACAACACGTTTGTTTTCCAATATTTATCTTCTGTTCCTTTCCACTCCAGTGGGGGTACAAAACATTCCACAGACCCACTAGCTGGGACCAAATTTGGGTCTCATTATACATAGTAATTTACAAGAACATTTTTTAAACCAGTTTTTCCTCCTCAATGGAGAAACAATTTATACACTTTCCAAAAGCAGAATCAAAGATGGCTTAAAATACAGGAACAATATTTGAGTTCCGATCAGGGGGACAATCAAAAATCATAGTGGGTCAACATGACAAACGTTTCGAAATTCTCTCACGACTGTAGCATCGTTGTCCTCTTCAACTAGGTTTTCCAACCCTGGAGACAATTTGATGCTGCCAGGGTTCACCGAAAGGGAAGAATGATTTAATCCCCTCGGTGCTCAACCAATCACGGGCTGCAAATCCCCAAAAGGGGCTATAAACATGGACCAAATGGAATATCCATGTGTCTGTGGAAAGCGTTTCGCTACCACCCGTGGCATGAAGATCCACAGAACAAAGATGGGATGTGTAAAAACTTATCTGAATGAGCAGCAGCGCACTGCATCAGCAGATAAGACGTCGGAAGACCAAGGGGCCCGGATTTAAACCACAGTGCGAAGGACATCCACGCTGTTGGTTCGGATGAGGGAAATTTTCACAGCCCTCGATGCCAGGCGCCTGAAATCAACCTGCCACGAGGCAAACGAAACTGAAGATTTGGGAGAAACTGGATGCAAAATCGTCCAAAGACTCGATGCACTGATAGGGAAAAGCACCCTGGAACACAAACTAGCCCCAATGGGGACATTGTGTATGGGCCCCATGTAGAGACGCCTATGGAGTAAAACTACCCAAAGAGAAAACACCTCCAAAGAAATCCCGAAAGCCAAGAAAAGATGGACAAGATCAGAGTCCAAAAGAACAACCTCAAGAAGCAAATGAAGACCGCACTGCCAGATGAAAAACAAGGCTTGGAAAAAGGGGAAAGACCTGAAAGAAAAAAAACAGCGCCCTCGCAAAGGGGGAAAATCTGCAGAAGAAAGAACAAAAAAAGAAAAGAGGCTTTTTAAACCCCCTTCCAGTTTCCCAAAAAAAACACTGTTTGAGACCAAAAATTTGGGGCCCCTAAGTTGGACAAAGGAGTTCTTGACCCAATCTGAAAACAACTCTGATCACAGAGAAAAGCACCACTCGCATTAAAGGTCTGGTTGGGGCCAAAAAAACCCTGAGGAACATTCAAGGGCAACCTCCAACGTTGGCGGAAATCAAGAAGGGTGGCGATAAAGCCAAGAAAAATCATCCCCGGGGGCCAAAAAGGGAATCCTTACCAGCTTTACAAAAAAAAATGTCCCAAAAGGTGTGGGGGGGTCCCAGGTGCTGCGATCGGTGGGGAAACCAGAAGTCAGGGGCCAGTGGAGGGCAGATGGTGTGTACATCCCCCAAAGAGCAAAATAAAAGTACACACCAGTTCAGGCCAATTCACACTAAAGTCGAAGGGAAAATCTTTTCTCTGTCAGGGAGAAAAGGGGCCCAAAAGTACGAGGGAAAACAATATTTGGGTGTTCAGTCCAAAGGGGGCACCCAGGGTGGCTCTTGTAAAAAACCCCAAATGATCTGGGGCCTCCAAAAGAAAAAACAAAAAAAGACCTAGTATTGGCTTGTTTGGGCAAACGCATAGGATCTTGCCCATAAAATGTACAGTTGGCTTTTGAGATGTACCATTCCAAAGAACATCCGCGACATGCTCAAGAATACTTTTAATGGGGTTCTCAATGCGGTTCTCACAAAGGGTACACAAAAATTATCAATTGAAGTGGTATTGCAATGGGGTTGCAATTTCCCCCAAAAATTTTTTGCTGGCAAAGGAATCATTTAAAGCAGCAACAAACAAAGCGAACAAACGACCTTTTCGATGGATACAAGAAGCCCTCTCAAGGGCCTTTATGGGGACATCAATGATTTTACCAGAGAAACGGGACACTCTGTCTGGAGAGGCTGGCGCATAGTTGCCCCATCCGAAGAATTCAACCAAAAACACGGGGTCTCTCATGAAAAGGGAAAAATGGCCCAATTTGGGGCTTCAGTGTTCCAACCAAAAACCATTCCAACATCACAGAAGAACCAGTCAAGAGCCTTGGAAGATGGTTGATGATACGCTGAAAAACACACAAAAAGCAAAAGAAACCAACAAACGGAAGAAGGCTTGGAGGGACCATTGCCAGTGTGGGGTCCCTGGGAAATACAAGGTCTGGTGTCTGCAGTTCATGCTGATACCAAAGCTCCTATGGCATCTGATGATATACGACATCTGCACCAGCACAGTGGAGGCAATGGAAGCCAAAATCAACAAGTTCACAAAGGAAATGGCTTGGGTCCCACCCTGTCCTGACTGACATCGCGCTGTACTGTCGCCAGCAAAGCTGAAAACTACCACTGAAATCCATCCTGGAGGAATACAAAGCAGGAAGATCAGACTTCAAAGCATGCTGGAGGACTCAGGAGACAAGGTGGTAGAAGCAATCAAGCCCAGCTGAAGACAGGCAGAAAATGGAAAGTTCTAAGAGGCATGGATTCTGCAAAAGAAAGTCTCAAGATCAGAGAAATAACAGGACACACACAGACCAACAGACAAAGACTGGGGTGACCAAAACTGAATGGTGGTCAAAGGCCAAAGGAAAAGCCAAAAGAGACATGATGATTCAGGAGATGAAAAAGAAGAAGACCAAAAAAGACTCCAAAAAGCAGTCCAGCAGAGCCAGCAAGGGCAATGGGCAACGTGGGAGAATGCACTCCAAAGAAGTCTCACTTGGAATGACATTTGGCACATGGCCCCTCTCAGGATCAGCTTCATTCTCAGATCTGCATATGACCTTCTGCCCTCAAATGCAAACCTGGTGAAGTGGGGGACAACAGACGATCTGCATGCCCCCTCTGCCATGAAAAACAAACAGTGGAGCATGTTCTAAGCTCATGTAAAGTTAGCCCTGGCTCAAGGAAGGTACACATGGAGGCACAACAAGTGCTCAAAGAGATTGTACAAGTAGTCTGGGCTAGTACCAAACACCACAAAAGGGCGAATCAGGACTCCAAAAGCACCCGCAACATTCTTCACGGCAGGAGGCAGCAAATCATGGCCAAGAACAACAGTGCCACTCGAAACATGCAGGCAGAGTCTGCTGGACGGGGCAGATGACTGGGAGTGCACTGCAGACCTCCCAGAATGGAAGAGTCACCCAGAGATCATCAGCAAGAGTGCATGAGACCAGACATAGTAGTCCACTCTAAGTCAAACCAAGCAGCTGATCATGATCGAGCTCACGGTGCCATATGAAAACAGAATGGAGGCAGCTCAAATCTACAAGACTGAAAAGTATGCTGATCTGGCAAACAGCCTGAGGAGAGAAGGCTATCTGGTCAAAGTCCTCACTGCAGAAATTGGAGCTAGGGGATTTGTAGGAACGTCTGCATACAGCCTCATGAAACAGCTCTCAGTTGCAGGGAAGGAAAAAAACCAGAGCCCTGAAAGCAATGCAGAAGCGGCAGAGAGGTGTTCAAGCTGGATCTGGTCAAGGAGGAACAAAAGTGAACTTCATAAGGCTTAATTTCCCTACAAATATCAGGTGTCCCTGTGCTCAGTGGTTAAAGCGCGAGTCATTAAGTGGAAAATGAGCATTACCAGAGGGTCTGGGTTCGAATCCCAGCCATGGCGTCCCAAGATGGGGAAACAAAAAAAAGGGCACAGAGGGACATCCGGAGTCATGAACCGGGTGTGGCCCAACCCCCCTAGAGTGTCAGGAGATAAGGGCCGAAACACACTTGCTTGAAGGGGCTTCTCTTCTGAGGGCTCTCTACTGCCACCTCTCCACGAGTTTCTTTCTACTGCCACAGCACTGGAGCCCAAATACGTGTTGTGCGCTGACCACAGTCGCCTATCCCATTACTGTGCTGACACAGCACCGAGAAGGGCTGAAACACGAATGAAGTCCGTGTCACTAATCTATTTCAAAATCTGAATAGTGATAAATTCTTTTCCCATTTTCCCCTCTTCTTAACTCTCTCTTTTCTCTCCTCACCTCACCTGGTAATGGTAGATTACAGGTGAATCTCGTTCTGCAGTTCCAAACAACCTGTCTGGTCAGTGTCCCCAAGCCATCTCCTTCCTATACCTTATTTTTCCTTCCTGCGCTCTTACCTGAGTACATATTCAGTGAGTACTCATCTAACTCTAACGCATTACCAGCCCTTTGTTACTTGACCAATGGACAACGTCCGTCCATTTTCCTGAGCGATTCAACCAATAATCACCCTACGTCTATAGCCACCAGCGACACCGATCACACTGGTCAGCCACGTAAATTTTCTTTTTCTTTTACCTTTCCTTTTCCCCACCTAGGGAAATGCTTTAATCAAATAAGGGCGTACGCGACGGAACGCCACATGTCGCCATGTGAGGCTACATCACATGATACCCCCCATCCCGGGGTGAAAAAACGTTTTCGCCAAGAAAACTTTTTGTTGTTGAAATACACATACATATCTAGTTAATATACAACTTCAGCCATCAATCATCAATTTTCCATCATACAAGAGTTTCCATCAATGCATAGAACCAACCTTTACGAACATCATAAGGATCCAAAATCACATGCCCAAATCTTAGTTTGAAAAAAAAATGCAAAAACAGTTTTTTCCTTTAAAAAAAAACAGAAAACAAATTCACACTCCATCACAGCACCGTCACCACATCGGAGAAGCAAACTCCCCCAGAACAAAAAGGAGAGGAGGAATCCTAACACAGCACCGTCACCACATCGGAGAAGCAAACTCCCCCAGAACAAAAAGGAGAGGAGCAATCCTGAGACAGCACCGTCACCACATCGGAGAAGCAAACTCCCCCAGAACAAAAAGGAGAGGAGCAATCCTGAGACAGAACCGTCACCTCGGCACTTCAGTCTCAACATGGCGACACGCATTGCTGATTTCTCTCCAACCCGTTTCAACATGAAACTTTGAAATACAGGCAGGAATCTGCCACACGGAGCTCGAAACTCCACAGGTCCAGAAGGCATTGTTCATCATAAAGTCCGTGCACCACTCGGAGGACCAGTGTGACTCTTAATTAGCCAAAGTTATTAATTAACTGACAGAGCATGTGACGCGCGACTTCTCATACAAAACATCCGCTCAAGTCCCCGAAGAGAAAAGAGAGAGAGAGAGAGAGAGAGAGAGAGAGAGAGAGAGAGAGAAGAGAGAGAGAGAGTTAATCAATATATTATGTATCATTTCAGCAAATATGATGAGTGCGAAAGCAGTATAGCCGACTGCAATTTCGATGAAGCGAAGCTGTTTTTACCCTGTTCTTTCTAGAACACTCAGGTCAGTATGCATACATACATACATACATACATGCATACATACATACATACATACATACATACATACATACATACATACATACATACATACATACTTACTTACTTACTTACATACATACATACATGCATACAGAGAGAGAGAGAGAGAGAGAGAGAGAGAGAGAGAGAGAGAGAGAGAGAGAGAGAGAGAGAGAGAGAGAGAGAGAGAAAGAAAAAAAAGAGAGAGAGATGCATGTATGTATTAAAAAGAAATGTGGGAAAACAAACAAAACAGGGAGGGAGGAGGAGTACGAAATTAGGAATGAAAAAATCATGGAAATAGGTTTAAAATACACAATCATTCCCTGGCAGCATGTGGGAACCATTGTCCTTCCATGCAAAGACAGGGCCATTTATATCTCCATTGTAATTCAAGGTAAAGACAGGGCCATTTATATCTCCATTGTAATTCAAGGTAAAGACAGGGCCATTTATATCTCCATTGTAATTCAAGGTAAAGACAGGGCCATTTATATCTCCATTGTAATTCAAGGTAAAGACAGAGCCATTTATATCTCCATTGTAATTCAATGTAAAGACGGGGCCATATATATCCCCATTGTAATTCAATGTAAAGACGGGGCCATTTATATCCCCATTGTAATTCAATGTAAAGACAGGGCCATTTATATCTCCATTGTAATTCAAGGTAAAGACAGAGCCATTTATATCTCCATTGTAATTCAATGTAAAGACAGGGCCATTTATATCTCCATTGTAATTCAATGTAAAGACAGAGCCATTTATATCTCCATTGTACTTCAATGTAAAGACAGAGCCATTTATATCTGCACTGTACTTCAATGTAAAGACAGAGCCATTTATATCTCCATTGTAATTCAAGGTAAAGACAGAGCCATTTATATCTCCATTGTACTACAATATAAAGACAGAGCCATTTATATCTGCACTGTACTTTAATGTAAAGACAGAGCCATTTATATCTCCATTGTACTTCAATGTAAAGACAGAGCCATTTATATCTCCATTGTACTTCAATGTAAAGACAGGGCCATTTATATCTGCACCGTACTTCAATGTAAAGACAGAGCCATTTATATCTCCATTGTAATTCAAGGTAAAGACAGAGCCATTTATATCTCCATTGTACTACAATATAAAGACAGAGCCATTTATATCTGCACTGTACTTTAATGTAAAGACAGAGCCATTTATATCTCCATTGTAATTCAAGGTAAAGACAGAGCCATTTATATCTCCATTGTACTTCAATGTAAAGACAGAGCCATTTATATCTCCATTGTACTTCAATGTAAAGACAGAGCCATTTATATCTCCATTGTACTTCAATGTAAAGACAGAGCCATTTATATCTCCATTGTACTTCAATGTAAAGACAGGGCCATTTATATCTCCATTGTACTTCAATGTAAAGACAGGGCCATTTATATCTCCATTGTACTTCAATGTAAAGACAGGGCCATTCATATCTCCATTGTACTTCAATGTAAAGACAGGGCCATTTATATCTCCATTGTAATTCAATGTAAAGACAGGGCCATTTATATCTCCATTGTACTTCAATGTAAAGACAGAGCCATTTATATCTCCATTGTAATTCAATGTAAAGACAGGGCCATTTATATCTCCATTGTACTTCAATGTAAAGACAGAGCCATTTATATCTCCATTGTACTTCAATGTAAAGACAGAGCCATTTATATCTCCATTGTAATTCAATGTAAAGACAGAGCCATTTATATCTCCATTGTAATTCAATGTAAAGACAGAGCCATTTATATCTCCATTGTAATTCAATGTAAAGACAGAGCCATTTATATCTCCATTGTACTTCAATGTAAAGACAGAGCCATTTTATCTCCATTGTAATTCAATGTAAAGACAGAGCCATTTATATCTCCATTGTAATTCAATGTAAAGACAGAGCCATTAGTCTCCAGCTCCAACACCTTTGATTCGCTGATTCAGACTCGGCAGGGAGACACGGCTGATTGTGTCTGTGCTCTGATTCAGACTCGGCAGGGAGACACGGCTGATTGTGTCTGTGCTCTGATTCAGACTCGGCAGGGAGACACGGCTGATTGTGTCTGTGCTCTGATTCAGACTCGGCAGGGAGACACGGCTGATTGTGTCTGTGCTCTGATTCAGACTCGGCAGGGAGACACGGCTGATTGTGTCTGTGCTCTGATTCAGACTCGGCAGGGAGACACGGCTGATTGTGTCTGTGCTCTGATTCAGACTCGGCAGGGAGACACGGCTGATTGTGTCTGTGCTCTGATTCAGACTCGGCAGGGAGACACGGCTGATTGTGTCTGTGCTCTGATTCAGACTCGGCAGGGAGACACGGCTGATTGTGTCTGTGCTCTGATTCAGACTCGGCAGGGAGACACGGCTGATTGTGTCTGTGCTCCATCGGCATCAAATGGAGATATACCACAGTCTATAATTCTGTGGTATTCTCACCACTAAGGATTAAAAAAACAGAATCCAGCAGCATCTCAAAGCAGCCACATACACACACGCACGCACGCACGCACGCACGCACGCACGCGCACACACACACACACACACACACACACACACACACACACACACACACACACACACACACAACACACACACACACACACACATATATATATATATATATATATATATGTATATAGTGAGAGAGAGAGACAGAGAGAGACAGAGAGAGAGACTTAAGACTTAAGACTCAAAAACTTTATTACTCAAGGATAGAGATTTTAGGCAGTTCTTCCAATCTGTCCTTGCTATTCTACAACATTCAACTGAACACACTGCACATATTAATAATGGCAGAAACAAGAGAGAGAGAGAGAGAGAGAGAGAGAGAGAGAGAGAGAGAGAGAGAGAGAGAGAGAGAGAGAGAGAGACAGAGAGAGAGAGAGAGAGAGAGAGAGAGAGAGAGAGAGAGAGAGAGTGAGAGAGGGAGGGAGGGAGGGAGGGAGAGCTAACCACTATGACTGCTGACACTTTTTGACCTCTGTTTTTCTCAAGCATTGCTTCAAAGATTTCCTCCTTACATTTGATACTCGTTGCCAAATGATTTTTTCCGGCAACTTACTTTCTTACAACGCTTTTTTCTCGTTTTCCTTTTCAAATCTTCACCGGCTACGTTAGCGTGCCGTTGGATTCTGTTTCTGAACCTTTGGTAGTGATAATACCACAGATTTACAGACTGGTTTAATTTCATTTGATGCCACAGATTAACAGACTGGTTTAATTTCATTCGATACCACATATTTACAGACTGGTTTAATTTCATTCGATGCCACAGATTTACAGACTGGTTTAATTTCATTCGATACCACAGAATTTCATTCGATACCACAGATTAACAGACTGGTTTAATTTCATTCGATGCCACAGATTTACAGACTGGTTTAATTTCATTTGATGCCACAGATTTACAGATTGGTTTAATTTCATTTGATGCCACAGATTTACAGACTGGTTTAATTCATTTGATGCCACAGATTTACAGACTGGTTTAATTTCATTCGATACCACAGATTTACAGACTGGTTTAATTTCATTCGATGCCACAGATTTACAGACTGGTTTAATTTCATTTGATGCCACAGATTTACAGACTGGTTTAATTTCATTTCATGCCACAGATTTACAGACTGGTTTAATTTCATTCGATGCCACAGATTTACACAACTGGTTTAATTTCATTCGATACCACAGATTTACAGACTGGTTTAATTTCAGTTGATGCCACAGATTTACAGACTGGTTTAATTTCATTCGATGCCACAGATTTACAGACTGGTTTAATTTCATTCGATGCCACAGATACAGACTGGTTTAATTTCATTGGATGCCAAGGGAGCAAGGCATCTGAGCAGGCAGTATGAAGAGTTCTGTTTTCAGGATGGATTACAAAAGTCCCCATACGTTGCTAGTGGACATGGTTTTGATTCATAACCTTATGTGCCAGTTTTCCATTGCAGGTTTCTTTATCTTACCCCCACCCCCTCTTATTACTGACTGAAAAAAATCTTTGGCGGGCCATTATTGCAATGATAGAGGAATTGTTAGCTTGAACTTGTTTTTTCCCGTCTAGTAACTCAACAAGAGGGAAACAAACCACGTGCAGGCTAACAATTCCTCCGTTATTGCAGTAATGAACTGACAAATACCTTTAAAAGAATGACCAACAAAGTATGACGAGATTATATGGACGGGTATGATCACCACACGTAATACTACACATTCACCTCACTTTATCTTTATCCTCTGCCTGATGAAGTCAGTTCTGTTTTGTTCTGATCTTTCACCGGTCCCACAATGCATCCAACTTCCTGCTGAAGTCAGTTTTGTTTTGTTCTGATCTTTCACCAGTCCCATAATGCATTCCACTTCCTGCTGAAGTCAGTTTTGTTTTGTTCTGATCTTTCACCAGTCCCATAATGCAATCTACTTCCTGCTGAAGTCAGTTTTGTTTTGTTCTGATGTTTCGTTCTGCCGGAATCTCCCAGTGCAGCATTGTCCTTTGTTGCAGGCGACGGCTGTGAAGAGAAGAACGACAACTCGTGAACGTCGGCTTCAGCAACGATAAAGGACTTGTGACCTGGATAATGAACCACGAGACACGCTATAGCGTACTGACCTTGATAACGTCTAACGGAGTATGAACACTCTGTAGTGTAGTTTAACCTTGACCTTGATAATATCTAACGGACTATGAGACACTCTGTAGTGCAGGTCAAAGTTGACCTTGATATAACATATGACTATGAGACATTCTATAGTATAGTTTAAACATGACCTTAATGACATATAACAGACTATGTTACGCTCAATAGAAAAGTTTAAAAATTGATCTTGATAACATTTAACAGATTGTAATATACCCTGTAGTGTAGTTCAAACTTGGCGTTGACAACACAGAACAGACTATGAAGTACTCTGCAGTGTTGCTTAACTTGGCCTTCATAAAAGGACAAGGTCTACGTACATATCTTGTGAAGAGACCATCTGGTGTAACTCCGTTAGCTCACCCTTAGTGTAAAGGAAAGAAGACACAAGAGACCATCTGGGTTAACTCCGTTAGCTCATCTTTAGTGTAACTCCGTTAGCTCATCCTCAGTGTAACTCCGTTAGCTCAGCCTTAGTGTAAAGGAAAGAAGATACAGCCACAGACGAGAACTCGGAGTCGGTGTTATTCAAATCTTTCTTTTTCTTCATCACTGATGACAATAAATAGTCAAACATATGAAGTTGCGTGTTTATTAAAATGTTTCTGCCTGTATGTTTATTTTCCTCAAATTTCTCTTTTTCTATCTATTTGTTTGTCTGTCTGTCTGTCTCTCTCATTCTCTGTCTCTGTTTGTCTGTGTGTGTGTGTGTGTGTGTGTGTGTGTGTGTGTGTGTGTGTGTGTGTGTGTGTGTGTGTGTGTGTGTGTGTGTGTGTGTGTCTGTATGTGTGTGTGTGCTGTTGTTTGGCTTGAAGAACTAGGTCTGGGGGAAGAAGAGGGGGAGGGGACTGTTGTCCCTATCCTTATCTTATCAGCATACACTTTGAGTGACATTGTTGGTTTTTTTGGCTCCACCTGTTACTCCATGGTTAAAACACTGACGTGCTTTGGGGTCATGACAACTCCCTCGTGTCCTGACACTCACGTTTTATCGACTCTTATTTTGTCTACTTCGGTTTCTCACCCACTCTTGTCTCATCCACTCTCGTTTCATCCATCATGTGTTCCATTCAGCAGTTTGGTTCAGTACATAAACTCGTTCCACCTAGACCAGCTGAAGTCAGAAATGATGTCAAACATGTATATGGTTATTTATTTTTTTTAAAAAGAAAAAAAAGAAAGAAAAAAAAACAGAAAGGAAGAAACAGACAACCGAATCATTTCCCTGAGCGTCATTCCTTTCCACTTTCATTTAAACAGATTTTCAGATTAAAAGGCAAAATAAAACGAGGTTTGGTACCCATGACAGTTTTTAAACGCAGGCAACGTAAGGATATCTATCTATCAAAAGTTTAAATTTTTAAAAAAGCTTCGATTTTCAGCAATCTCATACAAACACTTGCACAAAAGTTAACCACCTCAACAGGACTTCTAACAGACTATGACAAGATGCTGCGCATGTGTGTCTTCCTTCTCCTGTCTGCTGGTCAGATCGTTATTCACACACACACCTGTGGGCAAAGTCCAGGAAAATCGCCAAAGGTTTTCACTCAATTCACCATTTTAGCCAGCAATCCGTAATAGCAACAGTGGCAATACGTGTTGCACGTGCAACGGGTGCTCACTGTGAATACTGCTCACACTGTTCAGCATGATACTGCACCTCTGTTAACACTGCTGACACTGTTCAGCATGATACTGCACCTCTGTTAACACTGCTCACACTGTTCAGCATGATACTGCACCTCTGTTAACACTGCTCACACTGTTCAGCATGATACTGCACCTCTGTTAACACTGCTCACACTGTTCAGCATGATACTGCACCTCTGTTAACACTGCTCACACTGCTCAGCATGATACTGCACCTCTGTTAACACTGCTCACACTGTTCAGCATGATACTGCACAAACAATTCTGTATTGGGTACAACACAGACATGCTAACATGAAGACGATTTTGAAACTATTTAAAAATGTAAGTTATTTTCAAGTAAGGATGTGGATGCATGATCTGAGCCACTCGCACATACAAACTGGGGGTCACCACTGTCATAGGCTCATGCAGCACAAGGGATCCACTCAGAGAACATCTGAAGTCAGTTATGTGACCTACCAGATACTACATCAAGAGAAAGATAAGTGATTCACCTGAAGGCTTCTGAGAGAGAGAGAGAGAGAGAGAGAGAGAGAGAGAGAGAGAGAAGAGAGAGAGAGAGAGCATGGCCAATGTTTCAGACGGAGCACCTGACATCGAACCTGACCAATCAAAGTAAGCACATGGCTTAGTAAGCTGAACAGGTGTTGGGGGGTGGGGGTGGGGCAGAATGGATGATACATTCACGTATGCCCCGAACCTCCACTACCCTCCGGGGTACCTCGTGGTAGCAGATCCATTTCCCATTGTATGAATCGCACATGACCATTGCCACGTGTCTCCACACTGCTGTTGGTGACCATATGGAGTGTGCTGGTACTGCTTATATAAAGCGCAGCGACGCTGAGGGAAGCCCAGCCTGAGAAGACCGGGACAGAGACAGGGGAACGTCAGCGCTGTGCAAATATCTGAAGCCGTGACCATGGACCGTCGCTTGTTGCTGTGGGCTGGCCTCCTTGTCCTTGCTCTGCAGAGTAGGTGTCTGCTCCCCCCCCCCCCCCTCTCTCTCTCTCTCTCTCTGTCTCTGTCTCTCTCTGTCTCTGTCTCTGTCTGTCTGTCTGTCTCTCTCTCTCTCTCTCTCTCTCTCTCTCTCTCTCTCTCTCTCTTCATCAAGTCCCCTATCTCTCTCTCTCTCTCTCTCTCTCTCTCTCTCTCTCTCTCTCTCTCTCTCTCTCTCTCTCTCTCTCGTCAGTCTCCCCTATCTCTCTGTCTCTCTCTGTCTCTCTCTGTTTCTCTGCCTCTCGCTCTTTCTCTCTCTCCTTTTTTCTGTATGCCAAATGGGTCTTTCTGTCATGTATTTGTTTCTCTACTCCATCCCTTCTGTCTGCCGTGCAAGTGTCTTTCTTTTTTCGGTCTGTCTGGTGGTTATTGGTTGTATGTCTGCCTGTGGGGTTATTGTTTAACTATGTTTTCCCGTCTGCTGGGTAATTGTTGCTTTTTCGTCTGTCTGCTGCCTAATTGTCTGTTTTGCCATGTGACTGCTGGGCAATAGTCTGTTGTTGTTGTGTTTTCCAATCTGTTTGTTTGGAATCTGTCTGTTTTCTGTTTCCCGTCCGTCTGTGATGTGATTGTTTATTGTTCTTTTTCCGTCAGTCTGCGGGCCTTTTGGGGTCTCTTTTTTCTGGTCTGTCTGCCCGGAGGCCTAATTGTTTGTTTTGTTTTTCTGTCTCTCTGCTGTGTAATGCTCTTGTTTTTCTGTCTGTCTGCAGGGTAATTGTTTGCTGTTCCTTATGTTTGTCTGCTTCCAATTGTTTGTCATTTTTTTCTCTCTCTGTCTGCTTGGCAATTGTTTGTCTTCTTTCATTTGTCAGTGTGCTGGGCAATTGTTTCTCTTCTTTTTGCCATTTGTCTGTGGGGCTTTCCGTTGCCTTCTTTTCGTCTGTGGCTGCTGATTTGGTGTCTGCCTTTGTCTTTGTCTGCTGGTGAAGTGTCAGCCTCCTCTTCTCTGTTTTCCAGCCAACGATCTCTTCCCCCCACCCCCCATCCCCACCCCCACCTCCCTCTGCTGGGTAAGTGTCTGTCTTCCTCCCTCCTGCTGGGTAATTGAGGACGTCCGTCTTCTCTCTGTCTGTCTGCTGAAGGAGTCTTCTCCCAGTCTATCTGCAGAGGAGTCGCGGCATTTCTTCATTTTCACATTCTCAGCAGCAAGAAGCAGCAGAAAGGGAATGGCAATGTTCCGACAATTATTGTCACCATGAGGTGTAGTTTAACGGTCACAGTAAGAAACACTGTCACAATAGGGTGCAGTTTACATAGTGACCGTTTATGTTCTCATATTAACCTACCGCTTATAATGTGACAAAGACATTCAGTATACACAGTCACATATACTTTCCAAGCCATTCATATCGTCACCATTCCATGCAGCTTATTCCGTCTGTCATGCGCCCCAGAAAAGAAATTCCCTTTTCCACTTCAAACCAGCATACCTGCTCTGCAGATACTTAAGATGTTTTCAGGAGAACTTTAACTGGAGTGATTGAAAACTCACCTCGACAGGGTGCTTGCTCCTCAGTGATCAGTGCTTTGAACAGTGATTTGTACTCTTCTGAAAAATGAGGCAAACCGTCACTTTGGCGGAAGCAGCCGACTAGCAGAGAGAGAGAGAGAGAGAGAGAGAGAGAGAGAGAGAGAGAGTGTGTGTGTGTGTGTGTGTGTGTGTGTGTGTGTCAAGAAATAAGAGAGAGAGAGAGAGAGAGAGAGAGAGAGAGAGAGAGAGAGAGAGAGAGAGAGAGAGAAGAGAGAGAGAGAGATTAGCTAAGTGGAAAAGAACAGGATGAAGAAGTATGGTTTAGATATAGAGAGAGTTGAACTGTCAACTATTTGTAGGCTTGTAGGCGAGCGCCCTGTGCGTTAGAGGTATTACGTGGACGCAGCCCCTAACAGCCCTTGAGATGCTTCTGGGGCTACGAGCTTTGGACTGTCAGTAGAGACAAGAGTGTCGGTCATAAGGAACTCTCTGCATGGACAGAATGTCTGCTGTCGACAGATATTGTGGTTTGGAAATTTGATGAGATGATTGTCCTCACGAAAAGAATGTATTATTTTTGGTGACTGAGAAGAAAGAAGAGTTTTCCCCCATTGGAAAATTCAAAGGGGAATGGGGTTTGTGAACCCAGAATGGATTGTTGTTAAAATTCGAAGGGAAATGGGGTTTGTGAACCGAGAATGGATTGTTGTTAAAATTCGAAGGGAAATGGGGTTTGTGAACCCAGAATGGATTGTTGTTAAAATTCGAAGGGAAATGGGGTTTGTGAACCCAGAATGGATTGTTGTCAAAATTCGAAGGGAAATGGGGTTTGTGAACCGAGAATGGATTGTTGTTAAAATTCGAAGGGAAATGGGGTTTGTGAACCCAGAATGGATTGTTGTTGAAATTCGAAGGGAAATAAGGTTTGTGAACCCAGAATGGATTGTTGTTGAAATTCGAAGGGAAATGGGGTTTGTGAACCCAGAATAGATTGTTGTTTTTGTGAGTCAAACTGGTCGTCTGTATGACCTGAAAAGAAGTTTGTGAGATGGGTGAATGAACTGAGGTCAGTGTGACCTGGATATATATTCTGCAAGAACAATGCTAACACTTTAAATAGAAGGGACGTCTTGTTGAATAACGGATAAGAAGATTAAGAGGAAATGTTGAAATATTCTCGTGCCGAAAGAATTGGAGCTCCAATAGAAAGAAGAAAAAATTCTCTCAGGGCAAAGAGCAGAGTGTTGGACAATAGACAACACCTAGTCTGTCTGTCTCGACAGAGTTTCGATTCTCAACTTAAGCAGTTGTTTACTCTGTTACATTTATTTTGTTTTTCTTTTTCCACTTTTGCATCTTCTTTTCTTCTTGCTTTTTGTTTGTTTGTTTGCATGTATCCCTGTTCTGTTTGATTTATCTATGTGATCTCCTTCAAGATCTGATGCACTGAGAACGACGTAGACACGTGTTTCATTTCCCTCTTTTAGTGTGTGTGGGCCTAGGGAGGACAGATAATGCAATTTACTAGTAGTGGCAGTGGCAGTAGTAGTATAGCAGCGGCAGCAGCAGCAGATGCAGTAGTAGTAGAAATGGTAGTAGTTGTAGTAGCAGTAGTGATGGTGGTAATAGTACTAGAAGTAGAGTTAGCAGCCGCAGCTGCAGTTGTAATAGTAGTAATAGTAGCAGCAGTAGTAGTAGTGCAACACAATTCATTGTTATTATCATTTCATTTCGACTATCACTAGGGGAATGGCAACAGACCAGGTAACTTGACTTAAAAGAAATTTGCATCAGAAACTACAGCACGGAAATTCATAAATAAATTTTGACAAGTGAAGACCAGGAAAAAATGGGTATGAAAGACTGGATTTCGAATTCGTAAGTTCTTCAGTTTACCCTTGTGTGCGGCCATTTCTAACACGGATTGCAAGCTATAGGGGCGTGGACACTCAGTATAGGCGTACCATCGTCCAAACAGGCCTGAATTGCAGACAGTGCAAACTACAGCAATTAGTGCCAGGTCACAGGCCAAAATTACAAATGATGTGAAACAGCAATTAATGTATAAATACAGCAAGAAACGTTTTTCTCCTCACGAAACGACGAACCAAGGGCAGCATTTTCCCTCTACTTCTTTCGATCGCCACAATCATCATCTCCCAGCTTGGTAGACATACACAATGACCTTACACAATACAGCACAGACAAACAACGAAAAACAAAAGCGAAAGCAAACAAACAAACAAACTCAAATTCATAGGGGGAAACTTTCTTGATCTGTTTACTTACACCTGCCACGCAGCATCCACCTGTAC
>CM031605.1:1254843-1259843 GCA_018398815.1 Conus ventricosus
TTTGCTGTAATGGCTGTTCCTTGGCATGTCTTTTAAAATTGTCAATAATGATTCTATTTGATGCATATGTACTGATAATGTTTTTAAACAGAATTTTGTATGCGTGTATATGCTACTTGTATACGTACATACGCAGAATTGCTAAATGCGTAAAATTAATTGTTTGAAGTTCAGTGATTTAATTTTTTTCCTTATCCATTGTAATGTTTGTATTCCCTTTCCCCTCCCATCCCATTTCTTCTATTAATTATTAGCATTGTTAAGATGGCTTGATGAAAAAAAGTGATTTAGTTCGCTTATTCAATGTTTCCATCTATAAATAAAATTTTTGAATTGAATTGAATTGAATTCAATTGAACACACCACACACACACACACACACACACACACACATACATACACACATACGCGCGCGCGTTCTCGCTCGCGACAAATTTAATACTCTCTCTCTCTCTCTCTCTCTCTGTCTCAATCTCTCTCTCTCTCTCTCTCTCTCTCTCTCTCTCTCTCTCTCTCTCTCTCTCTCTCTCCCTCGTCATCGACCTTTTGTTCCCTCTCCTCCTCCTCCTTCTCCGCTTCTTCTTTCTCCTCAGCTTCTATGTTACACAGAAAAACATGCTACAAACTCACTTCTACAAACTCACTTCTCTGTAAATGCAAAAAAAGAAAAAACAACCAAAAAAACAACAACAACAAAAAAATGCTTCCATGCTAATTTATTCTCGACTTTTTCTTTTCTCTACTTCAGCCCCACGACCTACACCCCCCCCCCCCCATCCCCCGCCACCACCGCCCCCTTTGTCTTTGGTTGTTGTTGGATGCATGTGAATGTTCAAATGAACTAAATACAAACATTGTAAGAAAAAACAAGTTAGTTTGGCCCAGTTCATGCCAGTGCCATTTGTTCATTTTCACACACACACACATATATATTATATATATATACAACAAACTAATACATTCCAAGGATAAGTACCGAGCACCGTTCCAGCAACTTACAGAGCAGCTTGGTGTTGCAATGACTGCAAGAAATATTGAATTATAAACAAGCTTGCTCTTATGTCTTAGATTGAAGAAATAGGTGGAGATACGCATTCATATCTGCAGTGGTAGATGATTCTGCCTAACTAACAGTATGTGCTTGAGTGGGTGAATGGGGAAAATAAAATAATATGCTTCTCAAAAATGAGCCTTCAGCAGCTTATATTCTTCAAGGGGGAGAGACATCCTCCAATAGGGAGGAAAACTCACTAACATATAACTCCTGGTCATATACCGATATTTCGAAACTTGGTTGTTTCTCCTCGGTGACCGCGGAAAGTGGTAATATGACTCCTCTGCCTTTTCAGTTTTAAGAAGAATAGCAATCCCAGAAAAGGCTGGTGTGCAATACCGTAGTATGTTTGTTGATGTTTTCAAAAAACCAACCAAAGGTGCCATCTAAGAAGCAAAAGAAAATCACGAAAGAGCAAAACAAGCTACATTTTCTTGTGAAAAGTAGAAAATATAAAAAGATATCCTAAGACACAAGTGCTGAGGGCCAGTTCTGGAATGAATCCGCAAGGGACTAAAATACAACAAACATGTATATATACATATACATATATATAACACAACCGCGCGCGCGTCTTCTTTTCTCTTGTTGTTTGTCTGTATGTTTTTGTTATCTCTGTTCTGTTTTGTTTTATCTATGTGATCTCCTTCAAGATCTGATGCACTCAGAACTACGTAGACACGTGTTCCATTTACATTTTTAGTGTGGGTGGACGCGCGATTGTGTGTGTGTGTGTGTGTGTGGTGTGTGTGTGTGTGTGGTGTGTGTGTGTGTGTGTGTGTGTGTGTGTGTGTGTGTGTGTGTGTGTGTGTGTGTGAAACGAACATATGGCACTGGCATGAACTGGGCCAAATTACATTCTTCTCTTCTCTCTCTCTCTCTCTTCTCTCTCTCTCTCTCTCTCTTCTCTCTCTCTCTCTCTCTCTCTCTCTCTCTCACTCTCTCTCTCACGCACACACACATGCACACATACACACACACACTCACACTCACACACACTTACACACACAAACACTCTCACACACACACACACACACACACACACACACACACACACACACACACACACACACACACACACACACACACACACACACACACACACATACACACACACACACACACGCGCGCGCGCGCGCGCACAAACACACACATATACCATACCCATACACACACACACACACAACACACACACCACACACACACACACACACACACACACACACTCACTCTCTCTCTCTCTCTCACACACATACACACACGCTCACTCACACACACGCATACAAACACACACACACATACACACCCATACACATACATACACACACACACACACACACACACACACACACACACACACACATACACACACACACACACACACACACACACACACACACACATACACACACACACACACACACACACACTCACACACACACACACACACACACACACACACACACACACACACACACTCGCACCCCCCCCCCCCCCCCACACACACACAGTATTTACAACACAGTTGCTACTCTGAACACTATTTACTACACACATTTGCTGCTATGAACAGTGTTTACAACATTTACAACACAGTTGCTACTCTGAACACTATTTACTACACACATTTGCTGCTATGAACAGTGTTTACAACACAGTTACTACTATGAACAGCATTTACTACACAGTTATTACTATGAACAGTATTTACTACACATTTGCTACTGTGAACAGTATTTACTACACAGTTGCTACTGTGAACAGTATTTACCACACAGTTGCTACTCTGAACATTATTCACTACACAGTTGCTGGCATGAACAGTATTTACTACACAGTTACTGCTATGAACAGTATTTACACAGTTATACAAGGAACAGTATTTACACAGTTACTACAATGAACAGTATTTACACAGTTACTACAATGAACAGTATTTACACAGTTACTACACAGCTGCCTTTAGGACTCCTTGAGAAGGGAAGAAGATAACACAAAGTTGAATGGTGTTCTGTTGGTGTTCTGTTGCCCTGGGTGTCCTCGGGTATTCCTTTGCTTTCTCTGTCTCTCAGTCTCTGTCTGTCTGTCTGTCTGTCTGTCTGTCTGTCTGTCTGTCTGTCTGTCTGTCTCTCTCTCTCTCTCTCTCTCTCTCTCTCTCTCTCTCTCTCTCTCTCTCTCTCTCTCTCTCTCTCTCTCTTCTCTCTCTTATTCACATGTACGTGTTTGCCACATATTAAGTCAGTAATATATAGATATGAGCGATCGTAATCAAAAAGAGTCAGTGAGCTGTAATCTCTATAAACCATTGAATTCTGCTGGCATGGATGGTCACAGTGTCTGGCGTCAACAGCTGTTCTAGAAAATAGGAAATGCACAGTGACAGCATAGCGACAATACAGTGACGACCCAGCGGCGTCATAGTAACAACACAGTGATATTATGAGAACACAGTGACCACATTGTGATATTACAGTAACAAGACTTTGACGACACGGTGACAACACAGTGACAACATAATGACATCACAGTAACAACATAGCGACCACACGGTGACAACACAGTGACAACACAGTGACAACACATTGACAACACAGTGACCACATAGTGATATCACAGTAACAACACAGCGACGACACGGTGACAACACAGTGACAACACAGTGACCACATAGTGATATCACAGTAACAACACAGCGACGACACGGTGACAACACAGTGACCACATAGTGATATCACAGTAATAACACGGTGACATCTCAGTGATAACACGGTGACATCTCAGTGACAACACAGTGACAACACAATAAAACACAGTGACAATACCGTGACATCACAGAAAGAACGTAGTGACAAAATAGTGGCAATGCAGTGACATCATAGTAACAACACAGTGACAAAACAGTGACAACACAGTGACAACACAGTGACAACACAGTGACAACACAGTGACAACACGGTGACATCACAGTGACATCAGAATAACGACACAGTGACAGTACCGTGACATTACAGTAAGAACACAGTGACAACATGGTGACAACACAGTGACATCAGAATAACGACACAGTGACAGTACCGTGACATTACAGTAAGAACACAGTGACAACATGGTGACAACACAGTGACATCAGAATAACGACACAGTGACAGTACCGTGACATTACAGTAAGAACACAGTGACAACATGGTGACAACACAGTGACAAGAGAATAACGACACAGTGACAGTACCGTAACATTACAGTAAGAACTCAGTGACAACATGGTGACAACACAGTGACAACAGAATAATAACACAGTGACAGTACCGTGACATTACAGTAAGAACACAGTGACAACATGGTGACAACGGAGTGACATCATAGTAACAACACATTGACAACACGGTGACAACACAGTGACAACACAGTGACAACAGAATAACGACACAGTGACAGTACCGTGACATCACAGTAAGAACACAGTGACAACACGATAACAACGTAGTGGTACCATATTAACAACACATTGAGAACACGGTGAAAAACACAGTGACAACACAATAACAACACAGTGACAGTACCATGACATCACAGTAAGAACATAGTGACAACGTGGTGACAACACAGCTAGATACAGTGACATTACAGTGATAACACCGTGATATCATAGGGACAACACGAAGACAATACGTCGACATCACAGAAACAACACAGCCACATCACAGTGAAACAGAGTGACACCACAGTTACCTCATTGTAGCAACACAGTGACAATACAGTGACAACACTGTGACATCACAGCGACAACACAGCTACATCACAGTGAAACACAACAACACCACAGTTACCTCACTGTAACTACACAGTGACAATACAATGACAACACTGTGATATCACAGCGACAGTACAGCTACATCATAGTGAAAGACAGCGAATTCACAGTTACCTCACTGTAACAACACAGTGA
>CM031605.1:1267343-1284843 GCA_018398815.1 Conus ventricosus
TATGGCACAGGAAGGTCAGTGTCAGCAGTGATGTATGGGACAGGAAGGTCAGTGTCAGCAGTGATCTATTGGACAGGAAGGTCAGTGTCAGCAGTGATCTATGGCACAGGAAGGTCAGTGTCAGCAGTGATCTATGGCACAGGAAGGTCAGTGTCAGCAGTGATCTATGGGACAGGAAGGTCAGTGTCAGCAGTGATGTATGGGACAGGAAGGTCAGTGTCAGCAGTGATTGATGGACAGGAAGGTCAGTGTCAGCAGTGATGTATGGACAGGAAGGTCAGTGTCATCAGTGATGTATGGGACAGGAAGGTCAGTGTCAGCAGTGATGTATGGACAGAAGGTCAGTGTCAGCAGTGATCCATGGGACAGGAAGGTCAGTGTCAGCAGTGATGTATGGACAGGAAGGTCAGTGTCAGCAGTGATCTATGGGACAGGAAGGTCAGTGTCAGCAGTGATCTATGGACAGGAAGGTCAGTGTCAGCAGTGATAGATGGACAGGAAGGTCAGTGTCAGCAGTGATGTATGGGACAGGAAGGTCAGTGTCAGCAATGATGTATGGGACAGGAAGGTCAGTGTCAGCAGTGATCTATGGGACAGGAAGGTCAGTGTCAGCAGTGATAGATGGAGAGAAAGGTCAGTGTCAGCAGTGATAGATGGACAGGAAGGTCAGTGTCAGCAGTGATGTATGGCACAGGAAGGTCAGTGTCAGCAGTGATAGATGGACAGGAAGGTCAGTGTCAGCAGTGATGTATGGCACAGGAAGGTCAGTGTCAGCAGTGATCTATGGGACAGGAAGGTCAGTGTCAGCAGTGATCTATGGGACAGGAATGTCAGTGTCCAGCAGTGATGTATGGGACAGGAAGGTCAGTGTCAGCAGTGATGTATGGGACAGGAAGGTCAGTGTCAGCAGTGATAGATGGACAGGAAGGTCAGTGTCAGCAGTGATGTATGGGACAGGAAGGTCAGTGTCAGCAGTGATCTATGGGACAGGAAGGTCAGTGTCAGCAGTGATCTAGGGACAGGAAGGTCAGTGTCAGCAATGATGTATGGGACAGGAAGGTCAGTGTCAGCAGTGATCTATGGACAGGAAGGTCAGTGTCAGCAGTGATCTATGGGACAGGAAGGTCAGTGTCAGCAGTGATGTATGGGACAGGAAGGTCAGTGTCAGCAGTGATCTATGGACAGGAAGGTCAGTGTCAGCAGTGAGTATGGGACAGGAAGGTCAGTGTCAGCAGTGATCTATGGGACAGGAAGGTCAGTGTCAGCAGTGATGTATGGGACAGGAAGGTCAGTGTCAGCAATGATGTATGGCACAGGAAGGTCAGTGTCAGCAGTGATCTATGGGACAGAAGGTCAGTGTCAGCAGTGATCTATGGCACAGGAAGGTCAGTGTCAGCAGTGATCTATGGGACAGGAAGGTCAGTGTCAGCAGTGATCTATGGGACAGGAAGGTCAGTGTCAGCAATGATGTATGGGACAGGAAGGTCAGTGTCAGCAGTGATCTATGGGACAGGAAGGTCAGTGTCAGCAGTGATCTATGGGACAGGAAGGTCAGTGTCAGCAGTGATCTATGGGACAGGAAGGTCAGTGTCAGCAATGATGTATGCGGACAGGAAGGTCAGTGTCAGCAGTGATCTATGGGACAGGAAGGTCAGTGTCAGCAGTGATCTATGGACAGGAAGGTCAGTGTCAGCAGTGATCTATGGGACAGGAAGGTCAGTGTCAGCAGTGATGTATGGGACAGGAAGGTCAGTGTCAGCAGTGATGTATGGGACAGGAAGGTCAGTGTCAGCAGTGATCTATGGGACAGGAAGGTCAGTGTCAGCAGTGATCTATGGGACAGGAAGGTCAGTGTCAGCAGTGATGTATGGGACAGGAAGGTCAGTGTCAGCAGTGATTGATAGACAGGAAGGTCAGTGTCAGCAGTGATGTATGGGACAGGAAGGTCAGTGTCAGCAGTGATCTATGGGACAGGAAGGTCAGTGTCAGCAGTGATGTATGGGACAGGAGGTCAGTGTCAGCAGTGATCTATGGGGACAGGAAGGTCAGTGTCAGCAGTGATCTATGGGACAGGAAGGTCAGTGTCAGCAGTGATGTATGGGACAGGAAGGTCAGTGTCAGCAGTGATTGATAGACAGGAAGGTCAGTGTCAGCAGTGATGTATGGGACAGGAAGGTCAGTGTCAGCAGTGATCTATGGGACAGGAAGGTCAGTGTCAGCAGTGATGTATGGGACAGGAACGTCAGTGTCATCAGTGATCTATGGCACAGGAAGGTCAGTGTCAGCAGTGATGTATGGGACAGGAAGGTCAGTGTCAGCAGTGATCATTGGACAGGAAGGTCAGTGTCAGCAGTGATCTATGGCACAGGAAGGTCAGTGTCAGCAGTGATCTATGGCACAGGAAGGTCAGTGTCAGCAGTGATCTATGGGACAGGAAGGTCAGTGTCAGCAGTGATGTATGGACAGGAAGGTCAGTGTCAGCAGTGATTGATGGACAGGAAGGTCAGTGTCAGCAGTGATGTATGGGACAGGAAGGTCAGTGTCATCAGTGATGTATGGGACAGGAAGGTCAGTGTCAGCAGTGATGTATGGGACAGGAAGGTCAGTGTCAGCAGTGATCCATGGGACAGGAAGGTCAGGTGTCAGCAGTGATGTATGGGACAGGAAGGTCAGTGTCAGCAGTGATCTATGGGACAGGAAGGTCAGTGTCAGCAGTGATCTATGGGACAGGAAGGTCAGTGTCAGCAGTGATAGATGGACAGGAAGGTCAGTGTCAGCAGTGATGTATGGGACAGGAAGGTCAGTGTCAGCAATGATGTATGGACAGGAAGGTCAGTGTCAGCAGTGATCTATGGACAGGAAGGTCAGTGTCAGCAGTGATAGATGGAGAGAAAGGTCAGTGTCAGCAGTGATAGATGGACAGGAAGGTCAGTGTCAGCAGTGATGTATGGCACAGGAAGGTCAGTGTCAGCAGTGATAGATGGACAGGAAGGTCAGTGTCAGCAGTGATGTATGGCACAGGAAGGTCAGTGTCAGCAGTGATCTATGGACAGGAAGGTCAGTGTCAGCAGTGATCTATGGGACAGGAATGTCAGTGTCAGCAGTGATGTATGGGACAGGAAGGTCAGTGTCAGCAGTGATGTATGGGACAGGAAGGTCAGTGTCAGCAGTGATAGATGGACAGGAAGGTCAGTGTCAGCAGTGATGTATGGGACAGGAAGGTCAGTGTCAGCAGTGATCTATGGGACAGGAAGGTCAGTGTCAGCAGTGATCTAAGGGACAGGAAGGTCAGTGTCAGCAATGATGTATGGGACAGGAAGGTCAGTGTCAGCAGTGATCTATGGGACAGGAAGGTCAGTGTCAGCAGTGATCTATGGGACAGGAAGGTCAGTGTCAGCAGTGATGTATGGGACAGGAAGGTCAGTGTCAGCAGTGATCTATGGGACAGGAAGGTCAGTGTCAGCAGTGATGTATGGGACAGAAGGTCAGTGTCAGCAGTGATCTATGGGACAGGAAGGTCAGTGTCAGCAGTGATGTATGGGACAGGAAGGTCAGTGTCAGCAATGATGTATGGCACAGGAAGGTCAGTGTCAGCAGTGATCTATGGGACAGGAAGGTCAGTGTCAGCAGTGATCTATGGCACAGGAAGGTCAGTGTCAGCAGTGATCTATGGGACAGGAAGGTCAGTGTCAGCAGTGATCTATGGGACAGAAGGTCAGTGTCAGCAATGATGTATGGGACAGGAAGGTCAGTGTCAGCAGTGATCTATGGGACAGGAAGGTCAGTGTCAGCAGTGATCTATGGGACAGGAAGGTCAGTGTCAGCAGTGATCTATGGGACAGGAAGGTCAGTGTCAGCAATGATGTATGGCACAGGAAGGTCAGTGTCAGCAGTGATCTATGGGACAGGAAGGTCAGTGTCAGCAGTGATCTATGGGACAGGAAGGTCATGTTCAGCAGTGATCTATGGGACAGGAAGGTCAGTGTCAGCAGTGATAGATGGACAGGAAGGTCAGTGTCAGCAGTGATGTATGGGACAGGAAGGTCAGTGTCAGCAGTGATGTATGGGACAGGAAGGTCAGTGTCAGCAATGATGTATGGGACAGGAAGGTCAGTGTCAGCAGTGATCTATGGGACAGGAAGGTCAGTGTCAGCAGTGATGTATGGGACAGGAAGGTCAGTGTCAGCAGTGATGTATGGGACAGGAAGGTCAGTGTCAGCAGTGATCTATGGGACAGGAAGGTCAGTGTCAGCAGTGATGTATGGGACAGGAAGGTCAGTGTCAGCAGTGATGTATGGGACAGGAAGGTCAGTGTCAGCAGTTATCTATGGGACAGGAAGGTCAGTGTCAGCAGTGATAGATGGACAGGAAGGTCAGTGTCAGCAGTGATCTATGGCACAGGAAGGTCAGTGTCATCAGTGATCTATGGCACAGAAAGGTCAGTGTCAGCAGTGATCTATGGCACAGGAAGGTCAGTGTCAGCAGTGAGAGATGGTCAGGAAGGTCAGTGTCAGCATTGATCTATGGGACAGGAAGGTCAGTGTCAGCAGTGATCTATGGGACAGGAAGGTCAGTGTCAGCAGTGATCTATGGGACAGGAAGGTCAGTGTCAGCAGTGATCTATGGGACAGGAAGGTCAGTGTCTGTCAGCAGTGATCTATAGAACAGGAAAGTCCAGAAAGGCACCATGCATGCCACAACCCTCAACACACATATAGCTGAAGTATGTGTTTGTACAAAAAAACAACAACAAAAAAACCCGACTTCGTACATCATTACACTTTTAAAACGTGGTGCTTCCATATATATCAGGAAAATTTTAAAAAATTCCAAAGCCTCTCTCTGTCTCTCTCTCTCTCTCTCTCTCTCTCTCTCTCTCTCTCTCTCTCTCTCTCTCTCTCTCTCTCTCTCTCTCTCTCTCTCTCTCCTCTCTCTCTCTCTCCACACACGCACACGCTGTCACACAGATATGCACACACACATACACACACACGCGCACACACACACACACACACACACACACACACACACACACACACACACACACACACACACACACACACACACACACACACACACACACACACACACACACACACACACGTGCGCACGCCCGCACATCCTTATCAGTTCTTTTTTCTCGTTTTTATGCAGGTTACACGATTGAAAAAGACACAGTCATGTGCGTTCCCAATTTCTACGAATGTTTCTTCTATCAGACGGCCTCCATTGCAGAGGGCTGCAGGTGAGTGGAATGTATCAGTGGAAAACATTCCTTGATACAGTTGGAATGGAATATGTCAAAGTACAGCATTCTTTAACATAGGTGAAATGGAATATGTCAAAGTACAGCATTCTTTAACAAAGTATGACTGGAATATGTCGGCGTACAATCATCTTGAGCACGGCATGACGGGAATATCGTAGCGTAAAACCTTTGACACAGTGAGACTGGAATTTGACAGTGTGTACCCTTCTTTGACACAGTGAGACTGGAATTTGGCAGTGTGTACCCTTCTTTGACACAGTGTGACAGGAATTTGACAGTGTGTACCCTTCTTTGACATAGTGTGACAGGAATTTGACAGTGTGTACCCTCTTTGACACAGTGTGACAGGAATTTGACAGTGTATACCCTTCTTTGACACAGTGTGACAGGAATTTGACAGTGTGTACCATTCTTTGACACAGTGTGACAGAAATTTGACAGTGTGTACCATTCTTTGACACAGTGTGACTGGCATTTGACAGTGTGTACCCTTCTTTGACACAGTGTAACAGGAATGTGCCAGTGTACAACTATCCTTGACATATTATGACAGGCTATGTCGGCGTGCAACCTTCTTTAACACGGTGGGACTGGAATATGGCAGCGTAAACCCTTCTTTTAACACCACGTGACTGGAATATGGCAGCGTAAACCCCTCTTTTAACACCACGTGACTGGAATATGGCAGCGTAAACCCTTCTTTTAACACCACGTGACTGGAATATGGCAGCGTAAACCCCTCTTTTAACACCACGTGACTGGAATATGGCACTGTAAACCCTTCTTTTAACACCACGTGACTGGAATATGGCAGCGTAAACCCTTCTTTTAACACCACGTGACTGGAATATGGTGGCGTAAACCCTTCTTTTAACACCACGTGACTGGAATATGGCAGCGTAAACCCTTCTTTTAACACCCCGTGACTGGAATATGGCAGCGTAAACCCTTCTTTTAACACCACGTGACTGGAATATGGCAGCGTAAACCCCTCTTTTAACACCACGTGACTGGAATATGGCAGCGTAAACCCTTCTTTTAACACCCCGTGACTGGAATATGGCAGCGTAAACCCTTCTTTTAACACCACGTGACTGGAATATGGCAGCGTAAACCCTTCTTTTAACACCACGTGACTGGAATATGGCAGCGTAAACCCTTCTTTTAACACCACGTGACTGGAATATGGCAGCGTAAACCCTTCTTTTAACACCACGTGACTGGAATATGGTGGCGTAAACCCTTCTTTTAACACCACGTGACTGGAATATGGTGGCGTAAACCCTTCTTTTAACACCACGTGACTGGAATATGGCAGCGTAAAATCCTTTTTAGCACAGTATTACTGGACTATATCAGCGCACGGCAGTTTTAATTTCAGTTGATGAAGAAGATCACACAGGTCATTATCAGCTTCGTTGTATCAGGACTGTACAGGTCAATGTCAGCGTCATTGTATCAGGACTGTACAGGTCAATGTCAGCTTCACTGTATCAGGACTATACAGGTCAATGTCAGCTTCATTGTATCAGGACTGTACAAGTCAATGTCAGCTTCATTGTATCAGGACTATACAGGTCAATGTCAGCTTCACTGTATCAGGACTATACAGGTCAATGTCAGCTTCATTGTATCAGGACTATACAGGTCAATGTCAGCTTCATTGTATCTGGACTATACAGGTCAATGTCAGCTGCATTGTATCAGGACTATACAGGTCAATGTCAGCTTCACTGTATCAGGACTATACAGGTCAGTGTCAGCGTCATTGTATCTGGACTGTACAGGTCAATGTCAGCGTCATTGTATCAGGACTATACAGGTCAATGTCAGCTTCACTGTATCTGGACTATACAGGTCAATGTCAGCTGCATTGTATCAGGACTATACAGGTCAATGTCAGCTTCACTGTATCAGGACTATACAGGTCAATGTCAGCGTCATTGTATCTGGACTGTACAGGTCAATGTCAGCGTCATTGTATCTGGACTATACAGGTCTATGTCAGCGTCATTGTATCTGGACTATACAGGTCGATGTCAGCGTCATTGTATCTGGACTGTACAGGTCAATGTCAGCGTCATTGTATCTGGACTATGCAGGTCACTGTCAGCTTCACTGTATCTGGACTGTACAGGTCAATGTCAGCTTCACTGTATCTGGACTGTACAGGTCAATGTCAGCTTCATTGTATCAGGACTGTACAGGTCAATGTCAGCTTCATTTATCGGACTGTACAGGTCAATGTCACTTCATTGTATCAGGGCTTACGGGGCAATGTCAGCTTTTCTGTATCGGGCTGTACAGTCAATGTCACGCATTGTATCAGGGCATATCAGCGCCGGGATTTTTAGTTTCAGTTGTGAAGAAGATAAAAGGTCATTTCAGCTTCATTTTATCAGGACTATACAGTCTATACAACTTATTGTATCGCCGAGCCATGAGATGGGACGCACGGGGGGACGGCGGTTAATGGATCAGTAAAAGGGGGAAAAATAAACAATGGAGAGTAGGAAAGAGAATCTCAGGAAATGATTTACCCAAAGCCTGTTCCAACATTTGTCGATATTTAGTCAGGTCGCTTTTTAAAAACCCCCCCCACACGCACGCACGCAAAGCACGACGCACGCACGCACGCACGCACCCACGCAGCACGCAGCACGCACGCAAGCACGCACGCACGCACGCACGCACGCACGCACGCACGCACCACGCACGCACGCACGCACAAAACCACGCACGCACGCACGCACGCACGCCGCACCAACACACACACACACACACACCCACACACACACACACACAACACACCCACACACACAACACACCCACACAGTACGTACGCACGCCGCACTTATTTTCAAAGAGAGGAGAGAGGGAAAATGCATTTACCCATTTTAACAAATTCAGAAACGAAACATTTGTTGATACAAGCTAGACAGTGTTCTAACTGTCGAAAAAAGAGCGATTTAACGAAATAAAGAGACATCATAGCCCCCAGGATAGGTATTGCTGTACAGAAAAAGAGACATCATATACCCGCCAGGGCAGGTATTGCTGGGACAGAACTAAAGAACATCATATGACCCAACCAGGATATGGTTTGCTGTGACAGAACTAAGAGCACATTGACCCAGACCAGATATGGTATTTTTGGGGACAAACTAAAGAACATCATATGACCCAACCAATAGGATTGCTGTGACAGAAAATAAGACATCAAATTTACCCAGACCAACAGGTATTGCGTGCTGGGAAAGAGGGGTGAAAAGAAAGTGACAGACAACAACAGACAGGAAAAAAGAAAAGAGAGAGAGAAGAGAAGAAGAGAGAGAGAGAGAAAAAGAGAGAGAGAGAGAAGAGAGAGAGAGAGAGAGAAGAAGAGATTTACTCCTGCACATTGGTTTCAGCAAATTCGACCAGTAAAGCTGATAAAGCATGCAACACGAAGCGGGGAAAATGTTTTTTTTTGCCCTTTTTCCTTAAACACTCAGGGCTACATGTCAGTTCTTCATTGATATCCCATTGCAGCCGGTCATACATGTCAGCCCTTCATTGATAGGCTATTTTCAGTCAGGTCATACATTCGCCCTTTTATTGATTTTTGCCATTTCAGTCAGGGCAGTACATACATTTCATTGATATGCTTATTGCAGTCAGGTCATTTTTCATTGAAGTGCCATTGCGTCAGTCAGTTCTTCATTTATAGGCTCATTGCGTCAGGTCAGTTTTTCATTTATGTGCTCATTGCAGTAGGTCACTACTGTCGTTCTTCATTGAAGTGTTCATTGCAGTCAGGGAGTACATGTCAGTTCTTCATTGAAGTGCTCATTGCAGTGTCAGTTCTTCATATAGTGCCATTGCAGTCAGGCATTTTAAATTTAAGTGTCATTTCAGTCAGGTTTATACATTCATTTCTTCATTGATTGCTCATGCAGTCAGGTCAGTTGTTTTTTGAATGTTCATTGCAGTCAATCATCATTCAGTTCTTTTTGATATGCCATTGCAGTCAGGTCATTCTTCATTGATAGTCTATTGCAGTCAGGCAGTTGTTCATTGTATTTTCCCTTGTAGTCAGGCAGTTTTTCATTTGATGGCTTAAAAGCAGTCAGGCAGTACTTCATTGATATGCTCATTGCGTCAGGGCATACTTCATTATAGTGTTATTGCAGTCGGTCGTACTTTAGTTCTTTATCGATAGTGCTCATTGCGTCAGGTCAGACGTCAGTTCTTCTCGATAGTGCTCATTTTTTCTAGTCGTGCTTCATTATAGGCTCATTCAGTCAGGTGACATGTCCGTTCATTATTGATAGGACATGAAGTAGGTCAGTGCTTCATTGATAGTGCTCATTTGCAGTCAGGTCTGTTTCATTGATAGTGCTCATTGCACTGAGGTCATTTTTCATTGATAGTACTCACTGCAGTCAAGTCAGTTCTTCATTGATAGTGCCATGCAGTCAGGTCAGTACGAAATCAGTTCTTCATTGATAGTGAGCTCATTGCAGTCAGGCCCATCTTCATTGATAGTTCTCATTGCAGTCAGGTCAGTTCTTCATTGATAGTGCCTTTGGGCAGTCAGGTCAGTGTTCATTGATAGTGCTCATTGCAGTCAGGTCAGTAAAAGTCAGTTCTTCCATTGATAGTGCTCATTGCACTCAGGTCAGTTCTTCATTGATAGTGCTCATTGCAGTCAGGTCAGTTCTTCATTGATAGTGCTCATTGCAGTCAGTTCGTACGTATCAGTTCTTCATTGATAGTACTTATGTCAATGGGGTCAGTATATGTCAGTAAATGACCTGCTAAAGTCAGTTAGTGTTGTTAAGAGATGTCACTAGCCCCACAATGCATTCCACTTCCTGCGGGAATCACCAGATGCAGCAGCATCCTTTGTTGCAGACGACAGCAATGAAGAGGAGAACGACGACTGGAGAATGCCCCTCGCAGAGAGAAAAACGAAAACATGGCCTTGATCATGGACAACGGATTCGGAGATATCCTGAGAGTACTCCAAACGTCTTTTCCTAACACAAACCAGACCGTAAACACACTGCAGTTCTTAATAACCCGACATCAGACCAGCTAACACTGCAGGGATTTAATCTTTTTTCTTCTTCATAACAGAAACCAACCTGCAAACATACTGCAAGTAGTTTAATCTTCTTTTACACCAGACCTGTAAACATACTGCAGAGATTTAAATCTTTTCTTCCTAACATACACCAGACCTGTAAACATACTGCGGAGTAGTTAATCTTCTTCCTAACAGATAACAGACCTGAAACATACTGCAATGTAGTTTAATCTTTTTTCTTTCCAAAAAGAATTCAGGCTGTAAACTCTGCAGTACAGTTTAATCTTCGTCTTCCTAGCAGAAATCAGACATGTAAAGACACTGCAGTGCAATTTAAACTTCTTCATAACGCAAACCAGATCTACACACACACACACACACACACACACACACACACACACACACACACACACACACACACACACACACACACACACACACACACACACACACACACGCACACACACACACACACACACACCCGCGCGCGCACGCACGCACGCACGCACGCACGCACGCACGCACGCACGCACGCACGCACACACACACACACACACACACACACACACACACACACACACACATACACACACACACACACACACACACACACACAAAATAAATCCTTTTTTTAAATAAAATATATCCCTAGCACTGAGTGTTTTGACAGGGTATTACTTTAAAAAACGTTATATTGGCCGAAAATTATTTGACCATAAACCGAAATATGATGTTCTGCCCCCTTCAGTCAAACTCTTAGTATGTCCAGGGAAAAGTACGAATTGATTAGTGAGAAGATACTCAATCTGAAACACGTGACAATACCATCATCAGCAAGGTAGCCACAGACCAGGCAATCCCAGTCCTTCCTGTGCTTTTCCCACTATCATGTCATTGTCCTTTTTCTCTTCTGACAATAAATAATCCAAGACTGAAACTCTATGAGTGTTAACATGATTTATTGCCTAAGTATATCTGCCTGCGTGCTTCTCTCTCTCTCTCTCTCTCTCTCTCTCTCTCTCTCTCTCTCTCTCTCTCTCTCTCTCTCTCTCTCTCTATCTCTCTATCCCTCTCTCTCCCTCCCTTCCCCCCTCTCTCTCTCTCTCTCTCTCTCTCTCTCTCTCTCTCTCTCTCTTCTCCCATCTCTATCTCTCTCCCTCTCTCTCCCTCCCTTCCTCTCTCTCTCTCTCTTATTTTCTCCCTCCCTCCCTCCTGTGGTGTGTGTGTGTGTGCGTGCGTGCGTGCGTGCGTGCGTGTGTGCGTGCGTGCGTGCGTGCGTGCGTGCGTGCGTGTGTGTGTGTGTGTGTGTGTGTGTGTGTGTGTGTGTGTGTGTGTGTGTGTGTGTGTGTGTGCGTGCGTGCGTGCGTACGTGCGTGCGTGCGTGCGTGCGTGCGTGCGTGCGAGAAGGGGGTGGAGTGGGAAAAGAGAGGATGAGATGGAGATGTCTCCTCCATATCACCCCCACCATCACCACCACCCCATTTTTTTTCAATCTATTGACATAGATAGTAAAGGACCTCGCTGGTTTTCGGGCTGCCACCTGAGCAGGACAGGAAAGACCAGAAAGGACTGGACAGGACAGGCAGGACAAGACAGGGCAGGGTAGGACAGGACGGACCAGAAAGTACCGGACAGGACAGGAAAAGACAGGGCAGGGTAGGACAGGAAGGACCAGAAAGTACTCGACAGGGCAGGACAAGACAGGGCAGGCAGGACAAGACAGAGGAGGGTAGGACAGGAACGACCAGAAAGTACTGGATAGGACAGGGCAGGACAAGACAGGGCAGAGTAGGACAGGAAGGACCAGAGAGTACTAGACAAGGCAGGGCAGAACAAGACGGCAGGGTAGGACAGGAACGACCAGAAAGTACTAAACAGGACGGGCAGGACAAGACAGGGCAGGGTAGGACAGGAAGGACCAGAAACTACTAAACAGGACGGGCAGGACAAGACAGGGCAGGGTAGGACAGGAAGGACCAGAAAGTACTGGACAGGACGGGCAGGACAAGACAGAGCAGGGTAGGACAGGAAGGACCAGAAAGTACTAAACAGGACGGGCAGGACAAGACAGAGCAGGGTAGGACAGGAACGACCAGAAAGTACTAAACAGGACGGGCAGGACAAGACAGGGCAGGGTAGGACAGGAAGGACCAGAAAGTACTAAACAGGACGGGCAGGACAAGACAGAGCAGGGTAGGACAGGAAGGACCAGAAAGTACTAAACAGGACGGGCAAGACAAGACAGAGCAGGGTAGGACAGGAAGGACCAGAAAGTACTAAACAGGACGGGCAGGACAAGACAGGGCAGGGTAGGACAGGAAGGACCAGAAAGTACTAAACAGGACGGGCAGGACAAGACAGAGCAGGGTAGGACAGGAAGGACCAGAAAGTACTAAACAGGACGGGCAGGACAAGACAGGGCAGGGTAGGACAGGAAGGACCAGAAAGTACTAAACAGGACGGGCAGGACAAGACAGGGCAGGGTAGGACAGGAAGGACCAGAAAGTACTGGACAGGACGGGCAGGACCAGACAGGGCAGGGTAGGACAGGAAGGACCAGAAAGTACTGAACAGGACGGGCAGGACAAGACAGAGCAGGGTAGGACAGGAACGACCAGAAAGTACTAAACAGGACGGGCAGGACAAGACAGGGCAGGGTAGGACAGGAACGACCAGAAAGTACTGGACAGGACGGGCAGGACAAGACAGGGCAGGGTAGGACAGGAAGGACCAGAAAGTACTAGACAAGGCAGGGCAGAACAACGCATGGCAAGGTAGGACAGGAAGGACCAGAAAGTACTGACAGGACGGGCAGGACAAGACAGGGCAGGTAGGATAGGAAGGACCAGAAAGTACTGGACAGGACGGGCTGGACAAGACATGACAGGTAGGACAGGAAGGACCAGAAAGTACTGGATAGGGCAGGACAACAGAGGGCAGGACAGGACAGAAAGGACCAGAAAGTACAGGACAGGGCAGGACAACAGAGGGCAGGATAGGACAGGAAGGACCAGAAAGTACTGGACAGGGCAAGACAACAGAGGGCAGGACAGGACAGGGCAGGACAACAGAGGGCAGGACAGGACAGGGCAGGACAGCAGAAAGCAGGACAGGACAGGGCAGGACAACAGAGGGCAGGACAGGACAGGGCAGGACAACAGAGGGCAGGACAGGACAGGGTAGGACAACAGAGGGCAGGACAGGACAGGACAGGACAACAGAGGGCAGGACAGGACAGGAAAGGACAACAGAGAGCAGGACAGGACAGGACAACAGAGGGCAGGACAGGACAGGGCAAAGTAGGAAAGAACAGGCAGGCGGGACAGGACACAGCAGGGCAGGTAGCACTGGGCAGGGCATGGCGGGGCAGGACACAGGGCAGGTAGCACAGGGCAGGGCATGGCGGGACAGGACACAGCAGGGCAGGTAGCACAGGGCAGGGCATGGCGGGACACGACACAGCAGGGCAGGTAGCACAGGGCAGGGCATGGCGGGACAGGACACAGCAGGGCAGGTAGCACAGGGCAGGGCATGGCGGGACAGGACACAGGGCAGGTAGCACAGGGCTGGGCATGGCGGGGCAGGACAAAGGGCAGGTAGCACAGGGCAGGGCATGGCGGGGCAGGATACAGGGCAGGTAGCACAGGGCAGGTAGCACAGGGCAGGTAGCACAGGGCAGGGCATGGCGGGGCAGGACACAGGGCAGGTAGCACAGGGCAGGGCATGGCGGGACAGGACACAGGGCAGGTAGCACAGGGCAGGGCATGGCGGGGCAGGACACAGGGCAGGTAGCACAGGGCAAGGCATGGCGGGGCAGGACACAGGGCAGGTAGCACAGGGCAGGGCATGGCGGGGCAGGACACAGGGCAGGTAGAACAGGGCAGGGCATGGCGGGGCAGGACACAGGGCAGGTAGAACAGGGCAGGGCATGGCGGGGCAGGACACAGGGCAGGTAGCACAGGGCAGGGCATGGCGGGGCAGGACCAAGGGCAGGTAGCACAGGGCAGGGCATGGCGGGGCAGGACACAGGGCAGGTAGCACAGGGCAGGGCATGGCGGGGCAGGACACAGGGCAGGTAGCACAGGGCAGGTAGCACAGGGCAGGGCATGGCGGGACAGCACACAGCAGGGCAGGTAGCACAGGGCAGGGCATGGCGGGACAGGACACAGCAGTGCAGGTAGCACAGGGCAGGGCATGGCGGGAAAGGACACAGGGCAGGTAGCACAGGGCAGGGCATGGCGGGACAGGTCACAGGGCAGGTAGCACAGGGCAGGGCATGGCGGGACAGCACACAGCAGGGCAGGTAGCACAGGGCAGGGCATGGCGGGACAGGACACAGGAGGGCAGGTAGCACAGGGCAGGGCATGGCGGGACAGGACACAGGGCAGGTAGAACAGGGCAGGGCATGGCGGGGCAGGACACAGCAGGGCAGGTAGCACAGGGCAGGGCATGGCGGGGCAGGACACAGGGCAGAGTTGTGCAGGTTGGGGTAGGACAAGAGAGTCAGTGTAGGACATGACAGCGTAGTACAAAACAGAGCAGGACAGGACAGGACAAGCCAAGGTAGGTGGTGTTAGGAGGGGACAGGACAGGATAGGGCAGGGTAGGATAGGGTAGGGCAGGGTAGGATAGGTTAGGGCAGGGTAGGATAGGGTAGGGCAGGGTAGGTGGTGGTAGGAGGGAACAGGACAGGATAGGGCAGGGTAGGTGGTGGTAGGAGGGGACAGGACAGGATAGGGCAGGGTAGGTGGTGGTAGGAGGGGACAGGACAGGAGCAGGGCAGGGCAGGTGGTGGTAGGAGGGGACAGGACAGAGGAGGGCAGGGCAGGTTGTGGTAGGAGGGGACAGGGCAGAGGAGGCAGGGCAGGTGGTGGTAGGAGGGACAGGACAGGAGGCAGGGCAGGTGGTGGTAGGAGGGGACAGGAGAAGGATAGGGCAGGGCAGGTGGTGGTAGGAGTGGACAGGACAGAGGAGGGCAGGGCAGGTGGTGGTAGGAGGGGACAGGACAGGAGGCAGGGCAGGTGGTGGTAGGAGGGGACATGACAGAGGAGGGCAGGGCAGGTGGGGTAGGAGGGGACAGGACAGGAGGCAGGGTAGGTGGTGGTAGGAGGGACAGGACAGGATAGGGCAGGGTAGGATTGGGTAGTTCAGGGTAGGATAAGGGTAGGGCAGGGTAGGATAGGGTAGGGTAGGATAGGGTAGGGCAGGGTAGGATAGGGTAGGGCAGGATAGGTAGGGTAGGACAGGGTAGGATAGGGTAGGGCAGGTAGGATAGGGTAGATCAGGATAGGGTAGTGTAGGGAGGGTAGGGCAGGATATGCCATGATAGGGCAGGATAGGCAGAATAGCGCAGGATAGGGAGGATAGGGCAGGATATGCCATGATAGGGCAGGATAGGGCAGGTAGGACAGGATAGGGCAGGATAGAGCAGGATAGGGCAGGGTAGGATAGGGTAGGGCAGGGTAGGATAGGGTAGGTAGGGCAGGGTAGGATAGGGTAGGGCAGGATAGGTTAGGTAGGGCAGGGTAGGATAGGGTAGGGCAGGGTAAGATAGGGTAGGGCAGGAAAGGGTAATGTAGGAGGGTAGGGCAGGATAGCGCAGGGTAGGGAGGATAGGGCAGGATATGGCAGAATAGGGCAGGATAGGGCAGGTAGGACAGGATAGGGCAGGCTAGGACAGGATGGGGCAGGGTAGGGCAGGATAGGGCGGGGTAGGACAGGATAGGGCAGGATAGGGCAGGATAGGGCAGGATAGGGCAGGGTAGGGCAGGATAGGGTAGGGCAGGGTAGGATAGGGTAGGGCAGGGTAGGATAGGGTAGGGCAGGGTAGGGTAGGGCAGGGTAGGATAGGGTAGGGCAGTATAGGGTAGGGTAGGGCAGGGTAGGATAGGGTAGGGCAGGATAGGGTAGTGTAGGGAGGGTAGGGCAGGATAGGGCAGGGTAGGGAGGATAGGGCAGGATATGGCAGGATAGGGCAGGGTAGGACAGGATAGGGCAGGGTAGGACAGGATAGGGCAGGATAGGGCAGGGTAGGACAGGATGGGGCAGGGTAGGACAGTGTAGGACAGGATGGGGCATGGCATGCAGGGTAGGACAGGATGGGGCAGGGTAGGACAGGATAGGGCAGGATAGGGCAGGATAGGGCAGGGAAGAAAAGGAACGGGCAGGATAGGACACTCCAGGACAAAACAGGAAAGCGCATGGTAGGACAGGACAGTAGAGGACAGTACAGTACAGGGCAGGACGTGACAGGACAGGAATTCCTCATGGGGGCCGATACCTAGCAATTTAAGGGCGCTAAATGAACAAAATAAAGTTAAGTGGGGGCCGACACCTAGCAATTTAAGGGCGCTAAATGAACAAAATAAAGTTCAAGTGGGGGCCGAGACCTTGCAATTTTAGGGCGCTAAATGAACAAAATAAAGTTCAATGTTGGCCACCATGAGGTATTTGATCATGATTTAGAACAAGTCTAGTCTCCAAATTTGCTGTCCATCTTTCCCTGCCTTGCCCTGCCTTGCCTTGCTTTGTCTTGCCTTGTCTCCCCTTGTCTTGCCTTATCTCCCCTTGCCTTGCCTTATCTCCCCTTGTCTAGCCTTATCTCCCTTTGTCTTGCCTTATCTCCCCTTGTCTTGCCTTATCTCCCCTTGTCTTGCCTTGCTCATCCTTGCCCTTCCTCACCCTGCCATGCATGTTCTTGCCATCCTTGCCTTACTTGCTTTGCCTTAACTCACAGTCAAATTAAGTCGTTTTGTTAACAGATTTGACTATCATCACAGTAGTTTTGTGACTGTTAACAGGTTTGCCTATTATCACCCGTTTGTGACTGTTATCAGATTTGCCTGTCATTACCGTCGTTTTGTGACTGTTAACAGGTTTGCCTATTATCACCAGTTTGTGACTGTTAACAGATTTGCCTATTATCACCAGTTTGTGACTGTTAACAGATTCGACTATTATCACCGTAAACAGTACACAAGTAGGGTAACTTTTGCTCCCATAAGAAAACCTAACACAGAGTAACTTTTATTCAAGACTGACACAGCCTTTTATACTTGAATAAAGTCAGACAAACACAACGACGGACAGAAACAAATACGAATAACCTGGATTTAATTGAAACAAAATTGAAAATGAAATGAGGCAGGGAACAGTAAACA
>CM031605.1:1289843-1292343 GCA_018398815.1 Conus ventricosus
AAAATATAAAAAGATAGCATCTAAAGACACAAGTGTTGAAGGCCAGTTCTTGTAATGAATCCACAAGAGACTGAACTATAATAAACTAATAAATTCCAAGGGTAAGTAACTGAGCACCATTCCAGCAACTTTCAGAGCAGCTTGGTGTAGCAATGACTGCAAGAAATATTGAATTATAAACAAAGCTTGCTCTTATGTCTTAGATTTCAATCTCTCTCTCTCTCCTCTGTATATATATATATATATATATATATATATATATATTGAATTATAAACAAAGCTTGCTCTTATGTCTTAGATTGAAGAAATAGGGGGAAATAAGCATTCATATCTGCAGTGGTAGATGATTCTGCCTAACTAACAGTATGTGCTTGAGTGGGTGAATGGGAAAAAATAAAATAAATGCTTCTCACAATGAACCTTCAGCAAGCTTATAGTCTCCAAGGGGAGACATCCTCCAATAGGGAGGGAAATTCACTAACATATAACTCCTGGTCATATACCGATATTTCGAAACTTGTGGTTTTTCCTCAGTGACCGCGGAAAGTGGTAATTTGACTCCTCTGCCTTTTCAGTTTTAAGAAGAATGCAATCCCAGAAAAGGCTGGTGTGCAATACCGTAGTATGTTGTTGAGTTTTCAAAAAACCAACCAAAGGAGCCACCTAAGAAGCAAAAGAAAATCATGAAAGAGCAAAACAAGCTACATTTTTTTGTGAAAAGTAGAAAATATAAAAAGATATCCTCTTAAGACACAAGTGCTGAGGGTCAGTTCTTGGAATGAATCCGCAAGGGACTAAAATACAACAAACTAATAAATTCCAAGGATAAGTACCGGCGCACCGTTCCAGCAACTTACAGAGCAGTTTGGTGTTGCAATAACTGCAAGAAATATTGAATTATAAACAAAGCTTGCTCTTATGTCTTAGATTGAAGAAATAGGGGAGATAAGCATTCATATCTGCAGTGGTAGATGATTCTGCCTAACTAACAGTATGTGCTTGAGTGGGTGAATGGGGAAAAAATAAAATAAATGCTTCTCACAATGAACCTTCAGCAAGCTTATAGTCTCCAAGGGGAGACATCCTCCAATAGGAGGGAAACTCACTAACATATAACTCCTGGTCATATACCGATATTTCGAAACTTGGTGGTTTCTCCTCAGTGACCGCGAAAGTGGTAATTTGACTCCTCTGCCTTTTCAGTTTTAAGAAGAATGCAATCCCAGAAAAGGCTGGTGTGCAATACCGTAGTATGTTTGTTGAGTTTTCAAAAAACCAACCAAAGGAGCCACCTAAGAAGCAAAAGAAAATCATGAAAGAGCAAAACAAGCTACATTTTCTTGTGAAAAGTAGAAAATATAAAAAGATATCCTCTTAAGACACAAGTGCTGAGGGTCAGTTCTTGGAATGAATCCGCAAGGGACTAAAATACAACAAACTAATAATTCCAAAGATAAGTACACGCGCACCGTTCCAGCAACTTACAGAGCAGCTTGGGTGTTGCAATAACTGCAAGAAATATTGAATTATAAACAAAGCTTGCTCTATGTCTTAGATTGAAGAAATAGGGGAGATAAGCATTCATATCTGCAGTGGTAGATGATTCTGCCTAACTAACAGTATGTGCTTGAGTGGGTGAATGGGGAAAAAATAAAATAAATGCTTCTCACAATGAACCTTCAGCAAGCTTATAGTCTCCAAGGGGAGACATCCCCAATAGGGAGGAAACTCACTAACATGTAACTCCTGGTCATATACCGATATTTCGAAACTTGGTGGTTTCTCCTCAGTGACCGCGGAAAGTGGTAATTTGACTCCTCTGCCTTTTCAGTTTTAAGAAGAATGCAATCCCAGAAAAGGCTGGTGTGCAATACCGTAGTATGGTTTGTTGAGTTTTCAAAAAACCAACCAAAGGAGCCACCTAAGAAGCAAAAGAAAATCATGAAAGAGCAAAACAAGCTACATTTTCTTGTGAAAAGTAGAAAATATAAAAAGATATCCTCTTAAGACACAAGTGCTGAGGGTCAGTTCTTCGAATGAATCCCCAAGGGTACTAAAATACAACAAACTAATAAATTCCAAGGATAAGTACCGCGCACCATTCCAGCAACTTACAGAGCAGCTTGGTGTTGCAATAACTGCAAGAAATATTGAATTATAAACAAAGCTTGCTCTTATGTCTTAGATTGAAGAAATAGGGGGAGATAAGCATTCATATCTGCAGTGGTAGATGATTCTGCCTAACTAACAGTATGTGCTTGAGTGGTGAATGGGGAAAAAATAAAATAAATGCTTCTCACAATGAACCTTCAGCAAGCTTATAGTCTCCAAGGGAGACATCCTCCAATAGGGAGGGAAACTCACTAACATATAACTCCTATACACATAGCGATATTTCGAAACTTGGTGGTTTCTCCTCAGTGACCGCGGAAAGTGGTAATTTGACTCCTCTGCCTTTTCAGTTTTAAGAAGAATGCAATCCCAGAAAAGCTGGTGTGCA
>CM031605.1:1309843-1316146 GCA_018398815.1 Conus ventricosus
GTCATCAGGATCCTGATGACAGCGCAACGCGCTCGAAACAAATTTGTAGAGATTTCTTTTAATACCTTATTTTAACAAATATATATATATATATATATATAATATATATATTTTTTTTTTTTTTTTTTTTTTAAAGTAAACTATCTCATTTTTATTTCATTTTATTTTATTTTACTTCATTTTATTTTATTTTTGCTTTATTTTTTTAAAATTTATTTCATTTCATTTTATTTTGTTCATTTTATTTCATTTCGTTTCATTAAAAAAAAAATCTTGCTTGAAATTTTTTCAGTTCTTTTTATTTATGTTTTCAGAGAGGTGGTACTCTCTCATGTTCCCTGTTCTCTCAATGGCATGACTTCTGCAATGTGCAGAGAGGGGGTACTCTCTCATGTTCCCTGTTCTCTCAATGGCATGACTTCTGCAATGTGCAGAGAGGGGGTACTCTCTCATGTTCCCTGTTCTCTCAATGGCATGACTTCTGCAATGTGCAGAGAGGGGGTACTCTCTCATGTTCCCTGTTCTCTCAATGGCATGACTTCTGCAAAGTGCAGAGAGGGGGTACTCTCTCATGTTCCCTGTTCTCTCAATGGCATGACTTCTGCAATGTGCATTTCTTCCCAGTGTCCACGGCCACTGTGACCTTGGTCACATAGCCAACAGTCCTGTGCCTTGGTCACATAGCCAACAGTCCTGTGATCTTAATCACACAGCCAACAGTCCTGTGACCTTGGTCACATAGCCAACAGTCCTGTGATCTTAATCACACAGCCAACAGTCCTGTGACCTTGGTCACATAGCCAACAGTCCTGTGATCTTAATCACACAGCCAACAGTCCTGTGACCTTGGTCACATAGCCAACAGTCCTATGATCTTGGTCACATAGCCAACATCCTGTGACCTTGGTCACATAGCCAACAGTCCTGTGACCTTCACACAGCCAACAGTCCTGTGACCTTGATCACATAGCCAACAGTCCTGTGACCTTCACATAGCCAACAGTCCTGTGACCTTCACATAGCCAACAGTCCTGTGACCTTCACACAGCCAACAGTCCTGTGACCTTGATCACACAGCCAACAGTCCTGTGACCTTCACATAGCCAACAGTCCTGTGACCTTCACATAGCCAACAGTCCTGTGACCTTCACACAGCCAAAAGTCCTGTGACCTTGGTCACATAGCCAACAGTCCTGTGACCTTCACACAGCCAAAAGTCCTGTGACCTTGGTCACGTAGCCAACAGTTCTGTGACCTTGGTCACACAGCCAACAGTCCTGTGACCTTGGTCACATAGCCAACAGTCCTGTGACCTTGGTCACATAGCCAACAAACCTGTGACCTTGGTCACATAGCCAACAGTCCTGTGACTCAGGTCACATAGCCAACAAACCTGTGACCTTGGTCACATAGCCAACAGTCCTGTGACCTTCACACAGCCAACAGTCCTGTGACCTTGGTCACACAGCCAACAGTCCTGTGACCTTGGTCACATAGCCAACAGTCCTGTGACCTTCACACAGCCAACAGTCCTGTGACCTTCACACAGCTAACAGTCCTGTGACCTTGGTCACAAAGCCAACAGTCCTGTGACCTTCACATAGCCAACAGTCCTGTGACCTTGATCACACAGCCAACAGTCCTGTGACCTTCACATAGCCAACAGTCCTGTGACCTTGGTCACATAGCCAACAGTCCTGTGACCTTCACACAGCCAACAGTCCTGTGACCTTCACACAGCCAACAGTCCTTTGATCTTGATCACATAGCCAACAGTCCTGTGACCTTGATCACATAGCCAACAGTCCTGTGACCTTAATCACATAGCCAACAGTCCTGTGACCTCAATCACATAGCCAACAGTTCTGTGACCTTGGTCACATAGCCAACAGTCCTGTGACCTCAATCACATAGCCAACAGTCCTGTGACCTTCACACAGCCAACAGTCCTGTGACCTTCACACAGCCAACAGTCCTGTGACCTTCACAAAGCCAACAATCCTGTGACCTCAATCACATAGCCAACAGTCCTGTGACCTTCACATAGCCAACAGTCCTGTGACCTTCACAGAGCCAACAGTCCTGTGACCTTCACAAAGCCAACAGTTCTGTGACCTCAATCACATAGCCAACAGTCCTGTGACCTTGATCACATAGCCAACAGTCCTGTGACCTCAATCACATAGCCAACAGGCCTGTGACCTCAATGACATAGCCAACAGTCCTGTGACCTCAATCACATAGCCAACAGTCCTGTGACCTCAATCACATAGCAACAGTTCTGCGACCTTGGTCACACAGCCAACAGTCCGAGTGCATCTCAGCGTGTCTTTTTACCTCTACCCCCCTTCCCCTTCATCGGTCACCCTACTCCACCCTCCTCTCTCCCAGAGCAGACAGGGCACTGCTGAATAGACTGTCTGGGGACGTTGACTGGTGTGTGGATGATCTGCCATGGTGCCAGACTGGCTGCTCAATAGACTGCCCGGGGTGTTGACTGGTGTGTGGTATGATCTGCCATGATGCCAGACTGGCTGCTCAATAGACTGTCCGGGTGTTGACTGGTGTGTGGTATGATCTGCCATGGTGCCAGACTCACCGCTCAATAGACAGTCGGGGTGTTGACTGGTGTGTGGTATGATCTTCCATGGTGCCAGACTCACTGCTCAATAGACTGTCCGGGGTGTTGACTGGTGTGTGGTATGATCTGCCATGGTGCCAGACTCACTGCTCAATAGACTGTCCGGGGTGCTGACTGGTGTGTGGTATGATCTGCCATGTGCCAGACTCACTGCTCAATAGACTGTCCGGGGTGTTGACTGGTGTGTGGTATGATCTGCCATGGTGTCAGACTCCACCCACTACGTCCACCGCTGACGGCACTGAATACAGAGTTGGGAATCGTATAATGCCTTCACATCACTCCAACGCATTGTCTGTGAAATAGCAGCCCATTCACGTCGTGTGACACAGACGTTGGATTAATTAGCAACTTTTCAGAGGATAGTCTACTGTTTGCATGCTTTCTGTGAAATATTGCTTGTGGTGTTTTATTTATCCTTTAACAGAGATTCCCTGAATCATTGTTTTGTGACGTAGTAAGAGAGTTAAGCTTAAAGTAAAACTGGACCCGAATTGGATTAATCTTGATTGATTCATTCATTGAGTAACTGAATTGGGTTTAAACATAGAAGACCACCCTGGCGGGAGACCTGATTGAATTGTGGAGATATAACAGTGAATGGGGGTGTGGGATGGGTATTGAAAAAAAAAACACACACACACGTGATGGTCTGAGATATGAGATCAAAATATGTTCCTCTCCACTGATGCCACAGACTATAGAATTGTGTCGCTGCCTCTCATCGTTAGTCGATTGACCCTTAGTGTTATATTTGATGTCTTGGTCTAGGGCGTTTTGTCACGGGTCTTATGTCTGTTGATGCAGGTTCGTTAATCATGTCTCCTCTCATCTTTCTCATCACAGGTCGTTTGATCGTGGGCTGTACGGCTGCTTGAAGAGGTAAGCCTGGGTCATCGCTCTGTATTAGCTTTTTTTTTTCCTTTTCGGTTATCTGTCAGTCCATCGATCTCTGTTGGTTTTTCTGTAGTGAATGTAAACCGCAGATGATAAGTCACAGTCAGAGCATCACCATATGCTTCTTTCGTCGCTTTTGTCTTTTCTTTCCTTTCGTTCAATTTCTTTTTTATAGTGTTGTTTGTTGTTGTTGTTGTTGTCTTTGCTTTGTTTGTTTTGTTTTTGTCTGTCCATCTGATTCTGTTGGTAGAACTGTTGTGAATGTGAAAGGCAGGCTAGGGTCAACGTCAAAGCGTTACTGAAGCACAACAGAGGGCTGTCACACTGCCACTAAAGACGACCATAGTTACTAAAGATCTGTCACAACAGAGGGCTGTCACACTGCCACTAAAGACGACCATAGTTACTAAAGATCTGTCACAACAGAGGGCTGTCACACTGCCACTAAAGAGGACCATAGTTACTAAAGATCTATCGCATCAGAGGGCTGTCACACTGCCACTAAAGACGACCATAGTTACTAAAGATCTGTCACAACAGAGGGCTGTCACACTGCCACTAAAGACGACCATAGTTACTAAAGATCTGTCACAACAGAGGGCTGTCACACTGTCACTAACGACGACCATAGTTACTAAAGATCTGTCACAACAGAGGGCTGTCACACTGCCACTAAATACGACCATAGTTACTAAAGATCTATCTCAACAGAGGGCTGTCACACTGCCACTAAAGACGACCATAGTTACTAAAGATCTGTCACAACAGAGGGCTGTCACACTGCCACTAAACACGACCATAGTTACTAAAGATCTGTCACAACAGAGGGCTGTCACACTGCCACTAAAGACGACCATAGTTACTAAAGATCTGTCACATCAGAGGGCTGTCACACTGCCACTAAAGACGACCATAGTTACTAAAGATCTGTCACAACAGAGGGCTGTCACACTGCCACTAAAGACGACCATAGTTACTAAAGATCTATCTCAACAGAGGGCTGTCACACTGCCACTAAAGACGACCATAGTTACTAAAGATCTGTCACAACAGAGGGCTGTCACACTGCCACTAAAGACGACCATAGTTACTAAAGATCTATCACAACAGAGGGCTGTCACACTGCCACTGAAGACGACCATAGTTACTAAAGATCTGTCACAACAGAGGGCTGTCACACTGTCACTGAAGACGACCATAGTTACTAAAGATCTGTCACAACAGAGGGCTGTCACACTGCCACTGAAGACGACCATAGTTACTAAAGATCTGTCACAACAGAGGGCTGTCACACTGCCACTAAAGACGACCATAGTTACTAAAGATCTATCACAACAGAGGGCTTTCACACAGATGGCCACTGTGAATAAAGAACTGTCACAAAAAGTCAATAAAGCGCTGTCACAAGATTACCACAGTGTGACATTCATTCATAACCTCCGGTCATTTTTCATTAAGAAAATGACGTAATCGATACATGACGTCTATTCGCTCTGCGCTTGTTTAATATTTCTATGTCCAAACGACAAAACTAATTGTTAGTTTTGCTTTACGGCGGTACGTTTATAATTTCAAGCGTTATGTAGACTCGTATTTGTATTAATAATAAAATAATTTACAATCGTAGGGTATGGAAAACCATCGTACTGACCAATCGCAATTGTCCAAGTGTCAGTGGTTTCTCTGTCCGCGCATGTGCAGTAAGTATTAACCGTTGCATCGTACGATCTTGATCAACCCGGTCGACGTGAAATTGGCTCCGCAAGAAAGGTCAAATTATTCGAAAAGCAAGAAACCTTTTGAAGGTATCAGTCGAGGCCGGACTGAAGTGGCACTACAGGGCATAGGACGATACCCACAACTTTTACGGGGAAGGTCTGAACGAGTCTCATCGTTCCGTGGGCGAGCCCTGTTAGCTGTGGTCAAAAAGGCTGTGTTGAGGTAAATGATCAAAATCAATTTTTTTCGTATAGCGCAACAAAATTTATTTCAATATAAACGCATTAAAAGGGACATTTACCGGTTCAATAATATTTTTGGGGCGCGCGATCATTTAATATCTCTGAATTAAATATTCAGGTTACCGGTCAAAACGTATGATTGACGTAAGCTGTCATTTTCATCTGTTTGCTCTCATCATATCGTTTTTGCCATGTACTAATCCATATTATGAAATTCTATTTCAGCTCACCGTTGTAGCAACCATATTTAGAAGATGTGAATTTGTCTGAATGCAGTTTTAATTTTAAAGAATCGTAAACGAGTTCAAGTTATGAACGAAACATTTTCTCAGATCTAAGTGATCTGTATAATATGAAGATTGACGCCATTTGATTTAATCTTCAAGGATTAAATAAAATTGTAATTCATCAAGCATTAAGCCTTGGCGAATAACTCAGTCAAGGGAATTGGAAAATTCGTATACATTTTTTCTTCCCTGTTAACGGGGTTTTATCGTAAAGCAATTTTTGAAGGAAATTAATTGTAAATGATAGAGCAAGCCAGTTGCAATTGTAAAGTGTGTTTTGAGCGTGTAATGAGTGGAATAGTGATGTGCCCTATAGAGCAAGATCTAAGACAATTGTTAATTTTCAGGTCCTTTCCCTACTTTTTCCTTTACTCCATCCATACATCTCTCCGCATTTATCTTCATTTCGTCACACATCTCTATCCTGCTGGCATTCTTCGTTGAGAGGAACGTGCTGGTTTTGTCAACCTTCGGAAACTGGGGTGACCCAAGCGTCACTGGAACGGATCCGGTGACA
>CM031605.1:1317146-1327969 GCA_018398815.1 Conus ventricosus
AGAAAAAGAGTATCGTATGAAAACCCTTTGCCCAGTATGATTGAATACACAAGCAAAAGGAGGTATTAATGTACTGCATCCCTCCAAGCGCAGCAGTCACGTAAACAATGAAACCCTCAAATTAGAAGCGACATGCAGCATTGTATCTCCTGCAGAGTTGAAAGAAGAACAGACAAAAGACCATCACCAAGAAGTTGATTGAGTTGGCCCAACCAGACAACGCACGTACCAGCAAACAGGTGTTGAAACATCATTTATGATCAAGAAAGGATACTGTATAGAAGGTGCGTACACCAACGACGCAACATACCCAAGTTGTGTACCCAGAAACTCAGATCTAACGTACTACAAGTACTCATGACAACCTATGTCTGGACACCTCGAGTAAGACGTACGAAAGAGCGTCTGCTACATGATTTCTTTTGGCCAGAGTGGAAGGTACGTCAAAAGATATTGTGCGTCATGCGATACGTGTCAGAGATGTATCGCAGAAATAGTATAGGAAAGCACCAGTTCAGAGGATGCCACTGATTGAGATACCATTCCATCGTGTTGCAGTGGATATCATTGGACCCATCAACCCCATGTCATCATCAGGGAAGAGATACATTCTCACCGTAATCGATTATGCTAACGCGCTACGCAGAAGCAACAGCACTCCGTAACATCAACACAGAAGCATGTGCTGAAGCTTGTGGAAATCTGGACGCGAGTGGGAATACCTACACAAATTCTCACGGACAAGGTAGTCAATTTCTTTCTGGACAATGCAAGAGGTCAACAGACTCTTGAACATTAAAGGTATCACCACAACGCCATACCACGCTCAGACCAACGGACTAGTGGAAAGATTCAATGGCACGTGAAGTCATGTTGAAGAAACTTTGTTTGGATCAACCCAAAGAATGGGACAGATTTCTTCCTGCAGTATTGTTCACTTACAGGGAAGCACCACAAGAATCACTCAAGTTCTCACCATTTGAACTACTCTATGGAGACATGTGCGTGGACCAATGCAGTCTTAAAACAAATATGGACAGACGAGGAGCTAGAAACAGACGTCAGAACAACGGCGGAATATGTCATTGATCTGAAGGAGAGGATTGAGGAAACATGCAAGATAGCTCGTGACAATCTAGACAAGGCTGCCGACGACAAGCGAAGTACACAATAGGAAAACGAAAATGAGACATCTCATTCCTGGAAACAGAGTACTAGTGCTACTTCCACAGAAACACAACAAGCTCCAATTAACCTGGAAAGGACCGTACACCATTCCAGAAGGGTGAATCCAGTCGATTACAAGATTGAGATCAACGCAAGGAGAAGACATACCACATCAATCTCCTCAAGAATACTTCGAAAGAGAAGGATTGAAACAACAGGATACATCGCAGTTGTTATGCAGGAGGAGGATCATGAAGAGTATCTGACTGACCATATACCACTCATACCTTTGAAGAGAACCGAGGACTCCAGCATGTTTGTATATGGACCACAGCTATCCAGGGAACAGAAGACAGAGCTGAAAACATTGTTCGTCGTCATGACAAAATCATCACCGATTTGCCAGGTGAAACCAATCTGGATAAGATAAGAAATGTTGCTTATAGCCCAGCCGACCGCAAAGGCCACATCAGGGCTGTGAAACCAATCTAGTTACCTGTGATTGAGACTGCGTCACAACAACCGTGAAAGTACATCAGTATCCAGTGCCACATTCTCAGATAGAAACTGTTGAAAAGGAAGTTGATCAAATGCTAGCCATGGGAGTGATAGAACCAGCCATATCACCATACAATGCGCCCATTGTGTTAGTTAAGAAGAAAGACTCAACAGTCAGGTTCTGTATCGACTACAGGAGACTGAATCTCATGACAAATTTGACGCAGAGCCACTACCAGACATCGAAACTATCTTTGCAAAGATCGGAAAAGCAAAATACTTTTCCAAAATTGATCTGTCAAAGGGATTTTGGCAGATCCAGATGGATGAGAAAGACAAGCCAAAGACAGCTTTCAGTACCCCCAAGGACAGTATCAGTGGAAACGTATGCCCTTTGGCATGAGAAACGCAGGTGCCGGTGTTCACAGGGATGATGAGGAAATTATTGAGTGACATAAATCAAAAGAGTCCACAACTTTATTGATGATATTTTAATCGCTTCTGAGACTTGCGAGGAACATGTTGAGGGAATCATGCCGTACTCAAGAAACTACATGAGCAGTAGTACAGTTGTTGAAGGTGAAGCACTCTGGAATCCTGCAAATGTATATATATTGAGAAATGCAGAAGAGTTGCGTATAATTTGATTATTTGATCCTATATCGGGGTTACTTATGAGGTTTGACAACATATTACTGTATTCGACTTATTAATGGACTGTCACTTTTCTTAGTGTTTTGCTTAAATAATTTTTCGCTAAGAAGGGGGGTATTGTGACATTCATTCATAAGCTCGGGTCATTTTTCATTAAGAAAATGACGTAATCGATACATGACGTCTATTCGCTCTGCGCTTGTTTAATATTTCTATGTCCAAACGACAAAACTAATTGTTAGTTTTTGCTTTACGGCGGTACGTTTATAATTCAAGCGTTATGTAGACTCGTATTTGTATTAATAATAAAATAATTTACAATCGTAGGTATGGAAAACCATCGTACTGACCAATCGCAATGTCCAAGTGTCAGTGGTTTCTCTGTCCGCGCATGTGCAGTAAGTATTAACCGTTGCATCGTACGATCTTGATCAACCCGGTCGACGTGAAATTGGCTCCGCAAGAAAGGTCAAATTATTCGAAAAGCAAGAAACCTTTTGAAGGCATCAGTCGAGGCCGGACTGAAGTGGCACTACAGGGCATAGGACGATACCCACAACTTTTACGGGAAGGTCTGAACGAGTCTCATCGTTCCGTGGGCGAGTCTGTTAGCTGTGGTCAAAAAGGCTGTGTTGAGGTAAATAGATCAAAATCATTTTTTCGTATAGCGCAACAAAATTTATTTCAATATAATCGCATTAAGGCACATTTACCGTTCAATAATATTTTGTGCGCGCGATCATTTAATATGCTCTGAATTAAATATTTCAGGTTTACCGTCAACACGTATGATTGATCGTAGAGCTGTCATTTTCATCTGTTTGCTCTCATCATATCGTGTTGCCATGTACTAATCCATATTATGTAAATTCTATTTCAGCTCACCGTTGTATGCAACCATATTTAGAAGATGTGATATTTGTCTGAATGCAGTTTTATTATTTAAAGAATCGTAAACGAGTTCAAGTTATGAACGAAACATTTTCTCAGATCTAAGTGATCTGTATAATATGAAGATTGACGCCATTTGATTTAATCTGTTCAAGGATTAAATATAATTGTAATTCATCAAGCATTAAGCCTTGGCGAATAACTCAGTCAAGGCAGATTGGAATATTCGTATACATTTTTTTCCTTCCCTGTTAACGAGTTTTATCGTAAAGCAATTTTTGAAGGAAATCAATTGTAAATGATAGAGCAAGCCAGTGCAATTGTAAAGTGTGTTTAGAGCGTGTAATGAGTGGAATAGTGATGTGCCACTATAGAGCAAGATCTAAGACAATTGTTATCTTGCAGGTCCTTTCGTACTTTTTCCTTTTACGTCCATCCAGTACATCTCTCCGCATCTTTATCTTCATCTTCGTCACACATCTCTATCCTGCTGCATTCTTCGTTGAGAGGAACGTGCTGGTGTGTCAACCTTATCGGAATCCGGAGGTGGACTCTAAGCATCAACGGAACTCCGGAACAATACAGGATTCCGTGAAGCTGAGTGCAAATTATTCAAACACATCCTTCCACATTCAAGCATGCCACAACACACTCAGACATTTTTTTTCTTTGTATATCTTCTTGTGCATAATTATATTCTGTGTGTATTCTCCGGAAGATATATTTTGTAGCACAAGCGGACAATCGATATTTGTGCTACTGCAAGAAGCGAAGTGAAGAAGGACAGAGACTTGGTTGTTACAAGTGTATGTGCATGATTAATTTCTTTTGTGTGTAATTCATTTCATAGGGAACAAACGATATCAGCATTCAAAGCAACAATACGACATATTCACTGCAGATCATCATCATCGTTATTGTTACTTTATTAAATTCAGTTGTTGTTATCAAAATCAAACCTCTTATTCCATCTGTAGAAAGGAAGTGAAGGGTGTGGACGAAAGCTTGACTTTCCTACTACGGTCTATCGTTCTTGCCTGAGCATTCAACCATCATTTATGAATGGGGTCTTATTAAAAACGTCACACACAGTAACAAATAAAGGTGTAACAACAGTCACCGTTAATGAAGGTGTCACATTACAAGGACACGATTAATAAAGAGCTGTCCGAACAGACGGTCATAGTTTATGAACATCTGTCACAACAGACGGTCATAGTTTATGAACATCTGTCACAACAGACGGCCAGAGATAATGAACATCTGTCATAACAGACGGCCATAGTGAATGGACATATGTCATAACAGACGGCCATAGTTAATGAACATCCTTCACAACAGATGACCATAGTTGATAAACATCTGTCACAACAGACGGCCATAGTTAATGAACATCAGTCACAACAGACGGTCATAGTTTATGAACATCCTTCACAACAGACGGCCATAGTTTATGAACATGTGTCACAACAGACGGCCATAGTTAATGAACATCCTTCACAACAGACGGCCATAGTGAATGAACATCCTTCACAACAGACGGCCATAGTGAATGAACATGTGTCGCAACAGACGGCCATAGTAAATGAACATCCTTCACAACAGACGGCCATGCTAGCTGGGCCTAAGGTACGGGATGTTTCAGATACGTGTACATCCCTCTCGGGGGTTCCTTTACAACAGACGCCATATTCGCTAGGCCTGAGGATACGGATGTTTCAGATACGTGTACATCCCTCTCGGGTTCCTTTACAACAGACGCCACATTCGCTAGGCCTGAGGATACGGATGTTTCAGATACGTGTACATCCCTCTCGGGGTTCCTTTACAACAGACGCCACATTCGCTAGGCCTGAGGATACGGATGTTTCAGATAACGTGTACATCCCTCTCGGGGTTCCTTTACAACAGACGCCACATTCGCTAGGCCTGAGGATACGATGTTTCAGATACGTGTACATCCCTCTCGGGGTTCCTTTACAACAGACGCCACATTCGCTAGGCCTGAGGATACGGATGTTTCAGATACTGTACAACCCTCTCGGGGGTTCCTTTAATAACAGACGCCACATTGCTAGGCCTGAGGATACGGATGTTTCAGATACGTGTACATCCCTCTCGGGGTTCCTTTACAACAGACGCCACTTTTCGCTAGGCCTGAGGATACGGATGTTTCAGATACGTGTACATCCCTCTCGGGGTTCCTTTACAACAGACGCCACATTCGCTAGGCCTGAGGATACGGATGTTTCAGATACGTGTACATCCCTCTCGGGGTTCCTTTACAACAGACGCCATGTTCGCTAGGCCTGAGGATACGGATGTTTCAGATACGTGTACGTCCCTCTCGGGGGTTCCCAGCATGGCGTGGTGCGGTCGGGGCTGTCTGTGTTGGCCACGTTCTGTGTCATGGCTACTGGCACGGGGAGGCTACCGCTACATGGCCTGGGCGCTCCTCAACGTCCTGGGGCTCCTCCTGGAACACCTGGGTCTGCCCTGCAGCGCTCCACGCCTGTTGGCAGTCTGCTGGTGAGTCTGATGTGCACTGTGTCTGTGCTTTACCTGTACAGCTGGTGACACAGTGCTTTACCTGTACAGCTGGTGACACAGTGCTCCACCTGTACAGCTGGTGACACAGTGCTTTAACAGCTGGTGACACAGTGCTTCACCTGTACAGCTGATGACACAGTGCTTCACCTGTACAGCTGGTGACAAAGTGCTTCACCTGTACAGCTGGTGACACAGTGCTTCACCTGTACAGCTGGTGACACAGTGCTTTAACAGCTGGTGACACAGTGCTTCACCTGTACAGCTGGCGACACAATGCTTTACCTGTACAGCTGGTGACACAGTGCTTTACCTGTACAGCTGGTGACACAGTGCTTCACCTGTACAGCTGGCGACACAGTGCTTCACCTGTACAGCTGGTGACACAGTGCTTCACCTGTACAGCTGGTGACACAGTGCTTCACCTGTACAGCTGGTGACACAGTGCTTCACCTGTACAGCTGGTGACACAGTGCTTCACCTGTACAGCTGGCGACACAGTGCTTCACCTGTACAGCTGGCGACACAGTGCTTCACCTGTACAGCTGGCGACACAGTGCTTCACCTGTACAGCTGGTGACACAGTGCTTCACCTGTACAGCTGGTGACACAGTGCTTCACCTGTACAGCTGGTGTACACTGCTCCTGGTGAACGTGTGTGCCCTGTGTGTTTTTGTCTGTGCACCTCGTGTCCACAATCTCCTGATGAACGTGGTGTGCGCTGTCTGTGCTCTGTCTGTACACCTGGTGTCCACATCCTGATAAACGTGGTGTGCCCTGTCTGTGCTCTGTCTGTACACCTGGTGTTCACATCCTGATAAACGTGGTGTGCCCTGTCTGTGCTCTGTCTGTACACCTGGTGTCCACATCCTGATAAACGTGGTGTGCTCTGTGTCTGTGCTGTCTTTCACTTGGTGTCCACAGCCTGTGAACGTGGAAGAGCTTTGTCTGTACATCTGTAAAAACACTGATGCACACACACACACACACACACACACACAAAACCCCCACACACACACACACACACGCACACGCACACACACACACACACACCCCACACACACACACAACACCACTCACTCACGCAAAGGTACACACACTCACTCCCACGTAAAGGCACACACGTGTTGTGTGTGTGTGTGTGTGTGTGTGTTGTTTTGTTGTGTGTGGTGTTGTGTGTGTGTGTGTGTGTGTTTGTGTGTGTGTGTATGTGTGTGTGTTGTCAGTACAACCTTGAGTTAATCTGAAAATAAATTGGTTTCAGTCAGTCAGTGTGGTGTGTGTGTGCGTGTGTGTGTGTGTGTGTGTGTGTGTGTGTGTGGTGTGTGTGTGGTGTGTGTGTGTGTGTGTGTAACCCCCCCCTCTCCCTGTTGCAGCCGCAACTGGGCAGTGGCATGAGACTGTGCAGGCGTGCTGTTCTAAAACCCCCTCTTCATCATGGCCACCACCTCCAACATGTTCTTCCTGGCCGGCCCCGCCTTCGCCCACCTCTACCTGTCCCTCGCTCTGTCTGCACTGTGAGTACTGCCTGCCCCCCCCCTGCCTGCACCCCCCCTCCTGCCTGCACCCCCCCCCCCCCATCATCCCACCACCTCCAACAGTTTCTTCTGGCCGGCCCTGCCTTCGCCCACCTCTACCTGTCCTCGCTCTGTCTGCACTTTGAGTACTGCCTGCCCCCCCCCCCCCCCTTCCTGCCTGCACCCCCCCCCCCCCCTCCTGCCTGCACCCCCCCCCCCCCCACCCATCATCCCACCACCTCAAACATGTTCTTCCTGCCGGCCCTGCCTTCGCCCACCTCTACTCGTCCTCCCTCGTCCCGCACTGTGAGTACTGCCTCCCCCTCCTGCCTGCACCCCCCCCCCCCCCTCATCGTACCACCTCCAACATGTTTCCCCCTGGCCGGCCCTGCCTTCGCCCACCTCTACCTGTCCTCGCCCCTTCTGCACTGTGAGTACTGCCTCCCCCCCCCCCCCTGCCTGCACCCCCCCTTCCTGCCTGCACCCCCCCTCCTGCCTGCACCCCCCCCCCCATCATCCCACCTCTTCCAACATGTTCTTCCTGACCCCCTGCCTTTGCCCCCCTCTACCTGTCCTCGCTCTGGGCCCGCACTGTGATACTGCCTCCCCCCCCTGCCCGCACCCCCCCCCCATCCTGCCCGCATCCCCCTCCTGCCTGCACGCCCCCCCCCCCCCCCCCCCCATTCATCCCACCACCTCCAAATGTTCTTCCTGGGCCGCCCTGCCTTCGCCCACCTCTACCTGTCCTCCCTCTGTCTGCACTGTGAGTACTGCCTGCCCCCCCCCCCCTCCTGCCTGGCTCCCCCCCTCCTGCCTGCACCCCCCCCCCCCCCCCCTCCCCACCGATCATCCCCCCACCTCCAACATGTTCTTCCTGGCCGGGCCCCGCCTTCGCCCACCTCTACCTGTCCTCGCTCCGTCTGCACTGTGAGTACTGCCTGCCCCCCCCCCCTCTGCCTGCACCCCCCCCCCTTCCTGCCTGCACCCCCCTCCTGCCTGCACCCCTCCCCCCCCCCCATCATCCCACCCCTCCAACATGTTCTTCCTGGCCGGCCCCGCATTCGCCCACCTCTACCTGTCCTCCTCTGTCGCACGTGAGTACTGCCCCCCCCCCCCCCTGCCACACCCCCCCCTCCTGCCTGCACCCCCCCACCTGCCTGCACCCCCCCCCCCCCCCCATCATCCCACCACCTCCAACATGTTCTTCCTGGCCGGCCCTGCTTCGCCCACCTCTACCTGTCCTCGCACCGTCTGCACTGTGAGTTACTGCCTGCCCCCCCCCCCCCCCTCCTGCCTGCTCCCCCCCTCCTGCCTGCACCCCCGCCCCCCCCCCCCTCCCCCACCGATCATCCCACACCTCCAACATGTTCTCCTGGCCGGCCCTGCCTTCGCCCACCTCTACCTGTCCTCGCTCCGTCTGCACTGTGAGTACTGCTGCCCCCTCCCCCTCCTGCCTGCACCCCCCCTTTCCTGCCTGCACCCCCTCCTGCCTGCACCCCCCCCCATCATCCCACCTCTTCCAACATGTTCTTCCTGACCGGCCCTGCCTTCCGCCCACATCTACCTGTCCTCCCTCTGTCTGCACTGTGAGTACTGCCTGCCCCCCTCCTGCCTGCACCCCCCCCTCTGCCTGCACACCCCCCCTCCTGCCTGCACCCCCCCCCCCCCCCATCATCCCACCACCTCCAACATGTTCTTCCTGGCGCCCTGCCTTCGCCCACCTCTACCTGTCCTCCCTCTGTCTGCACTGTGAGTACTGCCTGCACCCCCCCCCCCCCCCCTGCCTGCACCCCCCCCCCTCCTGCCTGCACCCCCCCTTCCTGCCTGCACCCCCCCTCCTGCCTGCACCCCCCCTTTCCCGCCTGCACCCCCCTCCTGCCTGCACCCCCCCTCCTGCCTGCACCCCCCCCCCCCCCATCATCCCCCCCTCCAACATGTTCTTCCTGGCGGCCCTGCCCTCGCCCACCTCTACGTACCTGTCCTCGCTCTGTCTGCACTGTGAGTACTGCCTGCCCCCCCCCCCCCCCCCCTCCTGCCTGCACCCCCCCCTTCCTGCCTGCACCCCCCCCCCCCCCCCCATCATCCCACCACCTCCAACATGTTCTTCCTGGCCGGCCCTGCCTTCGCCCCCTCTACCTGTCCTCGCTCTGTCTGCACTGTGAGTACTGCCTGCCCCCCCCCCCCCCTCCTGCCTGCACCCCCCCCCCCCCCCCCCCCCCATCATCCACCACCTCCAACATGTTCTTCCTGGCCGGCCCTGCCTTCGCCCACCTCTACCTGTCCTCCTCTGTCCGCACTGTGAGTAATGCCTCCCCCCCCCCCCTCCTGCCTGCACCCCCCCCCCCTCCTGCCTGCACCACCACCCGTCCTGCCTGCACCCCCCCCCCCCCCCATCATCCTACCACCTCCAACATGTTCTTCCCGGCCGGCCCTGCCTTCGCCAACCTCTACCTGTCCTCCCTCTGTCTGCACTGTGAGTACTGCCTCCCCCCCCCCCCCCTGCCTGCACCCCCCCCTCCTGTCTGCACACACCCCCCCCTGCCTGCACCCCCCCCTCCCGTCTGCACGCACCCCCCCCCCCCCACCACCTCTAACATGTTCTTCCTGGCCGGCCATGCCTTCGCCCACCTCTACCTGTCCTCCCTCTGTCTGCACTGTGAGTACTGCCTCCCCCCCCCCCCCTGCCTGCACCCCCCCTCCTGTCTGCACCCCCCTCCCTTCCTGTCTGCACCCCCCCTCCTGCCTGCACCCCCCCTCCCCCCCCCCATCATCCCACCACCTCCAACATGTTCTTCCTGGCCGGCCCTGCCTTCGCCCACCTCTACCTTTCCTCCCCAGAGAACTATAAAAAGCTCATTCTGGCTACCCGGTCTCAACCAGTTTCGACCGGGTGAATCCAGAATGAGCTTTTTATAGTTCTTGACAATAAGACTTCAATAACCAAAAAATAACGATTTTTTACAAACAAACATACTGTGTAGGGTTTTCCGTTTTCAAAACTAATTTACTCAACTTTTCAGATTTCAGTTTTTGCTTAATCCTGTGTTTTTCCTGGTCATTTTCAATAACATCATTTTCACGCATACATTCATCAAATGCGTCTCTGTCTTTCATGTGAAATAAAACTACAGTCTTTAACTGTTCTCTAAAGTCTTTTAAAACCGAGTTATATTTCTGACATAAAATCCACACACTTATCCCCGCGCAGCATGTCTTCCACTGAAAGCTAGTTTCGACAAAGCGTTTCTTTTTTTAACTATGTCTCTTTCTGCCGAACAGTCATCTATAATAAATAGTGTCTGCGTTCCCTTAAAAAATTTATAAAAGTATTCTAAACACTCACTTAGCTTATTGCTAGGATCAACTAAATATTGTCATCATCTGTCCATATAACCTTCTATCTAATATGCTTTGTTAAAATTTAGCGGGGACAAAAAATTTCAATATAAACAAATTATACTTTTAAAGTTTGTAATAGGGCAGGCAAAAATTGTTTTCCCCCAACGGGGTTTTTTTTTTTCCAAATTAATGAAAAAACAAAAAAAAAAG
>CM031605.1:1330569-1368069 GCA_018398815.1 Conus ventricosus
TACACCGACACAATTCACTCTAGCTGGGTTAAAGAAAGTTCTACATTGACATACTTCAGTTAAACTGTGTTATAGAAGGTAGCACACTGACACATTCTGTCAAACTGTGTTCAGGAATGTTTTACATTGACACAATTCACTCAAGCTGAGTTAAAGAAAGTTCTACATTGACATACTTCAGTTAAACTGTGTTATAGAAGGTAGCACACTGACATATTCTGTCAAACTGTGTTCAGGAAGATTTAATATGTACACAATCCCATTACGCTGTGTCAAATAAGGTTGTATATTGACACATTCTAGTGAAATTGTGTCAGAGAAGGTTGTATGTTGACACCTTCTATTTAAATGGTGTTAAAGAGGATTGCACACTGATGTATTCTGGTCAAAGTGTGTTCAGGAACGTTTTACATCGACATAATCCACTCTAGCTGTGTTAAAGAAGGGTTGTATACTGACATAGTCCACTCAAATTGTGTTAAGAAAAGCCTGTCAAGCTGTGTTAAAGAAAGTTGTATTCGACATAGTCCACTCAGAATTGGAATTTGCAGCCAACTCACTTGCATCCTTCTGTGGTAGAGCCCGTCTGGTAGAAGAAGCATTCGTACAAATTAGGAACGCACCAGATATCGTTTCTGTCAATCACGTATTCTGCATGGAGATCAAAGAAGCAAAAGCAATTATTTTGAAATTGGCAAGGAACTCGGTGTGTGTGTGTGTGTGGCGTGTGTGTGTGTGGTGGTTGTGGTGTGTGTTGTGTGTGTGGTGTGTGTGTGTTGTGTTGTGTGTGTGTTGTGTGTGTGTGTGTGTGTGTGTGGCACGCGACGTATGTATGTGTTGTGTGTGTGGTGCGTGGTGCATGTGTGTGTATGTGTGTGTGTGCGTGTGTGTGTGTGTGGTGGTGTGTTGTGTGTGTTGTGGTGTGTGTGTGTGTGTGTGTGTGTGTGTGTGTGTGTGTGTTGTGTGTGTGTAAGAGATAGAGAGAGAGAACGAACGAACGAACGAACGAACGAAATTTGTTTAATGAGGGAAAAGAATAAGCACATAGCAGGCTTGTTTGCATCTTGCCCTCAAAATGAAAAAGAAACATTCCAAACACAAAAGCCACCCTCCACACCCCAACCATTAACCAAACATCCACCTGTCGAACAATCCTTTCAAAGCAATAATAATAGCAATAACAACATCAATGAATGATAATGATTAAAAATGATAACATTACAATTCAAATATAACCCCATGCGCACATATACACATATGTATTGTCAAACATTACATCTATCGAATAGCATGATCTGAAAAGATAGAAATACAGAACACATAATAATCACAAATATAAATCCACATGATAGTAAATCAATATTGAAACCTAGAATCTGTTCCGGAAGGGGGCGTACAACACACATTTTTGCGCCCTCCAGATTCGCACGCAATTTCCCTTTCCTCTCTATCCCGTGTTCTCTGCAAACAATTCCATCCTCGCCCCTCGTAACAAACACCCCACCTCACCCCGTCTACCCCTCCGTTCACAACCAACCCTACTCAAACAGAGAAGAGAGAGAGAGAGAGAGAGAGAGAGAGAGAGAGAGAGAGAGAGAGAGAGAGAGAGAGAGAGAGAGAGAGAGAGAGAGAGAGGCCGAATATAAAAGCAAATATTCACTTACCATAAGGATCAGGAGATGCTGTTCATGTATTGCGTCATAAGGTGTGTTTGATATTTGTTTTTAAAGACTCGGAGGCTTGTATTTACATCGAATGAAGTTATAACAGAATTCCATAAGCAGCCACCAGAGTACAACAAGCTTGATTTAAACAGATCGATTCTCGGAAGAGGTACTTTTATCTTGTAAACATGACGAATCTTATTCATTTCGAATCTATTTTTCAAAGCCATTGGGGCACGGTCGGACATTATATTAAACATAAAGAGAGCTTTGTTGTAAACTAGCTTCCATTTTAGAGGCAGAATTTCTAAATGTTTATATTCTGAGAAAGTAGGGGAGGAGGACTTCAGGAGGATCAGTTTAATGGCACGTCTATGTAAACTGAATAAAGGTTTTAAAATATTATCACTAGCGGAATCCCATATTGTTGAGGCATAGTTTATGTAAGATTCAACATAGGCATGAAAGAACAACTTACGGCTATGTTGATCTAAAAAGTGTTTTATTCTGGAAAGCTGGTAAATCTTTCTGGACACATTTTTACATACTAACGCAATATGATTCGACCATAACAGATTGTTATCAATAATAACACCTAGGATCTTATGGTGATCAATTTCCTCGAGATTTTCGCCATTAATACAAAGGTAATGATTGCTACAAGAAAGATTTTGACGTTTTTGCCTGGTAGTAATCAATAAGTATTTAGTTTTTTGGGGGTGGAGTCGCATATGATTGAGTTCAGACCATTCAGATAACTTGTTGATACTTTCTTGTAAGGAGATAAAAATGTTATCTAATCGATCGTGACAGGTGTGGATAGTGGTATCATCGGCAAACATCTCACATAAAGTTGTAAAAAACAGAGGTAGATCATTTATATATACAGAAAATAGTATTGGCCCAAGGACTGAGCCTTGAGGGACGCCGTACTTAACAGGTAGAATGGAAGAATTTGATCTATTTACCGAAACACACTGTTTCCTGTCTGAGAGAAATGAAGATAGAAGTTCCAAAGCGTTGTCAGTTAGGCCATAGATCTTTAATTTCTCAAGTAGAAGACTGTGGTCGACGACATCAAATGCTTTCATAAAGTCTACTACTAGAACACCTGTGATTTTATTATTGTTTATGTTAGTAAGCCACTGGTCAACAAGACTAGTTAATGCTGTGTGACAAGAATGGTGGCCCTGAATCCGACTGGTTTGGATGAAACAGTTCGAAGGAGTTGAAATGATTAAGAATGTGTTTGTTATGTGATCTTCCAAGGGTTTAGAGAGTATAGACAAGATGGAGATGGGTCTATAATTTGAGGGATCAGCATAGTCACCTGATTTATAGATGGGTATAACTTTAGCAACTTAAAAGCTTTTGGAATATAATTTTTTGCAAGGCATAGGTTGTAGATGTAGGTAAGCGTTTCGGCGATTACTGGGGCTGACAATTTCAAGATTTTCCCATCAATGCCATCAAGACCACTTGTGTTACTTTGTTTAGGCTACTAAGAGATTTATACACTTCATGCACACCCATAAATGGTATATTTGACAGAGAGGATATATTTCTAGAATTGCAAAAGTCCTGAAGAATATCCAATTTATTTTCTGACGTTCTGTTTATTTTTATTGTTGAGTTAGCTACGCCACAAAAATGTGAATTCAAGACATCAGATGATAAATCTTTTGGCGAGGTAGTATGACCTTTAACATTTTTATTAGTAAGCTCGTTTATCGCTTTCCAAATAGATCTGTTATCTGCTTTGGAAGAAATAAGATTTTGAAAATACTTTTTCTTTGACGATCGTTTTAGGTAATTGACTAAGTTTCTTTGTTTTTTATAGGAATCTCGACTCCCTGATACTAACAGCGACTCTCTTAAGTCGGTAGCAGTGTCTATATCTTTAGTTATCCAGGGTTTTTTTAGGATTGTTACTAACACGCATTGTTTTAAATGGGGCATGCTTATTATAAACATTAAGGAAACTATGATACCAGACTTCTAAAGCCTCGTCGGGGTCTGTGAATTGATAGACCGTGGAAAGGAATGAGTTCATTAAATCCCGCTGAAAGGAGTCATTGTCAAATTTTGAAAAGTTTCTGTAGGTAATTATCTTGTGGAAATTTTTTGGAACTTTAACTCCTCGCTTGGACCACGTAAAACATACTGGAGAATGGTCGCTACAACCGAACGTCGGTGAGCATATTTCTATCATGGTGTTAACTGAAGAAGTATATATATGGTCAATAAGTGTTTGGGAGGTAGCGGTGACTCTTGTTGGTTTGTCTATCAGTTGGTCGAGGTTAAATGATTTGTAAGTTTCTGTCCAAGATTTGTTCGATTTTAGTAAATCAATATTGAAATCACCTAGTAGTATATTTTCATAAGAGAATAAGGATGCTTCCTCCATCATTAAAGAGAATTCATCTATCCAATCAGTTCGCTCCGCCGGGTTTCTATATATAAAGCTTATAAGAATAGGTTTCGATTTTTTCAGCTGTATTGCGATCCATAACGATTCTACTTGGTATTTTTCTAGAGAGGAGATTTGCTTAAAGTTTAAACTTTGATGAATATATATAATAAGACCCGTTTCTCTAAATTTGGATGGGTCTTTGCGCACGACATTATAGCCTGGTATTGTTAGTTCTAAGTCGGACACTTGGTGAGATAACCTTGTTTCCGAAAAGCCGAAAATGTGGAAGCTTTTACCATGATTGAAAAGAATATCAGATACATCATTAAGCTTATTTTGTAAATGACAAACATTCAAAAAACCTACTCGTAGGCCATCAGCAGATGGCCACTCGTTACGTGTTACTTGCATGGTGCAGTAACAAAACAAAGAGGAAAACAAGGAAATAACAGGCAAGCACAAATATAATACGCAATAATAAACAATGAAATATAGAAAGGGAAGGGAAACCCGAACTGTTTGTAACCAACAACTTTTTTTTCCAAAGACTATATTCATATAAGACAAGAAGAAGAAGAAGAAGGAGAAAAGACAGAAAAAAAAGAAAAGAAACGGAACTCTTGATCAAAAGGCAGAAATGAATCAATGTCAAATTCAAAACTATTTTGCACTAAGTACCAGGTGAAACGATATTGGCCCGGCAAAAACTGTGACTCACCATAATGATTAAGATCATACAAACACATTACAGTATCTGACATACATAGATAGGCCTATGTGCGTACTTTCGAGGAAGTACAAAAGTAATCAGGTGGAATACAAATTCATCCACTCCTGGTTCTTTGATGCTGCCCTGCAAACATGCACTCAAATAAGCGCGCGCGCGCACATACACACACACACACACACACACACACACACACACACACACACACACACACACACACACACACACACACTCATGCACACACACACACACACACACACACACACACACACACACACACACACACACACACACACGCACACGCACACGCACACACACATACACACACACACGCCCGCACGTGGTGTTCACGCTGGACGCTTTTTAGAATTTCAGTTTATATAGAAAATCTCACTCTCACAATGAAGTACAGTGCACCATTTGATGCGCATTATAACTATTCCAATATATCCATGCTAATCACAAATGCGTATTGACACATGCAACCTCATACAACCTCATACAACAGGAATAGTTTAACAGTTGAACTGGGGATGATTAGGCTGATAAACAGGCCAATGTTGGCTCGCCAGTATTTGCGACACCATTTGTAAAAGACGTTCTGTAAAGGGGTGAAGTTGTTCAGGTGTAGTTTGAAGGACGGGGGGATTTCTGATTTCTGGATACTGAGCCACAAAAGGATTGACTTTTGGTTTGCTGTCAGTTGACACAGAATCACGTACATTACTTTTTGGAGAATTTTCGGGAAAGAAAGTTGGGGGGTAGTTAGGAGGAACAAGGGATTGTACCACTCTAGGATGTGAATTTGGCACAAGAGGGGGGTATTGATCACAAGATCTGAAAGAAGGGGGGAGTTGTGATGTCGGTCCTGAATTGTAGAATTCCTGGTTGTGTGCGGTGAATGCAGGAGAGCGGGGATTGAAGTCTGAAAATCTGGGAGGGTAAATTGTATGGGACTGGCTTGACTGAGTGTACCTTCGGGACCAGTTCTACCGGACCTTAGGCGATTTAGGGGCATTCTATCTTCGGCCTGTTTACGCCACAGAGCTTTGATATTTTCAGCTATTTTAGCAGTATCCCTGGGGCTAGGATGCTTCATGTCTTTGTACAGACTTGTATCAAAAGAAAACATGGGGAAATGATCAATGAAAATAACCTTATTCTTTTCACACACATCTTTTAAGTTTGTATTCGATGGAATTATAGAATTATTAAAATGGTGTTTGCCTCTGGCAGGAAGTATTGAGCTAAACGCCACACTTGCCTGTGGGAACGTTTTCAGAAGCAGGGTGACAAGATCATTCCACGTATCTGGTGTGATAGGTCCAGAAGGGCATGAATTGATGCCAACATGGATAATTACATCTTTAATGTTAGGAGTAACTGGAACTAAATGAAGCCATCTGTGTAGGTCATTAATCGACATACCTGGTACACAAATCTTAAACATAGTATCACCTCTTGGTGCCAGCCTTTTAGGATTTATAAATCGAATGACAGAGTCACCGATTAACAACATTGTGGCTCTTTCGGGGATGGACATTTGGTTTAATGTTTCTTGAGGTGAGGATTTAGAAACGTTGTTAGTTGAATGTTTTTGTTTGTTTATATTTGGTGAACTCATCCCTAATGATTGTGGCAGTGGCTGGGAACACTGATTGTCGTTCATGTCTGAGAGGACAGCAAAGGCATTGGAAGTCAGTACAGAGTACTCTTGTTTGTCATTGTCGGTGTCACAGTCATTTTCCGTAGGCCTATTCGCTGTTCTTGAAACTGGATTTCCACTTATTCCCTCCTTGGTAGTATGGTCAGTCAACAGTACATTCATCATGTCGCGTTCTTTAGAACTTTCAGTGGAAACCCTCTCTCTCTTCACTCACTGTCTCAGCTGTGGTCTGTGTGGTAGTCTGTGCATTGTGTGATGCGATTACTTTCTGGTCATGGTGAGAGCTTTTAGCAGTTTGAGTTTCTACTAATATTTTTTCAGTTTGTGATTTTTTCATTTTTCTTGCCTCAGACTGGATACTACTTAACTGGGATTTAATTGATTGGTTTTCTTTTACAAGCTGTTTGTTTTTTGCTTCAATAATTTCCAAAGCAGCTTGTAGATTGCTGATTTCTGTTTTTAGATAATCAAATTTGTCGGAAATATGCGCACGAAGTTCATTTTTGGCCGCCACTTTGGCGTCTTCAACCATAGCAGTAATAGTGTCTTGAATAGTGTCATCCAAAACACTCCAAGAGTTAACTGTCCGTTCCAGATGGCCAACCCTCCTCTTCAGGTCAGGGAGAGGGCTAGGGGTGTGCTTAGGATGGGACGAATAGTGCAAAGTGCGTCGAGTTTGATTTCTTGTCCTCTTACTGATGGGGGTGCTTTTCTTTGGAATGGTTTTTTTCACATTGTTCATACTGCTCCCCAGAAGTTGGAACCACAGGCGAAGCAGAAGTGAAGATGACGGTAGTATCCATAGTACCATCACGACTTTCAAGAAGATGGGAGAATGTGAAGGACTGAAAACATAATCTTTTTGTGGAGATGTTTCAGGAACCACCACAACAGTCAAGTCAATGTCTGGGAACACTAGCGGAGGGGGTCTGAAAGCGAGCTGATAAAACATACAGGGATAGTGGTGAGAGATTCACACAGTTTCTCCACATTCTTATCTAGTGAGAAATCATGTATGGGCTGTTTTAGGATTTCACATTCTTCACTGTCCCAGAGGGGACAGTCTAAACCTTGACACAGCAAGGTTCCACCAGCCCGAGTAAAGTACAGAGTTATTGTCACAGAAAGTCTGCAACCGTCTGTAGTATTATGAAAGATACGGAGAACAAATTTGGCGAGAGAGGGCGAAAAGGATATCTTTCTTAAAACAGATGAAGGTGTCAAAACAGTTCCATCATGATCGTAGTCTTCAAATTGGAATTCTAACTCTTCATGCATAAGAGCTGAATATCGGTAACAGAGACAGTTTCTCCATAAGAAGAGTTCTTCGCTACTACATGTGAATCGTCTCTGAATGGTGTCAAGACTTGGTTGCAGTTTATGTCCACTGAGATTTTCTTGAACGGACAAACCTTCCGCCCTGGTAGAAGAGTCAAAAGACAGAACAATACACTACTCACATGGTGGTCAGTCAGTGCCGGTCCCTGTATCCTTCACAGCATAGTGAAACACATTCATCCACGTGGCACAGTGACATTATTCACACAACATAAACCACCACACTCCGATAATCTGGTCGGAACACAATTTCACCACGTCAGAGAATCACACACAGAATATCCGTTGATGTGATGACAGGTAAACTTGAAGAGACTTGCACAATTATTCAGAGAGAGAGAAAATCGTCGCTCCACGTTTTGAGGGGTGAAAGGATCAAATTCATGAGGGACAAACACCACCCTTTGGTCTTGGCTCAGCAACGGCTCACTCCGAACTGTGTCGCTGGGAATCTTTTCCAAAGGGTGCAGAGTTAGTCGATGCGTTCCTTGAGGTTTGCGCAGCAGAGCAGCAGCAGGCAACAGCAATGTAACAGCTTGCGATGAGCACCGAGTCCCGGAAGTGACAGCGGGCGAGGAAATACTTCCTGACTGCACCCTCCTGACACGATTCCCCGCCGGCCCCCTCCAGCGAGAACACTCCAGTGCCGCCAGAGAGAAAAAGAGAGAGAGAGAGACAGACAGACAGACAGACAGACAGACAGACAGAAAGATTCGGATGGTTTATTTATACAGGCCTTGGCTCCCTATGAAGGGGTGAGTGAACATATCAACTGCAGCTGAGATAAATACTCATGACTGTAAGCATACGCAATACACATAATTCAGAACATCAATAGGTTATTGTTTCTTGAATTCATATACCTATACAAAAACAAAGACAAATTTCGGCCAATTTCTGATGAGGTTGACGACATATGTAGTCAGTTTTGACAGCAAAGGCTGTCTATAACATTTTGGCAGAATGAATTCAGTTCTATTTTTCTTTAGGGCTGGAGAGCATAGAACAAACGAATTTCATTTTCTTGAGACTCTTTACAAAGTGGACACAACCAGTCATTGTCATCAACAATGGTTTTGCATCTAAACCTGTTAACTGTTCATTCTGATATTCCCAGTCAGAGCTTGATAATATTTTAAGTGTATGTCCATTTCTAAAGCTAAGGAAGGTTTCAAATCATGACTATTGCATTTTTCCTATAGAAATTTAAAGTTTTTACTATGTTGCACGTGGTCTGACCATTTCTGCCGAGTGCAGTCATTTAAATATGTGATATGTTGACGAACACAATGTAAAAACGTCTTGACATTTTCATCACCTTCATTTAATCATACAAAACCCAATATTCAAAGAGACGATTGCGTACTTTATTGACCGAATTTTTGTTGGTTTGTTTGTTTGCATTTTTTTTTTGGCATCGAGACCATGTAACAGATTATACGCTTTCAGTGGTAATCTGTGCGCCGCCATTTGAAGTAAACTCAGCCAATGGCAGATGCATTTTAACTGTTGAAACTATTTATAGAGGGAATCTGTTTGTCTCACTATAAATAAGATTATTAGATGTTCGCCTGTCCACACCAAAACCTTTTTGAAGCGGAAAGGTGCAAAGATTCACAGTATATGGCAGGTTATCTAATCCCTACGATTCAGACCCATAATGTAGAATTGGCTGAACTTGACTATCAAACAATTTGAGAAATGCATTATAATTTAATGCAATGTAATGTAAAAGGATATTTATAGAGCGCTTTACCTCGCGAGAGCCCAAGGCGCATATTACAGAAATATGATGAAATACTAATTCTACCTCAAAGCACACACACACACACACACACACACACACACACACACACACACACACACACACACACACACACACACACACACACACACACACACACACACACATGCGCGCGCGCGCACGCACGCACACACACACACAACAGACACGCGCGCGCACGCGCGCACGCACACACACACACACACACACACACACACACACACACACACACACACACACACACACACACACACACATACACACACACACACACTCAATATACACACACACACACACACACACACACACACACACACACACACACACACACACACACACACACACACACACACACTCACCACACACACACACACACACACACACACACACACACACACACACACACACACACACACACACACACACACACACACACACACACACACACACACATACACACACACACACACACACACACACAAGCAGACTCGCGCAAAATACAAAACAAGCAGACTCGTGCACAGTTATAAGTGAATATCGTTAACCAGTCCGAGGGAAAAGATGTGTCTTTAGGGAGGTTTTAAAAGTCTTTAAAGAGTCTGTGTTACACAGAGAAGAAGGTAGACCATTCCACAGAGCAGGTGTCAGGTAAGAGAAGGATTTTTGGCCTAAAGTTTTCAAACGTATAAGACGTATTGTTCAGGTGATATAGCCTTTTCATGATACACAGCAACGCTGTTTTGGTCCTGCTAACACGTTCCTTGCATGCACTAACAAAACTCAGAAGTGTAGAAGAGAAAAATATAATTTGTATCCAAACACATTCACAAGGGGCACTGTGACATTATCATAGAACCACCTTTCCCCTTTACTTAAACATTCGAAATACAATAATGTTACTTTTGGACAAATTGACATTCACTTGGAGAGAAGCAGCTGCGCCATATAAACTATTCAGTTGAGTCTGGAAGCCAGTGACAATCTCTGGCATCAAAACCACTTCATCGTGTAATAAAAGAATGAAAAATTCAAAAGCATCCAGTGACAGCAAAGCCCCATGTCTTCCATTGTTGATCACTTCAATTGTTAGCTCATTGATAAAGAAGGAATATAAAGCATGACTGGAAGTAACACCTTGTCTAACCCCAGCCACATAGTTAAAATAATCTGTCAGTCTAGCGCCACAGTTAACTCTAGCTCTTACCACCTATACGTGCTTCTGATTCACCTTTAAAGTTTACCCCAAATACCTTTTTAATCATGACTGGCTAAAAAAGATTTCTACTGATGGAATCAAACGCTCTTTCAAAATCAATAAAAGCGACATACAATTTTTAATTAAAGAAAATGTTTATGAACAAGAGCCATCTAAGTAAACATGTGGCCAACAGCAGAATAACCTTTCTGAAACCAGCTTGGTGATCACCAGTAATGCTGTTTTCCTCAATCCCTTCTTGCAGCCTAATATTTACTATCATTCCAAATAATGTACTACTTACATTACTAAGAGACATACCCCTATAATTGTTTGGATTATTAGTGTCGCTTTTTTTTTCTAAAAGATAGGTAAAATTATTGATTCCGTCCGGTTATGTGGAAGACACTGTTATCACACAGTTTATTAAACAATTCCCACAAAACTGCACAACTTGGGTAGCAGCTTTTCAGTTTTTAATCGCCAATAACACTTCTTCCTCACTAATAGGACTGTTCATATCACTATCAGACCCATCTCCATCCCCTCTGACTCATCTTGGTTTGGCTCATTGTCAGTAAGGTTTCGAAATGGAGTGACTGAGGGCGGAGAATGAAGCAAAATTTAGAAAGAGAGGGGGTTAGTTACCGCCAAGGACATTGACAAACAAAGCACAGGACAAGACACAATGCATTTCGACCTCTTGGGTCTTCTTCAGGCAAAAAAAAGATCACATTTAACATTTAGGACAGCACGAACAAAGAACGAAGAGTCACTTATCTGTCCATGTGTTCAGATAAAATGGCCACCAGACGGAAACGACAGAGGGGATTATGGGAGAGGAAAAGGAGGGGGGGGGGGGGGTAGTGAAACGATACGGTTTGTAGGTTGTGTAGCTGGTTTAGTGGAGTGGTATGATATATTTGTGACTGTTGTGGTAAAGGTGGATAGTGCTCAGTGGGGTGGGTGGGTAATATATATATATATATAATGAATAAATTGACAATACATTAAAAAATAGAAAGGATAGTAATGATAATAATGATAGTAGTAGTAACTATAATAAATAAATAGAGAAATTTTAAATTAAGAAAATTAAAAAAGGGGTGAAAATAATTAAATGAATAAAATAAATAAATGATTTTGCTGGGTTGTGAAGGAGGTGATAGTAGTTATGCATGGGTAGTTGTATAAGGGGTGTGGGTAATGTATAAAGGGTGGGAAGGAGATGGAAATGATTAATGGGTGATAAGGTGTAATTGGGGGGGGGGGGGGGGGGGGGGAGGTAGGAGGGGTGGGGGAGGAGGGTAATGTGGGGGGGGGGGGGGGACGGAGAGCTCATATCTCTCCATCCACTATGGGGTGGGGGGTATGGGGGTGGGGAATTGGGAAGTTCATACAAATAGTGTTGTTGAAAAAGTAAACAATGCTGTGTGATGATGTTCATTGTAACAGATGAAATAATGTGTTGGCAATAATATGCTCATATTGGTTGAGAAAAGATAGGAATGATCAATGAAAAACAGGGTATCATGTGTTACACACACACACACACACACACACACACACACACACACACACACACACACACACACACACACACACACACACACACACACACACACACACACACACACACACACACACAAAGGAGGGCAACCACATGTAAACAGTATTCTGGGTGAGTTATGATCATAATGAGACTAATTGTGGAAAGCTTTTCACACATATATTCACACACACATCATCATACACACACACATATATATATATACACACTCATTTAAAAAAAAATCATTAATCAGTCACTGATGGGTGATGATCATATGAGACCAACAGTACTATAGGATGGTCTTCTTCTCCGTTCACCTAGGCAGGAATCCTGGAGGTGCTGGCAAAGGCTGCTGTATGGTGAAGGCCCTCCAGTGGTCAATAAAGTTTTGCACTCATCGGTGAGTTGGCAGGCTAGGTTTCTACTCTGAGTTTTGCTGGGAATGTTCCGCTGTCACTGGGGCTGTACTGCATGGACAATTTGAAGACTCACAGGTGTGGAATATTGTGGACCTGTGATGTCACAGTCTGGAGTGCCCTGTTGTCAGTCCCACAATGATGGTCTTCTTCTTCGTTTACTTAGGCAGGAATCCTGGAGGTACTGACGGAGGCTGCTGTATGGTGAAGACCCTCCAGTGGTCAGTAAGGTTTTGCACTCATCGGTGAGTTGGCAGGCTAGGTTTCTACTTTGAGTTTAGCTGGAATGTTCCGCTGTCACTGGGGCTGTACTGCATGGATAATTTGAAGACTCACCGGTGTGGAATAGTGTGGACCTGTGATGTCACAGTAGTTTGCTCTAACAAGGTTTGAAAACGGTAAAACCGCATGCTAGCAGAAATATCATTTGTAGGCTGTTTCCTTTTGTTTTGAATTACAGCCCCAAAATCCTTCTGAGACTTTATATATGTTTTTGATCTAGAAAATCATTATTTTTTATGACAGAGAGAGAGAGAGAGAGCGAGAGAGAGAGAGAGAGAGAGAGAGAGCTATGTACCTAACAAAAATACGTTATCAAAAAAAAATATGAGTCCAGTTTAACACAATTCTTAGTTACACGTCTAAAATGTTATTTTGTAAGCAAACACACATGCCATCAATACTTGAGGAAGTATTTTTTCTCGTCTTTGTTCACATGTATTTCAATATATTCCAAATTCGTATAGAAGGAATACATTTCGAAGGTGCAATGATCCATTATTTTGTTTCCAATAAGGAGACACCTGTTTCTTCTTTGTTAGGCAGCGAATTCTGCAACTACTCCAAGAGCACAATTATTTTAGTCCTTTTAGGTAACACTTGAAGACTGTGATTCAGATCTGAGACTCCTTTTTATAGCACCTTGTAGACTTACTAAGAATTTGTAGATTTAAAGATTGGTGTTGATTTGGTGAACAGACGTTTTCAAGAGTGACAGCGTATGTGAGAAGAAAAGTTTGTTACGTTAGATAACGAATAGAAAAGCTCGTGACGTTCGATGACACAACTGTTACAAAATCTATAGTTCGTGCTTGTCCCTTAGAAAAGAAAAGTATAGGAAAGCAAAAAAGTGAAGTAAACCTGGTTCAAGAGAAATACAATTTAGCCAATGAGTTAGCAGTTGACCGTCCATCATGCCCTTACACATCAGCCCGTTGTCAAGTCAGAGTTGTCTCCCTTCTGGTTTATGTTCATGCTAACTTCACATGTAAGGAAATGGCGAGTCAAGTGGGTTTTTCTTCTGAACTCTGCATGAAACATTGTTGTCACTTCCGAATCTTCAAGTCAAACCTAACGTCAGTCTATTGGCAATATACGTCACTGTCTCTCAGTTCTGTCCATATGGTGGGGCGTTCTCTACGGTGACAACTTTTGGGGGTGTAGGTGTGGTCCTCTGGGTGAAGCACTCCGAATGTTTTCACTATCAGAGATACAATTTCACCTCTGCATTCTCTCTTATTAGTGATGGAAGTAGCAGCTTTCCTGTGCTACTCATTGTCTAAACTTCACTGATTCAGCCATGCTAACGAAACGTTTCACAAGTCTAAGCAAACAAAGTTTACACCGAATACAGCAAAAACAAATAACCTCAAATTGTAAAACAAAGATGGATAGACTAGAGCATCAATAAACCACAATCACAGATTGACTATAGCACCAATTACACACAATGTTATCATATGAAATAAGCATGTAAATAAAAAAGACAGTCTTTTTCCTGGACTGCAATTCAGCCAGCCAGCTTGCTCTTAATTCTGTTCTCTGTCTAAAATTTGGAAAAGCCAAAGGGAACAAAATTCTTAGTTTTGTATTTAACAATGCTGGACAAGCCCCCTCTTTGATACGAAGAGTTTGGGGGATGTAGGGTGTGGTCCTCCAAGGGAAAAACTCGGAATGTTTTCTGTATTAGAGTTACAGAATAGTTTGCATTTTAAAATTTCACCTCCACCGACTCTCTTACTAGTAATGGAAGGAGCAACTTTCTAGAGCTAGACATCGAAAGAAATGTTCACTTTCTTGGGACTATTAAAATACTCAAGAGTGGCTCAGGAATGATTTTTCTCCGGCTTGTGCACATAAAGGTGTTTGTGTTCCAAGTGACAGATCTGGAGACGGGTTCAGACATGAAATAATGTATGAAGAACAAAGAACTGACACAAGGTCTGTGTGATTTAACTTTACTTGTATTAACAAGAGTGAAATGTATAAATCAATAGAACTTCAGTCAAAAAACCCTCCTCGTTTGGGTTGACTTTTCCCCACGTTATCTCATCATACAGAGAGGGGATGTTCTTGTTGAGTTGAGTTGTAGTCCACGTATCTGCTGTTTGAAAGGAATGTAGAACTCTCTCCAGTTGCTGGTGACTGGTGCACCTTCTGTTTAGGAAGGCTGATCTGTTTGGTCTGCTGGGTCCACCTTCTGTTTAGGAAGGCTGATCTGTTTGGTCTGCTGGGTCCACCTTCTGTTTAGGCAGGCTGATCTGTTTGGTCTGCTGGGTCCACCTTCTGTTTAGGCAGGCTGATCTGTTTGGTCTGCTGGGTCCACCTTCTGTTTAGGAAGGCTGATCTGTTTGGTCTGCTGGGTCCACCTTCTGTTTAAGCAGGCTGATCTGTTTGGTCTGCTGGGTCCACCTTCTGTTTAGGCAGGCTGATCTGTTTGGTCTGCTGGGTCCACCTTCTGTTTAGGAAGGCTGATCTGTTTGGTCTGCTGGGTCCACCTTCTGTTTAGGCAGGCTGATCTGTTTGGTCTGCTGGGTCCACCTTCTGTTTAGGAAGGCTGATCTTTTGGTCTGCTGGGTCCACCTTCTGTTTAGGCAGGCTGATCTGTTGGTCTGCTGGGTCCACCTTCTGTTTAGGCAGGTGATCTGTTTGGTCTGCTGGGGTCCACCTTCTGTTTAGGCAGGCTGATCTGTTTGGTCTGCTGGCCACGAGGTAGCGTGGAATCTTGATCTGTTGTTGGACCCAGTGGCAGGAGCCAAGGAAAAGGGAGACCAGGAAGACAGGGACCCACAGTTTATTCACATGACAGAACCCGATTTGTAGTTAAGTACCTGAGAGTCCAGGCTTTGGCAAGTCCGCACACTTACCCTCTGGCTTCCAGTAAGTGTGTAAGATCTCAGCGGTGAAGGTTAGACTTGCATAACTATATTTGCCATAATTTTCAGTATCCTCTTTTAGTTCTTCACTCAGATTTTCGGTGATTTAACAAGTAGTAGGAGAAGTAAAATAATGTTAAACAATTGAAGGCAAAACAACTCTTCAATTTTAGTTACAAACTCAGCTGAAGCAACTTGGAATACACTTAGCCCATGTACACATGTTCATGAGAATGCCCTACAACAAAGCATTAAGACAATCAACAGTACTCATAAATCACCTTCACACTTTTCACCCAGTACAGGCATACTGTTATCCTCTCAGAAGGTAGCATTCAGTGACTATCTCAACAGATAGTATGGAATACTGGCAAAAGTTATATTAAAATCAAATGTTAATCAAGCGTTTAGACATTTTTATTATACCAAGTTGTAACAAAATGTTAACTATTACAATAGAATATCATTCATCATTTCGATAAACGTCACCAAGTATTGACATAGAATTATACTGTTAAAACAGTGTGGCATACATACAAGCAATGCATTGTCTCAAGGTTTATAAACTTAGTTTCAACTTACAATTCTGGGTTGATCATTGAACTGATACAGGATCTAAGAGTAGGAAAGATGAACGCCCCCCTGTCTGGTACACAAAGGTGTGTGTCACTGGCAGATCACTCTTACAGCCTTTGCTGGAGCTGTGGAATGAGGAGACTTATCTCCCCTGTTTTTTATGCTAAGCTACACATCCGGTCTCTGATGCCAGTCTGATTGACAGGCTGCCGGAGAAACATGGCTGCCAATGTAATCATGATAGAGAAGAAAGGGGTGAGGTGTTTGTAGTTTGAGGGCGGGCGGGGGGGTGGGGGTAGTCTGGAAGGGGACAGTCATTCCCACCACCTGCAGTGTAAGGATATGTGTTGATGATGTTTGAAGAGGACGGTCTTTCTGATGTTGGAGATATTTTCAGCCATGATGCTGATGAACTAACTACAATGTCTGCACCTGTGAGGCCCATGTAGACACAGACATCTTGCCATCCATCCCGCGACCACAGTCAGTGAGGGAGGAAAGGGAGAGAAGGGGTTTAGTGGCTTCTCTGAAGTAGAGGGGAACAATGAGGGAACCCTCCCATCCACAGTCAGTCTCTGAAGTAGAGGGGAACAATGAGGGAACCCTCCCATCCACAGTCAGTCTCTGAAGTAGAGGGGAACAATGAGGGAACCCTCCCATCCACAGTCAGTCTCTGAAGTAGAGGGGAACAATGAGGGAACCCTCCCATCCACAGTCAGTCTCTGAAGTAGAAGGGAACAATGAGGGAACCCTCCCATCCACAGTCAGTCTCTGAAGTAGAAAGGAACAATGGGGAACCCTCCCATCCACAGTCAGTCACTGAAGTAGAGGGGAACAATGATATAACCCTCCCATCCACAGTCAGTCACTGAAGTAGAGGGGAACAATGAGGGAACCCTCCCATCCACAGTCAGTCACTGAAGTAGAGAGGAACAATGAGGGAACCCTCCCATCCACAGTCAGTCACTGAAGCAGAGAGGAACAATGAGAGAACCCGCCCATCGACAGTCAGTCACTGAAGTAGAGGGGAACAATGAGGGAACCCTCCCATCCACAGTCACTGAAGTAGAGGGGAACAATGAGGGGAACAATGAGGACCCCTCCCATCCACAGTCAGTCACTGAAGTAGAGGGGAACAATGAGGGAACCCTCCCATCCACAGTCAGTCACTGAAGTAGAGGGGAACAATGAGGGGAACAATGAGGGACCCCTCCCAAACACAGTCAGTGACTGAAGTAGAGGGGAACAATGAGGGAACCCTCCCATCCACAGTCAGTCACTGAAGTAGAGGGGAACAATGAGGGAACCCTCCCAAACACAGTCAGTCACTGAAGTATAGGGGAACAATGAGGGAACCCTCCCATCCACAGTCAGTCACTGAAGTAAGGGGAACATTGAGGGAACCCTCCCATCCACAGTCAGTCACTAAAGTAGAGGGGAACAATGAGGGAACCCTCCCATCCACAGTCAGTCACTGAAGTAGAGGGGAACAATGAGGGAACCCTCCCATCCACAGTCAGTCCTGAAGTATAGGGGAACAATGAGGGAACCCTCCCATCCACAGTCAGTCACTGAAGTAGAGGGAAACAATGAGGGGAACAATGAGGGGACCCTTCCATCCACAGTCAGTCACTGAAGTAGAGGGAACAATGAGGGAACCCTCCCATCCACAGTCAGTCACTGAAGTAGAGGGGAACAATGAGGGAACCCTCTCATCCACAGTCAGTCACTGAAGTAGAGGGGAACAATGAGGGGACCCTCCCATCCACAGTCACTGAAGTAGAAAGAACAATGAGGGGACCCTCCCATCCACAGTCAGTCTCTCTGAAGTAGAGGGGAACAATGAGGGAATCCTCCCATCCACAGTCAGTGACTGAAGTAGAGGGAACAATGAGGGAACCCTCCCATCCACAGTCAGTCACTGAAGTAGAGGGGAACAATGAGGGAACCCTCCCAAACACAGTCAGTCACTGAAGTATAGGGGAACAATGAGGGAACCCTCCCATCCACAGTCAGTCACTGAAGTAGAGGGGAACAATGAGGGGACCCTCCCATCCACAGTCACTGAAGTAGAAAGAACAATGAGGGGACCCTCCCATCCACAGTCAGTCTCTGAAGTAGAGGGGAACAATGAGGGAATCCTCCCATCCACAGTCAGTCACTGACGTAGAGGGGAACAATGAGGGAACCCTCCCAAACACAGTCAGTCACTGAAGTAGAGGGGAACATTGAGGGGAACAATGAGGGAACCCTCCCATCCACAGTCAGTCACTAAAGTAGAGGGGAACAATGAGGGGAACAATGAGGGAACCCTCCCATCCACAGTCAGTCACTGAAGTAGAGGGGAACAATGAGGGGAACAATGAGGGGACCCTCCCATCCACAGTCAGTCACTGAAGTAGAGGGGAACAATGAGGGAACCCTCCCATCCACAGTCAGTCACTGAAGTAGAGGGGAACAATTAGGGAACAATGAGGGGAACAATGAGGGAACCCTCCCATCCACAGTCAGTCACTGAAGTAGAGAGGTACAATGAGGGAACCGTCCCATCCACAGTCAGTCACTGAAGTAGAGGGGAACAATGAGGGAACCGTCCCATCCACAGTCAGTCACTGAAGTAGAGGGGAACAATGAGGGGAACAATGAGGGAACCCTTCCATCCACAGTCAGTCACTGAAGTAGAGAGGAACAATGAGGGAATCCTCCCATCCACAGTCAGTCACTGAAGTAGAGGGGAACAATGAGGGGAACAATGAGGGGACCCTCCCATCCACAGTCAGTCACTGAAGTAGAGGGGAACATTGAGGGAACCCTCCCATCCACAGTCAGTCACTGAAGTAGAGGGGAACAATGAGGGGAACAATGAGGGGACCCTTCCATCCACAGTCAGTCACTGAAATAGAGGGGAACAATGAGGGGAACAATGAGGGGACCCTCCCATCCACAGTCAGTCACTGAAGTAGAGGGGAACAATTAGGGAACAATGAGGGGAACAATGAGGGAACCCTCCCATCCACAGTCAGTCACTGAAGTAGACGGAACAATGAGGGGAACAATGAGGGGACCCTCCCATCAACAGTCAGTCACTGAAGTAGAGGGGAACAATGAGGGAACCCTCCCATCCACAGTCAGTCACTGAAGTAGAGGGGAACAATGAGGGAACCCTCCCATCCACAGTCAGTCACTGAAGTAAGGGGAACAATGAGAGGAACAATGAGGGGACCCTCCCATCCACAGTCAGTCACTGAAGTAGAGTGGAACAATGAGGGGAACAATGAGGGGACCCTCCCACCCACAGTCAGTCACTGAAGTAGAGGGGAACAATGAGGGTAACAATGAGGGAACCCTCCCATCCACAGTCAGTCACTGAAGTAGAGGGGAACAATGAGGGGAACAATGAGGGGACCCTCCCATCCACAGTCAGTCACTGAAGAAGAGGCGAACATGAGGGGAACAATGAGAGGACCCTCCCATCCACAGTCAGTCACTGAAGTAGAGGGGAACAATGAGGGGAACAATGAGGGGACCCTCCCATCCACAGTCAGTCACTGAAGTAAGGGGAACAATGAGGGGAACCTCCCATCCACAGTCAGTCACTGAAGTAGAGGGGAACAATGAGGGGAACAATGAGGGGACCCTCCCATCCACAGTCAGTCACTGAAGTAGAGGGGAACAATGAGGGGAACAATGAGGGAACCCTCCCATCCACAGTCAGTCACTGAAGTAGAGGGGAACAATGAGGGGAACAATGAGGGGACCCTCCCATCCACAGTCAGTCACTGAAGAAGAGGCGAACAATGAGGGAACAATGAGAGGACCCTCCCATCCACAGTCAGTCACTGAAGTAGAGGGGAACAATGAGGGGAACAATGAGGGGACCCTCCCATCCACAGTCAGTCACTGAAGTAGAGGGGAACAATGAGGGGAACCTCCCATCCACAGTCAGTCACTGAAGTAGAGGGGAACAATGAGGGGAACAATGAGGGGACCCTCCCATCCACAGTCAGTCACTGAAGTAGAGGGGAACAATGAGGGGAACAATGAGGGAACCCTCCCATCCACAGTCAGTCACTGAAGTAGAGGGGAACAATGAGGGGAACAATGGAGGAACCCTCCCAACCACAGTCAGTCACTGAAGTAGAGGGGAACAATGAGGGAACCCTCCCATCCACAGTCAGTAACTGAAGTAGAGGGGAACAATGAGGGAACCCTCCCATCCACAGTCAGTCACTGAAGTAGAGGGGAACAATGAGGGAACAATGAGGGGACCCTCCCATCCACAGTCAGTCACTGAAGTAGAGGGTAACAATGAGGGAACCCTCCCATCCACAGTCAGTCACTGAAGTAGAGGGGAACAATGAGGGAACCCTCCCATCCACAGTCAGTCACTGAAGTAGAGGGGAACAATGAGGGGAACAATGAGGGGACCCTCCCATCCACAGTCAGTCACTGAAGTAGAGGGGAACAATGAGGGGAACAATGAGGGGACCCTCCCACCCACAGTCAGTCACTGAAGTAGATAGGAACAATGAGGGTAACAATGAGGGGACCCTCCCATCCACAGTCAGTCACTGAAGTAGAGGGGAACAATGAGGGAACAATGAGGGACCCTCCCACCCACAGTCAGTCACTGAAGTAGAGGGGAACAATGAGGGTAACAATGAGGGAACCCTCCCATCCACAGTCAGTCACTGAAGAAGAGGGGAACAACGAGGGGAACAATGAGGGGACCCTCCCATCCACAGTCAGTCACTGAAGTAGAGTGGAACAATGAGGGGAACAATGAGGGGACCCTCCCATCCACAGTCAGTCACTGAAGTAGAGGGAACATGAGGGGAACCTCCCATCCACAGTCAGTCACTGAAGTAGAGGGAACAATGAGGGGACCCTCCCATCCACAGTCAGTAACTGAAGTAGAGGGGAACAATGAGGGGAACAATGAGGGAACCCTCCCATCCACAGTCAGTCACTGAAGTAGAGGGGAACAATGAGGGGAACAATGAGGGAACCCTCCCAACCACAGTCAGTCACTGAAGTAGAGGGAACAATGAGGAACCCTCCCATCCACAGTCAGTCACTGAAGTAGAGGGAACATTGAGGGAACCCTCCCATCCACAGTCAGTCACTGAAGAAGAGGGGAACAATGAGGGGAACAATGAGGGGACCCTCCCATCCACAGTCAGTCACTGAAGTAGAGGGGAACAATGAGGGGAACAATGAGGGGACCCTCCCATCCACAGTCAGTCACTGAAGTAGAGGGGAACAATGAGGGAACCCTCCCATCCACAGTCAGTCTCTGAAGTAGAGGGGAACAATTAGGGAAAAATGAGGGAACAATGAGGAAACCCTCCCATCCACAGTCAGTCACTGAAGTAGAAGGGAACAATGAGGGGAACAATGAGGGGACCCTCCCATCCACAGTCAGTCACTGAAGTAGAGGGAACAATGAGGGAACCCTCCCATCCACAGTCAGTCACTGAAGTAGAGGGAACAATGAGGGAACCCTCCCCATCCACAGTCAGTCACTGAAGTAGAGGGAACAATGAGAGGAACAATGAGGGAACTCTCCCATCCACAGTCAGTCACTGAAGTAGAGGGGAACAATGAGGGAACCCTCCCATCCACAGTCAGTCACTGAAGTAGAGGGGAACAATGAGGGGAACAATGAGGGAACCCTCCCATCCACAGTCAGTCACTGAAGTAGAGGGGAACAATGAGGGAACAATGAGGGAACCCTCCCATTCACTGTCAGTCACTGAAGTAGAGGGGAACAATGAGGGAACCTCCCATCCACAGTCAGTCACTGAAGTAGAGGGGAACAATGAGGAACCCTCCCATCCACAGTCAGTCACTGAAGTAGAGTGGAACAATGAGGGAACCGTCCCATCCACAGTCAGTCACTGAAGTAGAGGGGAACAATGAGGGGAACAATGAGGGGACCCTCCCATCCACAGTCAGTCACTGAAGTAGAGGGAACAATGAGGGGAACAATGAGGGAACCCTCCCATCCACAGTCAGTCACTGAAGTAGAGGGGAACAATGAGGGGAACAATGAGGGAACCCTCCCATCCACAGTCAGTCACTGAAGTAGAGGGGAACAATAAGGGGAACAATGAGGGAACCCTCCCATCCACAGTCAGTCACTGAAGTAAGGGGAACAATGAGGGGAACAATGAGGAACCCTCCCAACCACAGTCAGTCACTGAAGTAGAGGGGAACAATGAGAGAACCCTCCCATCCACAGTCAGTCACTGAAGTAGAGGTGAACAATTAGGGAACCCTCCCATCCACAGTCAGTCACTGAAGTAGAGGAGAACAATGAGGGAACGCTCCCATTCACTGTCAGTCACTGAAGTAGAGGGGAACAATGAGGGGAACAGTGAGGGGACCCTCCCATCCACAGTCAGGCACTGAAGTAGAGGGGAACAATTAGGGAACAATGAGGGGAACAGTGAGGGAACGCTCCCATCCACAGTCAGTCACTGAAGTAGAGGGAACAATGAGGGGAAGAATGAGGGGACCCTCCCATCCACAGTCAGTCACTGAAGTAGAGGGAACAATCAGGGGAACAATGAGGGAACCCTCCCATCCACAGTCAGTCACTGAAGTAGAGGGGAACAATGAGGGGAACAATGAGGGAACCCTCCCATCCACAGTCAGTCACTGAAGTAGAGGGGAACAATGAGGGGAACAATGAGGGAACCCTCCCATCCACAGTCAGTCACTGAAGTAGAGGGGAACAATGAGGGAACCCTCCCATCCACAGTCAGTCACTGAAGTAGAGGGGAACAATGAGGGAACCCTCCCATCCACAGTCAGTCACTGAAGTAGAGGGTAACAATGAGGGAACCCTCCCAACCACAGTCAGTCACTGAAGTAGAGGGGAACAATGAGGGAACCCTCCCATCCACAGTCAGTCACTGAAGTAGAGAGGAACAATGAGGGAACCCTCCCATCCACAGTCAGTCACTGAAGTAGAGGGAACAATGAGGGGAACAATGAGGGAACCCTCCCATCCACAGTCAGTCACTGAAGTAGAGGGGAACAATGAGGGGAACAATGAGGGAACCGTCCCATCCACAGTCAGTCACTGAAGTAGAGGGGAACAATGAGGGAACCCTCCCATCCACAGTCAGTCACTGCCCAATCAGGTAAGGACAGGAAGGAAGGCGGGGAAGAGTTCATAGCTTGCAAGGCAATGACGTCAAAGTTCTCTGCTCCTTTGGTGTCAGTGCTGTGCGCCTATCATGCGGCTGTCTGGCATCAAACATCAGCCCCACTGATGGAGGAATGGAGGGAGATGATGAGGGGGCGAAGGTGGGCATTGAAAAAGTGATCAAAACTGATAACACTACTTGCAGTTCGTAAGAGAGAGAGAGAGAGAGAGAGAGAGAGAGAGAGAGAGAGAGAGGAGAGAGAGAGAGAGAGAGAGAGAGAGAGAGCGCTGAGGAGGAATATATGGGGGGGGGGGGGCCCCACAGCTGTTCAGAGCAAGTTACTTAGTTTGAGTCGCAGGGGAGTTTACAGCTGCAGAGGCCAAGATGTGAACGCAGGTGAGGGAAAGGGGTGTTTTCTACAGGCCGCTCCCCCCAGCCAGCTAACCGCACTGTATTTGGCCAACTGAATGTCATCTGTGCATAGCTGGTCTGGCAGCAATGTGTTCGGCAAGGTTGAGCGGCCATTACAAATGGGGCTATAGGTTTGATTATTAGCTATTGTCATGAAAAATGTAATATATCTGCGCTATTGAGATGACTGAATTGGCGAATTCCCAACAATTCTTTTAATACCAAACTCGACTGGGTTTATTTTCCTGTAGATAACGTAGATGCTGCATGAAAGCTTGTACGCAAGTGGTCAGGCAATATTAGAACAATGACAACACACACAATATTGTGCAAAAATGACATCATCACTTTCTGAGAAGTTAATTTTCCATAGTTAAGTAGGACACAAGTTTGATACATGCCTCTGCTCAGACTACAGCAACACAAATGTTGGATTACAAATGTGTAAAGCCTTGTTTGTTTGCCCTTTCACTAAGTGTCTCAGTCAGGACGGAAAAATAAAGCTGTGGGGGGGGGGGGGGGGGGGGGGTCACATCCATGTCGACATGAACCACAGCCCCATGGAAATCTAACATAGGCACAGGCACCAGGAGGAAGGGTTTGCATCTCCAGGATCCCTCTGGTACTCGGTCGTCTGCCTGCGTGAGGAGTGGAGCACGACAACAGTAAGTCGCTTGTGGTCAACACAATCCGCGTCCTTCGCATGGACATCGGGGGATCTATGTCCAGCTCCTGACCAGTAGAAGATGTTTGCCTGAATAGTGAACATTTTGCAGCAGAATGACAAAAAGGTCACGTGGTACTCTAATTAACTCATGTACATGTTAGGTCATGTTGTGTACTAGTTAACACACTCACCTGTAAGTTCACATGGTATTCTAATTAACTCACTCATCTGCTCGGTTACATGGAACACTATTTGACCCACTCACCTATTAGGTCATCGTCTGTTAGATCACGTAGTACAAGAATTAACCCACTCACATGTTAGGTCACATGCTACACTGACTGACCCACTCACATGTTAGGTTACATGCTACACTGACTGACCCACTCACATGTTAGGTCACATGCTACACTGACTGACCCACTCACCTACTTGTGTGCAGGGCAGACTGACAGCTGCTGTGTTGCCACAGGCGTCGATTTTTTCTCCGGAACATTCACTGGCCAGTAGCCTGTAACAGGTGAATAAATACTTGTATGTGTATCACCTCCGTGCTCCCCCCCCCCCCTTCACCTCCCCCCCCCCCCCCCACACACACACACACGCACACACACACGCACGCACGCACGCACGCACGCACACACACACACACACACACACACACACACACACACACACACGCACATACACACACACACACACACACACACACACACACACACACACACACACACACACACACACACACACACACACACACACACACACACACACAAATTGAGAGAGAGAGAGAGAGAGAGAGAGAGAGAGAGAGAGAGAGAGAGAGAGAGAGAGAGAGAGAGAGAGAGAGAGAGAGGAGTCTCCGATTGCATTATGGCAAGCAGACCTGGCGGTCTCCCCGGGACAACCTGAAGATAGGGCCAGCAAAGGTCCTCTGTGTATAGTGGCAACAAAGGTCTTCTATGTATAGTGGCAACAAAGGTCCTATGTGTATAGTGGCAACAAAGGTCCTCTATGTATAGTGGCAAAAAAGATCCTATGTGTATAGTGGCAACAAAGTTCCTCTATGTATAGTGGCAACAAAGGTCCTCTATGTATAGTGGCAAAAATGGTCCTCTGTGTATAGTGGCAACAAAGGTCCTCTATGTATAGTGGCAACAAAGGTCCTTTATGCATAGTGGAAACAATGGTCCTCTATGTACAGTGGCAACAATGGTCCTCTGTGTATAGTGGCTACAAAGGTCCTCTGTGTAGTGACAAGAAAGGTCCTATGTGTATAGTGGCAACAAAGGTCCTTTATGTATCGTGGCAACAATGGTCCTCTGTGTATAGTGGCTACAAAGGTCCTCTGTGTAGTGACAAGAAAGGTCCTATGTGTATAGTGGCAACAAAGGTCCATTATGTATAGTGGCAACAATGGTCCTCTGTGTACAGTGGCTACAAAGGTCCTATGTGTATAGTGGCTACAAAGGTCCTATGTGTATAGTGGCAACAAAGGTCCTCTGTGTATAGTGGCAACAAATGTTCTCTGTATATAGTGGCAAGAAAGGTCCTCTATGATACTGGCAACAAATGTCCTCTATGTATAGTGTCCTCTATGTATAGTGGTAACAAAGTCCTTTGTGTAAAGTGGCAACAAATGTCCTCTGTATATAGTGGCAACAAAAGTCCTCAATGTATAGTGGCAACAAATGTCCTCTGCATATAGTGGCAACAAAGGTCCTCTGTGTATAGTGGCAACAAATGTTCTCTGTATATTGTGGCAAGAAAGGTCTTCTATGTATAATGGCAACAAAGGTCCTATGTATCAATGGCAAAAAAGCTCTTCTGTATCAAGGGCAACAAAGGTTCTCTGTATCAAGGGCAACAAAGGTTCTCTGTATCAATGGCAACAAAGGTCCTATGTATCAATGGCAAAAAAGCTCATCTGTATCAAGGGCAACAAAGGTTCTCTGTATCAATGGCAACAAAGGTCCTCTGTATCAATGGCAACAAAGGTCCCCTGTATCAATGGCAAAAAGGTTCTCTGTATCAATGGCAACAAAGGTCCCCTGTATCAATGGCAACAAAGGTCCTCTGTATCAATGGCAACAAAGGTCCCCTGTATCAATGGCAACAAAGGTCCCCTGTATCAATGGCAACAAAGGTCCTCTGTATCAATGGCAACAAAGGTCCCCTGTATCAATGGCAACAAAGGTCCCCTGTATCAATGGCAACAAAGGTCATCTGTATCAAGGGCAACAAAGCTCCTCTGTATTAACGGCAACAATGTTCTCCTGTATTAATCACAACAAAGCTCCTTTGTATCAATGGCAACAAAGGTCCCCTGTATCAATGGCAAAAAAGCTCCTTTGTATCAATGGCAAAAAGGTCCTCTGTATCAATGGCAAAAAGGTCCTCTGTATCAATGGCAAAAAAAGCTCCTTTGTATCAATGGCAAAAAGGTCCTCTGTATCAATGGCAAAAGGTCCCCTGTATCAATGGCAAAAAGGTCCTCTGTATCAATGGCAAAAAAAGCTCCTTTGTATCAATGGCAACAAAGGTCCCCTGTATCAATGGCAACAAAGGTCCTCTGTATCAATGGCAACAAAGGTCCCCTGTATCAATGGCAAAAAGGTCATCTGTATCAATGGCAAAAAAAGCTCCTTTGTATCAATGGCAACAAAGGTCCTCTGTATCAATGGCAAAAAGGTCCTCTGTATCAATGGCAAAAAAAGCTCCTGTGTATCAATGGCAACAAATCTCCTCTGTATCAATGGCAAAAAGGTCCTCTGTATCAATGGCAAAAAAAGCTCCTTTGTATCAATGGCAACAAAGGTCCCCTGTATCAATGGCAAAAGGTCCTCTGTATCAATGGCAAAAAGGTCCTCTGTATCAATGGCAAAAAGGTCCTCTGTATCAATGGCAACTGAAGTCCTCGGTATCCACGTCAACAAAAGTCCTCAGAATCAATGGCAAAAATGTGCTCGGTATTTTTAGTGGCAACAGGCGCCCTCCGTCAAGCATACAAAAGTGTGCTCATCAGCTCACTCAGAATCATGCTGATCAATACACAAACAGGCATGACCATCAATATACGAACAGCCATGCCCATCAACGCATGAACGATTCATTGCTAATCCCTTTCATCAATATTTCTCTTTACATAGGAGAACAGGCATCGAACTTCATTCACGTAAGTTCCCAGCTATCTTGTTTAATGTGAGATTTGGCCAGGGTGTGGCTGCCAATGGCCAGGGTGTGGCTGTCAATGGCCAGGGTGTGGCTGTCAATGGCCAGGGTGTGGCTGCCAATGGCCAGGGTGTGGCTGTCAATGACCAGCGTGTGGCTGTCAATGGCCAGGGTGTGGCTGTCAATAGCCAGGGTGTGGCTGTCAATGGACAGTATGAGAAAAATGACCTTGAACTAGCACGGAAGACAGCAAAATAACCACACAAAACTGTTGTGGTGATAGACTGTGAAAAGAAGACAGACACTGGGAAAAGAAGACAGACACTGGAAAAGAAGACAGACACTGGGAAAAGAAGACAGACACTGGGAAAAGAAGACAGACACTGGGAAAAAAGACAAGAAGACAGACACTGGGAAAAGAAGACAGACACTGGGAAAAGAAGACAGACACTGGGAAAAGAAGACAGACACTGGGAAAAGAAGACAGACACTGGGAAAAGAAGACAGACACTGGGAAAAGAAGACAAGAAGACAGACACTGGGAAAAGACAGACACTGGGAAAAGAAGACAAGAAGACAGACACTGGGAAAAGAAGACAAGAAGACAGACACTGGGAAAAGAAGACAGACACGGGAAAAAAGACAAGAAGACAGACACTGGGAAAAGAAGACAGACACTGGGAAAAGAAGACAAGAAGACAGACACTGGGAAAAGAAGACAGACACTGGGAAAAGAAGACAAGAAGACAGACCCTGAGAAAATAAGACAGACACTGAGAAAAGAAGACAGACACTGAGAAAAGGCAGACACTGAGAAAAGGCAGACACTGAGAAAAGGCAGACACTGAGAAAAGGCAGACACTGAGAAAAGACAGACACTGAGAAAAGACAGACACTGAGAAAAGGCAGACACTGAGAAAAGGCAGACACTGAGAAAAGAAAACTGAGGCTCAGCAATGACCAACATTGAGAAAAGAAGCTAGACACTGAGACAAGAAGACAGACAGTTACCCAGCAGACCCAGGACGAGGAAGGCGATGCACAGAGGACGGGCCATGGTATCTGGAGGACAAGGAATTCCGGGCTGTCCACAGGCAGACTGTTCTCTCTGTCTTCAGTTGTCTGAGGCTGGCTTGGTTCTCCTCACAGGCCGCCAGCCTCCCTGTGCTTTATGTAGGCTGTGCGACCCCACCCCCTCCCCACCCACCACCCCCACTGTGCTTTATGTAGGCTGTGCGACCCCACCCCCACCCCACCCACCACCCCCAGCCTCACTGTGCTTTATGTAGGCTGTGCGACCCCCCACCCCCACCCCCCACTCAACCCCCCCCCCCCCCCCCCCCCCCCAGCCTCACTGTGCTTTATGTAGGCCGTGTCACGGCCCCCTAAGCCTCACCACCATCCTTTGTCAAGCTGAGTGTCCAAGTGTTGGGGTGGAGATCAGAGGAACCAATCATTTGGAGACACGTGGCAATGTCAATGAAGGATCCATCCATTGGACAGTAGAGATGTCACCATGAGGTGCTAGTAGGGGTGAGGGTGGGGATGAAAGAGAGGGGTGGGGGGTGTAAAGATACCTCCCTCCAGTCCCACCCTCCAACTCTCCTGTCTCTTCCATCACTTACCTGGGATCTTTTTTTATTTTTTATTCGGATAACTCAAGTTTGGTGTCAGGTGTTCGGCTCAGAAACAATATTGCAGACGCGCTCTCTCTATTTCTCTCTCTCTCTCTCTCTCTCTCTCTCTCTCTCTCTCTCTCTCTCTCTCTCTCTCTCTCTGCTAACACTTTCAACAATCATTTCCTTCAGGTAACTGATCAGTACAAACGGCTGCCAGTGTCACATTCTTTAATCGATATGAAACTCCAGCTGTTCTTCAATCGTTTTGTCAAAAAACGATTTAAATACTAGAGATTCATTTATCATCCCCTTGCTTGCTATTAATGAAGTTGGTTCCTTAATTTCAAAACTTAAAAATAAAAAAGCAATGGGTCCAGATAACTTAAATGCTTCTATACTCAAGCTTGCTCTACCTTACATTGTTGATACCCTTACGTATGTTTATAATTTGTGTATTGATCAGAATGTTTTCCCCATGTGGTCTAAGGCAGCAAAAGTGATTCCCATACCCAAATCAAGAGATCTCACTGATTTAAACAATTTTAGACCAATATCTCTTTTACCCGTTGTATCGAAACCTCTAGAGATGCATGTTCACAAACACCTAACTAAACATATGGAACATCACAAACTGTTCCACCCATTTCAGTCAGGCTTTCGTCGAAATCACTCATGCCACACGGCCTTAACACGCCTCTGTGATACATGGCTATCAGCCATCAACGAAAGAAAACTCACCGGAACTGTTTTCCTCGATTTTAAGAAAGCGTTTGATCTTGTAGACCACAACATATTATTAAAAAAAAAATGACTGCATAGTTCAAAATCCGCAGTAGTCACCTTCTTTCAGTCATATCTTGAAAGCAGGACCCAGCGTGTTTACTTAAACGGTACTTATTCCTCTGAAGGAATAGTGAGCTGTGGCGTTCCACAAGGCTCTGTCCTTGGACCTCTTCTCTTCTGCATTTTTATAAATGACCTACCGATGCACATATCTCACAATGATGTCAGCTGTGATCTGTTCGCTGACGATAGTTCTCTTCACTGTAGTGATACAAACATCATGTCTGTACAAATATCGTTAAAACAAAGTATCACTGATGTCTTAGAATGGTGCAACCAAAACCGAATGGTCCTTAATCCGCACAAAACAAAATGTATGGTCCTAGCATCGAGACAGAAACATCAACGACAGCATCTTATGTTGAGCCTAAAAATGAGTGAAACCTTGATTGAGCAGGTTACCGAACTTAGGCGTGATCATTGATGAGAACTTTAGATGGCAATCACATATAAATCTGTTTGCAAACAGTTGGCTCGCAATTTGTTTTTACTCAATAAACTCAGTTATTATGTTGAACCACATATCCGGAAACTATTTTTTGAAGCCCATTGCTTTCTCGCATCAACTATGCGTCCACTGTCTGGAGTGGTGCCGGTGAAAATCACATAAAAAAGATCAACTCTATGCATAGACGGGGAATTAAGCTGATTCTTCCCGACAAGTCTCTATCAACCACGGGCAAATTCGCAAAACTAATGATGTTACCACTGCAGAGCCAACTGACCTATAATAAGGCAGTACAAATGTTTAAAGTCCATGCAACATGGCGCCAACATATCTTGCTGAGTTTATCCAAATGGCAACAACGCGATATTGATTCAAATAATTACATTTTACCACCTGTCCGCATTGATTTGTTCAAATCTAGTTTTGCATATTTTGGTCCATCTGTGTGGAACTCTCTTCCTCCGTCTGCCAAAACATGTCAAATCACTGCCGTCCTTCAAATCAGCAGTACTTAAACATTTATTTGAACAATAAATCTAACCTTTTGATCATAGTCTCAACGCCCTACTTTTAAAGCTTGCCTCTATATTAGCTAATGAAAATGTGTGTGTGTGGGAGGGGGTATGGGTGTGGATGTGGGTATGCGCATGCGTGCGTTATGTGTGGGCGTGTGCATACATGTGACACGCCCCGCGTACGTGTCTGACTGTGTTTTTTGTAATTTTGTAATGGATTTTTTTTTTAAATAATTATTATTCTTATTACTATTGTTATTGTTAATATTATAATGTTGCTAATATTCTTCATTGTTTCTGTCATTATTAATATGTGCAGTCTTTTAGTTGAATGTTGTAGAATAGCAAGGACAGATTGGAAGAATAGGCACTGCCTAAAATCTCTATCCTTGAGTAATAAAGTTTTTGAGTCTTGAGTCTTGAGTCTTGAGTCTCTCTCTCTCTCTCTCCTCTCTCTCTCTCTTCTCTCTCTCTCTCTCTCTCTCTCTCTCTCTCTCTCTCTTCTCATGTGTCTGTATGTGTGTGAGTCTGTGTTTGTATTATTCTCTGTGCGCACGTCTGTGTTTGCTTGTGTGTGCGTGTGTGTGTTTGCTTTGTGGTGTGTGTTGTGTGTGTGTGTGTGTGGTGTGTGTGTGTGTGTGTGTGTGTGGTGTGTGTGTGTGTGTGTGTGTGTGTGTGTGTGTGTGTGTGTGTGTGTTGTGTGTGTGTGTGACATGATTGTGTGTGTTGACATGATATGTGTGTGTTTGTGTGTGTGTGTGCACGCATAGATGTGTGTTTGGTGGTTGCGTGGAGATATGAAAACTTATCTCCCCCTAATTTGTTTTTTCAATCCCAAGACATAAGAGCAAGCTTTGTTTTTTGATTCAATATTATATGCAGTCATTACAAACACCAAGCTGCTCTGTAAGTTGCTGGAATGGTCTCAGTTATTTACCCATGGAATGTATTAGTTTATTACAGTCCAGTCCCTTGCGGATTCATTCCAAGAAACTGGCCCTCAGTACTTGTGTCTAAGATGCTATCTTTTCATATTTTTCTTACTTTCACAAAAAATGTAGCTTATCTTAAAGTTTCATAATTTTGTTTTGCTTCTTAGGTAGGACCTTTGGTGGATTTTTTTAAAAAATTCAACAAACATACTGTGGTATTGCCCACCAGCCTTTTTCTGGGATAGCATTCTGCTTAAAACCTAAACGGCAGAGAAATCAAGTTAGGACTTTCCGAATCATGAGAAAAACAATCAGCTTTCGAAATAACCCGGTATCGGACCAGATTGATGATATGTTAGTGAGTTTCCTCCCCCTTTGGAGATTGTCTCCCTCTTGGAGACTTTAAGCTTGCAGAAGGCTCATATGAGAAGCATTATTAATCCCCGTTCACCTACGCAAGCGCATGCTGTTATTTGGCAGAATTATCTGCCACTGCAGATATGAAGTTATTGCCCCCTATTTTTTTTTTCAATTTAAGACATAAGAGCAAGCTTTGTTTTATAATTATATGTATATGTATATATATATATATGTGTGTGTGTATATATGTATATGTATATATATATATAATGTGTGTGTTATATGTGTGTAGCAGTGCGTGTGTGAGGGCGGGGAGCACACGCGCATCTCTGTGCGTGCGTCCATGCGTGTGTGTGCGCGCGCACCACACCTATTTTCATCCATTTCAGCGCAAGATAGGCGGTTCAAGGCGCAAGATAGATATTCCATGCCTATCTTGCGTGAAGTGGATGAAGATAAGTGATTGCTCGTTCATTTTCACCCTAATGAGTGCTTGTATCTTGCCTGAAGAATACCTAAGAGGTCGAAACGCGTCGTGTTTTGTCTCGTGATTCGTTCGTCTACGTTTCTTTTTTGGTGGTGCGCTATCACTAACATTTATGATTAGTTCCAATCAGAAAAGTTTTGTTCCATCCAACCCTGGGGACAAAAAATACACACACAAAAATCAGAAAGACATGGAAAACACACACACATACACACACACTCGCACATAGTGCATGGTACATTTTTTCTCACATAGGGCCTGGGAAAGAAAAAACATAACATCTGTATATGTAGTGTAAGTTGGAGTTTTTATAAATTGATTCAAAGGAACAAATACTATTTTTATACTTGATGTACTTTTGGGAAGGAGTTCCAAAGGGTCCACCCAGGGTAAGCGAGGCTTGTCTTAAAGAGATCAAACGTGGATTTTCTGATTACAATATTATCTGTGTATCCGGATTGCTTTCACAGAAATCGTATGGGTAGTGCAGGAGGGGCAAAGGCATTCATTATTCAATACACCACAACTGCTTTGTCATACTGTAGCTTATGAGACAGTGGCAAGATATCCGGTGCTAAATAGGCTTCAATGGTAAAACTAGCAGATTTTAAAGACACAAGATTGAGAGAGCGTTTATGGATTATGTTCAGATATTTTGATAGGTTTGCACTACATAGATCATAGAACGTTGAGGCATAATCAATAAAACGATGAAATACATGCATGGAAGAATGAGGAAATTCTTACTTTCTCAGAGCCTAAATAAATTTTGGTAAATGCGTTTGCATACAGTGTCAATATGCGGTGTCGAGAATAGAGTATTGTCGATGGTAACTCTTAGGACTTTGTGAGTACTGACTTCATGAATGATTATATTACCAATTTGTACAGAAGGCAGACTGAGGTTATTTTTTGCCGTTTTTGTCGAGAAGTTACTACCATGTCTTTAGTTTTTTGGTCGTCCAAGGACATGTGATTCAGCTAAGTCCATTCAATTAGGTGATTTACATTGTTCTGCAGAGTCGTGGATAATTGTTTCAAGTCAGAATGGCTCGAATTAATAGACGTATGGTGTGCAAATACTTCACATACGCCTTCTGAAGGGAGGATCATTAATATAGACGTATAGTGTCCAAATACTTCACATACGCCTTCCGAGGGAAGATCATTAATATAGACGTATGGTCTGCAAGTACTTCACATACGCCTGCCGAAGGGAAGATCATTAATATAGAGAGACAAAAAGAAGAGGACCAAGAACAGATCCTTGGTAGATACTGAATGTTTTGTATCTGGAATTGGGATTGTTCATTATCCAAGAACACCATATGGCGGCCGTTAGAAAGAAACGATCCAATAAGATTGGTTGGAAAGTCAGCCAGTTTATGTAGCAGCAAATTATGGTCAATGACATCATAAACTTTTGCAAAGTCGACGAGCAAAACTGTCAAACTCAAATAGTTGAACTGCAAAGGCCACCGACCTATCTTCAATGAGGTCAAGGACAAAAGTAGAACACACACGCGCTCAGCACATATACTGAAACTTATGAAGGAAAACATTAGCATAACAAAATGTTCTTCCTGAAATTACTCTAGCATTTATGTGTTAACTGTTAGCATTTCTTTTCTTCGTTTTAGTGCTGTAAGAATGAACATAGATAGAGAGCAGGTTACTCCTGTGTCATTTTGCAGTACAAAAAAGCAATGATACTTGACGAACATTTTTAGCATGAGGCAAAATGTATTTATCTCTTAAATCTTTATAAGATGGACACGCAGTCAAAAAATGTATTTCGTCCTCGATTTGATTACAGAATGGACAGTTTTTGCAGTTTAGTGTATATTTTTGATGGACATTCAAATCACTAATACCAAATCGAAATCTCACAAACACTTTGCGAAACTGAGCAATAGTAATATCCGTTAGATATTTCTCAGGTTGTCATAAGGATTTGAAGGAACGATATGTTAAATATATCTGTCACTATCAAGTATTTTATTATCCCACTTTTGCTTGTAACAGTCAATCATGTGTAGTTTAAGTTCACGTAAAAACTTTTTCTCGTAATTCACTCCACTATTTAACCAAACAAACAAAAAGCCATAGGTATCCAAATAATGTTTTATCGAAGATACCCAATTTGATTGTACACTCCGATTTCTTGTACATTGAAATAATTTTGATTTTTCCATATCATATGCTTGTTTTGGTAGTCTAGCGAGTGACAACTTTTGCAATTTGAACCAGCACCGCATTGATTTTATTGCACTATCTACATGCAAAGGATGCCTTCCTAGCTCACCGTATACCATTGTATTTGGGCGTATATTGAAAAAGCGTTTGCATGCAAACAAATGAGGTAATTCGATTACATGTAGGAGACTGTCCCCAGACTTCTGGTCCGTATAAAAGCATAGGTTTCACTTGCGCATCAAAATGTTTATAAAGTAGATTTCTAAGCAATGTTCCAAAACTCCACATAGTTTTGATAATTTCTACAATTTTGGCTTTAGCGTTGCCTGCATATTCTTCGAGTGCAATGTCGTATGATAGCTTTGTGGTTAAAGTAAATCCCAAATACTTATAACTGTGGAAAACTTCAATCTCGTTTCCCTGATAGAACCTTTTTTTTCTGCGCGAGCATGCTGTTGTGTACGTTGTTGTGAGACTGTGTGTGTGTGGGATCGCTGTGTGTGTGTGTGTGGGGGGGGGGGGGGGGGCGGGGCGTTCTCGCGCGCGCGCGCGCGCGTGCGTGCGTGCGTGCGTGCGTGCGTGCGTGTGTGTGTGTGTGTGTGTGTGTGTGTGTGTGTGTGTGTGTGTTGTGTGTGTGTGTGTGTGTGTGGTGTGTGTGTGTGTGTGTGTGTGTGAACATGTACTCTTGTTTGTAGGTTCATGGCACTTATTGCAATATTTATCTTCTATTGGTTTCATTTATGTTTTCTTTCATCTTTTCTGTATTTTGTAAGCACTTAGGGCTTATGTAAATTAAGCGCCATAATTAATCATTCATTCATTATTCATTCATAATGCACCCTGTTCTGAGTAATGAATGTTTTACATGGCATCGTCTCTTGTTCTGGCTCAGTGCCTCTGTCCACACTATCCCTGGTCACTATACAGAGTCCCTGTCCACACTATCCCTGGTCACTATACAGAGCCTCTGTCAGCACTATCCCTGGCCACTATCAGAGAACCTCTGTCCACACTATCCCTGGTCACTATCAGAGAGCCTCTGTCCACATTATCCCTGGTCACTGTATAGAGCCTCTGTCCACACTATCCCTGGTCACTATACAGAGCCTCTGTCCACACTATCCCTGGTCACTATACAGAGCCTCTGTCCACACTATCCCTGGTCACTATACAGAGCCTCTGTCCACACTATCCCTGGTCACTATATAGAGCCTCTGTCCACACTATCCCTGGTCACTATACAGAGCCTCTGTCCACACTATCCCTGGTCACTATACAGAGCCTCTGTCCACACTATCCCTGGTCACTATATAGAGCCTCTGTCCACACCATCCCTGGTCACTATACAGAGCCTCTGTCCACACTATCCCTGGTCACTATACAGAGCCTCTGTCCACATTATCCATGGTCACTATCAGAGAGCCTCTGTCCACATTATCCCTGGTCACTGTATAAGCCTCTGTCCACATTATCCCTGGTCACTATACAGAGCCTCTGTCCACACTGTCCCTGGTCACTATACAGAGCCTCTGTCCACACTATCCCTGGTCACTATCAGAGAGCCTCTGTCCACATTATCCCTGGTCACTATACAGAGCCTCTGTCCACACTATCCCTGGTCACAATCAGAGAGCCTCTGTCCACATTATCCCTGGTCACTATACTGAGCCTCTGTCTACACTATCCCTGGTCACTATTAGAGAGCCTCTGTCAACACTATCCCTACTGACTATTAGAGAGCCCCTGTCTACACTATCCCTGGTCACTATCAGAGAGCCTCTGTCCACAATATCCCTGGTCACTCTACAAGCCTCTATCCACACTATCCCTGGTCACTATACAGAGCCTCTGTCCACACTATCCCTGGTCACTATACAGAGCCTCTGTCAACACTATCCCTGGTCACTATCAGAGAGCCTCTGTCCACACTATCCCTGGTCACTATACAGAGCCTCTGTCCACACTATCCCTGGTCACTATACAGAGCCTCTGTCCACACTATCCCTGGTCACTATACAGAGCCTCTATCCACACTATCCCTGGTCACTATACAGAGCCTCTGTCCACACTATCCCTGGTCACTATCAGAGAGCCTCTGTCCACATTATCCCTGGTCACTATATAAGCCTCTGTCCACACTATCCCTGGTCCCTATACAGAGCCTCTGTCCACACTATCCCTGTCACTATCTGAGAGCCTCTGTCCACAT
>CM031605.1:1373069-1377049 GCA_018398815.1 Conus ventricosus
CCGTTGGGTCTGTCACACACACACACACACACACACACACACACACACACACACACACACACACACACACACACACAAACACACACACACACACACACGCACGCACGCACGCACACACACACACACACACACACACACACACACACACACACACACACACACACGCACGCACGCACGCACGCACGCACGCACGCACGCACACACACACACACACACACACACACACACACACACACACACACACACAAGTGGCGACCACGTCATCTGACGACCCGTGGAAGGAGAATAATCACATTTGTCACTTGGAAACCTAGGAACTTTCAAAAAGGTTGGACAATTGAAAGAACTGACCCATGAGACGGACATACACCTTTGGATCATTCTCGCCCTCTGCAAAGTTCGATGGAAGACCAACAGAGAAGTACAGACAGAAGGGCATGTTGTGTGGTGTGTTGGAGAGGATGCATGTACACGGTGTGGGGGGTTAGTTAAGAAGAACATCAGGAACGCTGTACTGGCTGACAACTTCATTTCCAGCAGCACCATGACCAACCGCCTGCTAACCAAACCATTCAACATCACGGCAGTACCAACATGATGCTGCTACATCAACCTACGATGATGACCAGATGGAAGAACTCTACTCTCCGCTGTACACGGTTGGCAGGAAAGACATCCTCATCGTTCAGAGGAACTGGAACGCCAGGGTTGGCTACAAAGGCCCATGGAGAACAGGGTTGGCTAGGAAGGCCCATGGAGAACAGGGTTGGCTAGGAAGGCCCATGGAGAACAGGGTTGGCTACAAAGGCCCATGGAGAACAGGGTTGGCTAGGAAGGCCCATGGAGAACAGGGTTGGCTAGGAAGGCCCATGGAGAACAGGGTTGGCTAGGAAGGCCCACGGAGAACAGGGTTGGCTAGGAAGGCCCATGGAGAACAGGGTTGGCTAGGAAGGCCCATGGAGAACAGGGTTGGCTAGGAAGGCCCATGGAGAACAGGGTTGGCTACAAAGGCCCATGGAGAACAGGGTTGGCTAGGAAGGCCCATGGAGAACAGGGTTGGCTAGGAAGGCCCATGGAGAACAGGGTTGGCTAGGAAGGCCCATGGAGAACAGGGTTGGCTACAAAGGCCCATGGAGAACAGGGTTGGCTAGGAAGGCCCATGGAGAACAGGGTTGGCTAGGAAGGCCCATGGAGAACAGGGTTGGCTAGGAAGGCCCATGGAGAACAGAATTTCTGCAGCCCACACTGTACCGAGGCCATCAATGATAGGGAACTATGCCCGCTAGAATCTGAAAAAGACTTGGTCCTTGCCAACACTCTCTGTGAGCACAGAGAATGACAATGACTTGGTCCTTGCCAGCACTGTGTGTGAGCACAGAGAATGACAATGACTTTGTCCTTGCCAACACTCTCTGTGAGCACAGAGAATGACAATGACTTGGTCCTTGCCAGCACTGTGTGTGAGCACAAAGAATGACAATGATTTGGTCCTTGCCAGCACTGTGTGTGAGCACAAAGAATGACAATGATTTGGTCCTTGCCAGCACTGTGTGTGAGCACAAAGAATGACAATGACTTGGTCCTTGCCAGCACTGTGTGTGAGCACACAGAATGACAATGATTTGGTCCTTGCCAGCACTGTGTGTGAGCACAAAGAATGACAATGACTTGGTCCTTGCCAGCGCTCTCTGTGAGCACAGAGAATGACAATGATTTGGTCCTTGCCAACACTCTCTGTTAAGGGCTGGGTGTCCAAAAGGACATCTTTTCTCGTCACGGCGACTGAAGCAGACCATAAACTTAAAGGACATCTTTTCTCATCACGGCGACTGAAGCAGACCATAAACTTAAAGGACATCTTTTCTCATCACGGCGACTGAAGCAGACCATAAACTTAAAGGACATCTTCTCTCATCACGGCGACTGAAGCAGACCATAAACTTAAAGGACATCTTTTCTCATCACGGCGACTGAAGCAGACCATAAACTTAAAGGACATCTTCTCTCATCACGGCGACTGAAGCAGACCATAAACTTAAAGGACATCTTTTCTCATCACGGCGACTGAAGTAGACCATAAACTTAAAGGACATCTTTTCTCATCACGGCGACTGAAGTAGACCATAAACTTAAAGGACATCTATTCTCATCACGGCGACTGAAGTAGACCATAAAGTCGTGGAAAACAAGGCAAAAGCTGGAAGAAGCATATAACGCAATGTTTTCATCGGCCATTGTTTCCTTCAACACAATGTGTTAATCAGCCATTGTTTCCTTCAACACAATGTGTTAATCAGCCATTGTTTCCTTCAACACAATGTGATCATCAGCCATTGTTTCCTTCAACACAATGTGTTAATCAGCCATTGTTTCCTTCAACACAATGTGATCATCAGCCATTGTTTCCTTCAACACAATGTGATCATCAGCCATTGTTTCCTTCAACACAATGTGATCTTCAGCCATTGTTTCCTTCAACACAATGTGAACATCAGCCATTGTTTCCTTCAACACAGCGTTATCATCAGCCATTGTTTCCGTCAACACAATGTGATCATCAGCCATTGTTTCCTTCAACACAATGTGATCATCAGCCATTGTTTCCTTCAACACAATGTGATCATCAGCCATTGTTTCCTTCAACACAATGTGATCATCAGCCATTGTTTCCCGCTAGGCAGCGAAGGCAGTGCACCCCTGGGATGATACATAGCGCCTTGAGAATGTTCTGATCTCAAACATAAATGTTATCATCCTCCTGCTTATTATCCTCATCATTCTCCCAATCTGCCCGAAAGTGAGAGTGCCACAGATGATCTGATAACCAGTTGTTGCCATGTTCTCTCTGTCAACTGTCGCTCTCAGGACATCGCTCAGTCTCCAGCCCGACCAAACAGGCACCTCCCCCTCCATCTCTTCCTCTGTCTGTCTCTCCTTCAGGGTGTTGTCCCTCCATCTCTTCCTCTGTCTGTCTCTCCTTCAGGGGCGCTGTCCCTCCATCTCTTCCTCTGTCTGTCTCTCCTTCAGGGCCGTTGTCCCTCCATCTCTTCCTCTGTCTGTCTCTCCTTCAGGGCCGTTGTCCCTCCATCTCTTCCTCTGTCTGTCTCTCCTTCAGGGCCGTTGTCCCTTCATCTCTTCCTCTGCCTGTCTCTCCTTCAGGGGTGTTGTCCCTCCATCTCATTCACTGCCTGTCTCTCCTTCAGGGGTGGTGTCCCTCCATCTCTTCCACTGCCTGTCTGTCCTTCAAGGGTGTTGTCCTCCCATCTCTTCCACTGCCTGTCTGTCCTTCAGGGTGTTGTCCACCCATCTCTTCCACTGCCTGTCTGTCCTTCAGGGGTGTTGTCCTCCCATCTCTTCCACTGCCTGTCTGTCCTTCAGGTGTGTTGTCCTCCCATCTCTTCCACTGCCTGTCTCTCCTTCAGGGGTGTTGTCCCTCCATCTCTTCCACTTCCTGTCTCTCCTTCAGGGTGTTGTCCTCCCATCGCTTCCACTGTGTCTCTCCTTCAAGGGTGTTGTCCCTCCATCTCTTCCACTGCCTGTCTGTCCTTCAAGGGTGTTGTCCTCCCATCTCTTCCTCTGCCTGTCTCTCCTTCAAAGGTGTTGTCCTCCCATCTCTTCCACTGCCTGTCTCTCCTTCAAGGGTGTTGTCCCTCCATCTCTTCCACTGCCTGTCTGTCCTTCAAGGGTGTTGTCCTCCCATCTCTTCCTCTGTCTGTCTCTCCTTCAGGGGTGTTGTCCTCCCATCTCTTCCACTGCCTGTCTGTCCTTCAAGGGTGTTGTCCTCCCATCTCTTCCACTGCCTGTCTGTCCTTCAAGGTGTTGTCCTCCCATCTCTTCCTCTGCCTGTCTCTCCTTCAGGGTGTTGTCCCTCCATCTCTTCCACTGCCTGTCTCTCCTTCAGGGGTGTTGTCCCTCCATCTCTTCCACTGCCTGTCTGTCCTTCAAGGGTGTTGTCCTCCCATCTCTTCCACTGCCTGTCT
>CM031605.1:1377149-1413402 GCA_018398815.1 Conus ventricosus
AACCCTATAAATACGGGCTTGTCTAATTTTGACTTTCTTTTTTTTCATCATTTATGCCAAATAGCTGTTCATGAAATCTCTGAAGTCCTGATAATTAGGTTTTGAAGTCAGCGTATTGCTTCGTTCTCTTTAGTGACTAATCTGAACATCTTTGCGCTTGTGCGGATCTCCTTAGTCTTTCCAAAAAGCTGTCTGTTCATTATTGAAATATGTCTTTTCTGAAGCATCTGTGGATTTAGTTCGAAGATCAGATGTTCTTCATGATGTATGGTTTCATTGAACTGTTCTTGATCAAAAGCAATTATACGATGAACAGCTGTTAACTTTAAACCATGTCTTAAATAAAATTGCAGAAGTCTGTAATTACAGGACATAATTTTTTTTGACTCGGAAGATTCCTCGGCACAAGTTTTAGGCGGCTCTCTTGGATTAATCTTTAGGCTTTCTGCAGCTAATGGATGTCATTATGCAGGTCATGGTGTTTCTTGTGGATATTCTAAGTAACTTCTATGTATACACGCTGTTGATTCGACGTCAAACTGCTCAACATTTTAATTGCCTTTTGAAATATTTTTCGGATGGTCTCTGTGTGCATTTTAAAAGTTGCGTAATGGAAAGTGATTGCGCCATTGCCATCCATACAGATTGTTTGCATCTATTTCATGAGATAGTTAAGACCTTTTATTGGGGATCATAGTCGTCCAAGTATTTTGTTGTTTGCTTTACAGTAATGATGCGGACGCCATTACTATTCTCCACGCAATCCGTTTTCAATCATCTGATCATGGTAATCAGACAATAAATCAATCTGTACCTCAGTTAATCTTTTAGAAAGATCCCAAATTCTTCCCAGGCGCAGAAATGTAATGAGCAGGATCCAGGATAATGTTTTATGCAGGTCTTTCTATAATTTTCAAATTATCCGCCAACAAACATGTATCAGCCATCAAGTATGAGTCATGTTGTCGCCCAGCGCTTTTTTACAAATCGATCTTCTGCCACGCTTCTTGAGGCATGTGGTAATCAGAATCACTGTGTCCTTTCCTCTAAGACTAGAAAAGAACGCCGCCTTTAGGCGGAAGTGAATCTTCGTCAAACCTTCCCCTACTGTTCATGTACTCTTATGGGTAAACGCCCTTTTAACGAGAGTTGGGTCAAAATATTCTTCCGTTATTGGGCAGACTTTAAGGACATAGATACGTGGACTCTAATGATCCCATCATGGGCTGCATAGACGTCATAATAAAAAGACATGTTATTTAAAGTAAACACTTGTACGTTTCTGATGACTGTGCAATGCATGCTACCCTCCTCCAAGGCGTTGGTTACTGCTTGCCAAAATAAAGATGAGTGTCGTTAACCTCGCAAGTTGTGAAAGAAGATGGGCAGCTTCCTTGTCTTTGGGTCGAACTTTAGTTGAAGATTGCCATTGTTATGCGCGCTCCTCTGAACTTTCCGCTAATGTTGTTAATGGTTCTCTTACTTTTGGATTTGGCTTCCTCACTGAGTTTCTAAACCGCAAATTCCAACAATGTGTGGCTGAGTCATACTGTTTCTTGGGTCTTTAGGCGTCATTATGATTTCAGGATAAATTCAGATTAATAGGAACAGTCATTACGCACTTTTTGCATGCGCTGTTAAGTTTCTATCCCGCTTCTGGTCCTATTTATAATTCTGGTGCTGTATGAGCGCCATCGACCTAACAATAATGAAGGCAAATGAACAAACTGATGATTACTTCATTAAGACTGTTTTTCGAACGTTTTTTTGGCGATGGCCCTTCATAAGGAACAATAGCGACTCGAAGTTGAGTAAACTACGTCATGGAGATTTTTGCAGTTTTTTCCAGTTCTTAAAACTTAACTTTACTGCCTTTCTGGGGGCGTAATTGTTCTGTATTACAGTCAACCTGGCGACTACAATGTTTCTTATGTTCAAGCGCGGCGGATCGGATGGCATTCTTGTTAAAACATTTTTCTACAGAATTTCTTGTTTATGCCAATTTTGAAGATATGAGCCCAAGGATCTGCATTGTGCGGTATCAATGTGTTAATGCGGTAGCGGTGAAAACTTTCTGTTGTAAGTCGACATGATTTTGTCCTGTATCGCCTATTGTTGGGCTGTTCTTGGACACTTTAATGGGTTGTAGATTTGTTCTTCATCCCATGTGTATACATTAACATTAATTGGTTTGTTTTGTTCTCAAACTGGATCAATGGATTCCACGTAACAGTAAAGGATATTCCACTAAAGTTTAAGTTCATTGATGTAAGGTTCATAGATTAGATAATCTCTCTGCGTTTTTATTAGCAAACGTGGATGCATCCTTGCGAGACACACCACATAAAACATTTGTTGTTGAATAATTCTTTATGTTTAAAAACTTTTTTTGCGTTAATGCTGAGGAGTGGAATGTAAGATTTGCCTACAATAGGTCTTTAACTTAGGCCTGTTTTAATCTGATCTCTAGGACTTTCGCCCTCTGACCAACCAGAGCCTTCATTTTGGCTTCTTTTGCGGCACATCAAACTGTGTAAGCAGTTGGTCTGCCAACCAGGTGTTAAGTACACATGTCGTGCAAAGAATTAACCTGTTGTTTTGTTGAGACCCAGACTTCTAGATTTTCTTTCATTTATTGTTACATAGTGATTTATAACAGTAACATTCCTTTAACTGGAGGGTTCTATTGTTAGTTTACCTGGGAACTTGAGAAATAGCATGAACAACACTTGCCTGTACGTTGTTGGATCAATGACTTCTAGATCAATATCATTTAGTGCTCTTGGACAAACGTCTTTCCTTAAAATTCCTTCAACAATTCGTCCTGTCCTTCATATATTCTTATCCATGTTGAGTTTCTTTTCTAACTCAAATATTTATTTAAATCTAAAAAAAAATACAACGACTCCCAAAGTCGTCTTATTCAGAATCAATATCGACGGTTCTTTTTACGCTTGGACTCATAAACTGAATGTATAAACACTTTTGGTGGTGTTAAAGTTGGCTGTTTTGAATCAGAGTTAATGTCTCGTTTACCTTTTTTTAACATTCCTTTTTTATCTGCTCGGGGTCTGGCTGTTGAGTAAAAAATTGTCCTTGCCTTTCTTTGAGATCAACTTTTGTCTTTTGTAGGTCATCAATATCGGCCTGTAAAACGACTAAATTCTTCATACGTGATTGTTTGTTGTAGCTAGGCTTTATTTATTGTCTGTTTGAAAGAACTAAGTTTAGTCCGTTATTAGTGAACCTTGCTGTGCTGCTTTTGGAGTTTTTGTATTTAATTTTTGCTAGCGACCTACAGCTAATGAACACAGGCGTGAGCTAAAGACAAAACCGCTAGAGGTAAAGCGCAGGTTGGCCTATGCCGTTGCTAAGAGGGCCAACACTCGTTCCTGCCGGATTCAGCGCTTATAGTCGATGGCTCAAGTATTAACATATGTAACAGCATTAAGGCAGCAGAATACTTTCGTTTGGTTTTGCTGTATTTTGAAAGGTCTTGCTCTAGTTTTTGTTGCATTTTTGTAATGTTTGTTAATCTGAAAGTTTTTTATGTTAGGGTTTTCTACTATCCTTCGTTTGGCGACTGGGCGCTGTAGGCACATTTGGGATAAACTTGAACAGACATGCTTTTTTTAAAATAAAAAAATAATTTAGTATTGTAATATTTTTTAAATCTGTTATCTTGAATATTCAGCTGGCCCTCATATATTAAAAAACAAATGTGCATTAAGGGGTTTATCGCCATCTTTTTCTTTATCAATTTTGAATGTTTATTACGTCTTTAACCGTTCTCCACTTCCATGCAACTGATTATCCTCTGTCGATCTTAGGTCAATCCATAAAAACCCTATTTCGTTTAATAATCATCAGTCTTACAACTGTGAAGGTGTAGATCTTTAGACACAAGGTCTACTGTTGGATTTCTACCCCCCCCGCCTCCAAACAATTTTCTTATTTTTGTCAAAATGCTGATAAGTCTAAGCCCGGCAAGAGTAGATTTGGTTAGGTACTACCCACAATCGGAACAATGTACATTCGTTATATAGGATTAATAACTTTTCACGTCCCTCTTTGAATGGTTCTACATCATCACACAGCATAAAAATACCTTTTTAAGCGATCTTGCCGCTGCACTAAAACTAAAATTCCATATAGTTTCCTGCACTGCTCTGGAGATGTTGTATGATGACATCACACTCTTTCGTAATAAATTGCTAATTTGACTGAATTGTTGCTCAAACAGCTTGCCTAAATTAGGGTTGCTAACAACGTCAAACTCTAACGAGATGTCCAGAAATGCGTACTTTTGCTTCTGTCCTGATGAATTGATAACCCTTTGGTATTCATTAAAATTAGTTCATATGACAATCTGTCTTTTTATGCCTTGATAGTACGGCGCAATGCGCACCTTACCAACTCAAAATCAAAGGGAATAGAAAAAGCGATTTCCATACGCAGAAATTTAACAGCTACAATACTTTTTGCCGTCTTTAACATCTGCGGCGCCTATTCTATTTTTTAGTGCTTCTTCATTTCGATTCCTTGAAACGCAAAGTTTAGGCCCTTTCATTTCCCCAGTAGCCATAGATCAGAATCGTAAAAATAAGTCTGCATTGTGTAAAGTAAATATTTGCTTGCCCCTCATTTTATTAGAAATTTTCTTAACGTATTGTCTGCCCTTCCCAAAATTCTGGACAACTGTCCTGTTTGGGTCTGTTTTCTGATTCGAGTTTCTGTTTTGAAAAGTAAGACGCGCAGAGCCTGGCACAATCACTTCATCCCGCTCCTAGTCTGGAAATTTGACAGTAAGAATTTGATCCGCATCAATAGTAGATGATAATTGGAACAGTCTAATATACCCTTATTTCCCTTCACGAACCCCAGTGCCAAGGGTTCTTTCAGTCTACTGCGGGTCAATGAATCGAGCCAATAATGTTTGTGACCTATTTTAAAAACAAAATAAAAAGTATATTATTAAGAAACATGGCAAGGCATTGGAAGGTGAAGAAGATTATTATCTGTTTTTGATACTGGAGACGACATGAGTGAAATGACTCCTTGAAACGAGCATCGCTCAACGACACCTTCTATTGCGGCGTGAATTAACAGAAAGTACGGTCGGAGCATTTTACAAAAGTCTTAGGCTTAGAACCCCCCGAATATATAGACCCAAAAGAGTTTGAAGTAAAAGATGATGGCCATATATGTTATTGTAAGAGCGACCAAGGGAAACCGCGTTCAGCTTACAACTAAACGAGACCCCCTTAAAGTTTTATGCCTATAGGTAACAATTAAGACAAAGACTCCCTGCAGCGTACCAAAAATCGCCTGGCCATTGCTAACCAAAATTAGATAGGGATGCAGTATGCTAACTTCAAAACACACTGCCAAGAACTTCCAACAGCTAACCAAATACAAAACATGAACTTAAAGATTAAAAGTCAAAACAACGGGGAATTAATAGAAGCAGAAACCAGTTTTTCCAGAAAAACAGCATTAAAAACATTAATGATTCCCCATTGCTATGCGGGAAAATAGGCGGCCCTTGATCATGCTTTGAGAAACCAGAGGCGAATTAACAAACAATTAGCAAAACTGGGTGAACTAGATGAGCATATAAAAAGAGAAAAACGAAAAAACTCGATGAGGCAGATGACGCCAACTAATGCAAGATATATAAAGAAAGAATAACACCCAAAGACTAAAAAAGATCTTGAACAAGAGAGATCACAAGTACTAGAAGCGTTGTCTACCTAACCCGAGAACAAATTGCGAACCTCAAGTGAGCAGGAATAAGAGAAACTATCCAAAGATTTTTATATGAAGACACAACACTAGCAGAAAGAATACGACACTGTTAAGAGAGCAAGGAGTCACAGTAGTAAGCGTATATACAGCCTTAGGAATTTGCAATAAGTACACTGGTGATGCTATTACAGCGGCGGTGGTGCTGGGTCAGTGCCTCCACCGCCATCACCACTCATCTCCATCGGCCGCTGATAAATCATGGAAAAAAAACAGCTAGATCAATCTTGCCGGTTTATTAAAAAAATTATCCGGTAAAGCCTGGATGCTTAACCAGGTAATATTAGGGGTGTTGTTAGCAGGCTTGTCTACTGCAGGCAACGTAGTTAGGATTATGGCTGAGCACTTATGACATTAGTTCACTTACAAGTCGGGTTATTTTTAGTACATAAAGACAGTAATCCTAGGCAAGTTAACCAAAAAACAAGCGCTGTTTACATATTCATGGTCATTAACTTTTTTTACTCTTCAACGCCTTCGGCCTTTTTGAGGCCACAGGGATTGGATGACTTATACTTGGGGTCCGACTTGTTGTTTACAGCTTGCAATATTACTGGCTCAGAAATATACTTTCGTTTTTTTTCCGGGGGGGGGGGGGGGGGGGGGACCTCAGTTTCATTGCCTGCCACAAGGATTTCATTGTTGTTAGTTTATTATTGTCCTATCTGGAGTCTGAGGTTCAGAAGGCAGCAGGTATAACCAGTGCCAACAGCAAAGTCTACTTCGATCTGCGTATTGTAAACATTTTGGTACTTTTAATACATGAAGTTAAATCAACTGTAGAATTAATGGCGGACCTCAAAAATTTGCTAATTATTGTTTTTGAGCATCAAAACCATAGAAGGATCAGTTATGCTCGATCTCGTTTGTGCTTGCGAACCTAGCAAACACCAAACGTAAGTACGAACAGAGTCGTTTATATCGTTCTTTTTCCTGCTTTAGTTAGCCCCCTTAAAGTGTCTAAGATAAATTTTCCATGCTGTTTTATGCTCTTGCTCTAGGGAACCCTAGGTGAACACTGTGCCTGAAGAGAAAGATGGTAAGGGATTCCAAGCATATTATATTTTCTGTGCACGCCCCAAAAATAAGGTGCCTAACCATGATTAAGATCCAACTTTGTCTAAAGTCTTCCTTAACATTAATATTGAATTCGTTACAGATCCTTTCAAAACCCTTTCATGTCTTTTCTTTGCTAAAGGGATAAACGTTTGTCATTGGTAATGGTGTTTGCAGTTCAGTCAAATACGTCGAAGGTGTAATAAAAATGAAATCTATATACTGACCTCACCAAAGGATCGGGAAATGATTTAAATGATCAGCAAACGACACTCCACACCCAGTTGAGCACAAAACACAGCAAAGTTTAACTGGTTCTGATAAAACTGCATCGGATGACTGAACCACACTTTTTGCAGGAGTCTTTTTGAATAGGGGTTAAATTTTGTCCAATGGAGTACTCACCTTTTTATGAAAAGTGTCAGTCTGGTCACAGAAATGTCAAAGTATCGGTTGTTAATTTTTAAGATTGAAAGTGCGCCCAACAAATATTTTGCACCAGTATATTTGAATGCACTCATTTTATTTCGTTTAAAAAATGTTTGTAACAATAACAACCCAAGACCGCCCTTCGTTTTTAGAACATGCTGTTAAGAACGTTTTGCGGAACCAAAATGTCGAAACTTCTGAAATTTTTTACAAAGTTGTATGGTTTAATATAAACTGAATCCCTGAATAAAATACGATTCTAAAATTTTGACAAATCAGGGCCAAAGTTAGCCATTAACAATACCTGAGGGTTATTACGGTTTTGCTCACTAAAAGAAGCAATGATAACTTCGACATTACTCTCAAACTTAACAATGCAAATCTAAAAACAATGTTAAAAATCAAGCCTGAAGAAGAAGCAGGTTACTATTTGATGAAGAGCTAGCTAAAATGTTGGGCTTTGCGGCTGGCAATCATAGATTTAGAGTAAAACCACGCAAAACACTTATGAGGGGAAAATCCGCTCGATCTTGCATTACATTCATTACTCTAATTTTCATTTGGATAGCAGCACTGATGAAAACTTATATAGGGAAAGGGGCCCTCAACTGTTTTAAGAGCTCTTCCGTCAGGAAAGCGCATATTGCGATTATGAAATTATACAATTCCTAATTTACAGTTTAAAAGATTATTTGTGGGAGGGTCGGATCATTTAATATAAAAATTGCAGACAAAACAGGAAAAGCCGTGAAATGTGATAACCTGCACATTGTTTTGGAAATAAAATAATAAACTTACTAAAAATGTCGCGTGGGCCAAAAAAACCAGAGTTACTTTAGCGCCTGTGGTGTATAACTTAAGAATTAAAAGACCTGCAGACGTTACAGACTTTAAACAGAATGGGGAAAATAGGCGCTTTGTATGGTTTTGAGTACACTAAAGATGGTGATTATAAACGTAAAGAGGTTGGCGACGAAAAAAGTTTCCTAAACTAGAAAAACTGCGCAATCTAGAACAAATAATGTTGGCCAATAATATAAAATAGTTCAAAAACCTGACCTCAAATGGCACTTAAAAACCATATTTAGAAGGGGAAATAAAATTGAATTCATAAGCCCTTTTTACATTTTTTAGCCGTCAAAAAAGTTTCAGAAAAGCTTCAACTCGGGCCCTTTACATGTAAGTCTTAAGCCAGACAAACAATAGCCGAAAAAATGAAATAACACCGTAGGAAAAAACAGTACATCCTCCACAAAAAAAAACGGTTTAAAAAAAGCTTCTACAAAATTACAGTTCTTTCCAAGCAAAAAAATTAGAGACACGTTCACAATGATATTTGAAATTTCTGTCTTTAAAGATTGAGAGGGATGGGGTTGTGCGTTAGTGACGCCCTTTAAATAAAAGGAATTAATATTAGCTGGCAAAACTTAACGTTAAAACGTCTTAACGTTACCATAGTCGTTCTTCACAATGGTGAGGATATTAAGATCATAACACAAGCAACAAAATCAATGTTACTTAAATAGAAACAATCTTACAGAACTGAATTGGATTTAATCTTACCACATTTAGGCCTCATAGGGTTTTATTATACTGAACAAGTTTTGACGGAGAGTATGATAAAAATAATAACTGGATTAGATTAAATTCTGTTATAAAACTATGAGCAGTTTTAAAATTTATGACAAAAACCCCCTCATTGTTCATTAATTTGTGACAAACTGGTTTTGGAAAACAATATTTTTTCCTCGACCTATTACAAACAGTTTATCGTTATAATTTTGATCACATTGTGATTCTGTCCAACACTTAAATGGAACAAAGCTATTATGATAGAAGGTTTATATGGACAGATGATAACATATATTTTTTTGATCCTAGCAATAAACTGAGTGGGGTGTTTAGAACACTTAATAAATTTTTTGAAGGAACGCAGACACTATTTATTATAGATGACTGTTCACAGAAAGAGACATAGTTAAAAAGAAACACTTTGTCAAAAAATAGCTTTCATGGAAGACATGCTGGGGTAAGTGTGTGGATTTTTTCAAAAATAAACCCCGGTTTTAAAAGACTTTTGAGAACAGTTAAAGACTGTAGTTCATTTCACATGAAAGACAAGACTCATTTGATGAATGTTTGCGCGAAAATGAGTTATTGAAAATGATCAGAAAAACATAGGATTAAGCAAAACTAAAATCAAAAAGTTTAGTAAATTATATTGAAAACAGATAACCCTACACAGTAAGTAAGTTTGTAGGGGTAAAAACAGGAAAACACCGATTTGGAGTCGCCCGGTTTTAGACCGGGTGAGCCCGGGGGAGACCGGTGACCAGAATCGGTGTTTTTCCTGTTTCTTTTCCATCCTCCAAAGACCGCACAGCAGCACATCGACAACAACCGCCTGCTGCCCGAGGAGCACCGCCTGCTGAACAGGCACGATCTGGCCCACTGGTGCACGCCACCGCTCTGATGGCCCGGACCCGGAGACTGCTCCACCTACAGCTCCGCCGACAGGCCCACAACCTCCAGGGTCCCGCCTACCATTGGCAGCACACAGGTCCGCCGTCAAAACCCTCACACCCCCCCAGGGCTCTGCCTGACCCTTGGTCACACACAGTTAACGCCGTCACCCTCAAACCCCCAGGGGTCTGCCTACCATTGTCAGCACACAGTTAACGGCCGTCACCCCACACCCCCAGGCTCTGCCCCGACCATTGGTCAGCACAGTTTACGCCGTCCCCACCCTCACACCCCCAGGGCTCCGCCTGACCACTGGTCAGCACACAGGGCCGACTCACCCTCACACCCCCCAGGGCTGTGCCTGACCAAGGCCCATCTGTAGTGGCCAGGCGCTAGCGCCTGTCAATGACCAGGCAATGTCTGTCCTCACTTTAGTGACTGCTTGTGCTGAGAACTAATAGTCCACACAGATATCGAATCTCCTTCCATGTCCACATGACAGGGAAATTTTATAATACAAAGTCTTTACAAATATTCACTTTTGTGAACGACCGCATTTTTGAGAAGATCAAATTTGTAGACGACTGCAAGGTGCAGATATTAAGACCTGCTTTGAAGACGACTGCGTGGCGCATGGCTTTGTCAAAATCAATCAACACTGCTCCTCGGACTTTCCAACAGATCAACTCTAGATGATTTTAACGCGAACCCTCGCTAAGTTCGACTGCAGATCCTAACGGTACAGATCTTTTTAAGGATGATCTTTGTCGAAATACCTGCTGTCACTTCGAAGAGAAACATGAAAGAGGTAAATCCTCCACCTGAAACACCTGCTGTCAGTCTTCGAAGAGATCCATGAAAGAGGGTATAATCCTCCACCTGAAACACCTGCTGTCAGTCTTCGAAGAGATCCATGAAAGAGGGTATAATCCTCCACTTGGACTGACTGCGGAGTAAGATTCTTCAACACGATCGGCTCTAAATGTCTACTTGAAATCATTCTTCAGAAACATGAATTCTGTAGGACTGCATGTTACCAGATTTTGTGCTGATCAGAATACTGCCTGCTCCGGTCTTCGTCATCATCGACCTGGTGACGGCTCGGAACGACATGGGATCAGCTGATGAATACGCGGTCAGGGCTCTCCGACAGCGCGTGGGATCAAGGAATGGCGTCCATGACTGACATGAACTGTGGAGGAGGCAGGGACACATTCACAGAGCTGAAGTGTGGACGAGGCAGGGAATATTCACAGAGATGAAGTGTGGACCAGGTAAGGGAATATTCTAGAGATGAAGTGTGGACGAGGCAGGGGAATATTCACAGAGATGAAGTGTGGACGAGGCAGGGAATATTCTAGAGATGAAGTGTGGACGAGGCAGGGGAATTACTCACAGAGATGAAGTGTGGACGAGGCAGGGGAATATTCACAGAGGTGAAGTGTGGACGAGGCAGGGGAATATTCACAGAGATGAAGTGTGGACGAGGCAGGGGAATAATTTAGAGATGAAGTGTGGACGAGGCAGGGGAATATTCTAGAGATGAAGTGTGGACGAGGCAGGGAATATTCCAGAGATGAAGTGTGGATGAGGCAGGGAATTTTCCAGAGATGAAGTGTGGACGAGGCAGGGGAATATTCTAGAGATGAAGTGTGGACGAGGCAAGGGAATATTCACAGAGATGAAGTGTGGACGAGGCAGGGGAATATTCTAGAGATGAAGTGTAGACGAGGCAGGGGAATATTCACAGAGATGAAGTGTGGACGAGGTAGGTGAATAATTCAGAGATGAAGTGTGGACGAGGCAGGGAATATTCACAGAGATAAAGTGTGGACGAGGCAGGGGAATATTCACAGAGATGAAGTGTGGACGAGGCAAGGGAATATTCACAGAGATGAAGTGTGGACGAGGCAGGGGAATATTCACAGAGATGAAGTGTGGACGAGGCAGGGGAATATTCACAGAGATTAAGTGTGGACGAGGCAGGAGAATATTCACAGATATGAAGTGTGGACGAGGCAGGGGAATATTCACAGAGATGAAGTGTGGACGAGACAGGGAATATTCACAGAGATGAAGTGTGGACGAGACAGGGGAATAATTCAGAGATGAAGTGTGGACGAGGCAAGGGAATATTCACAGAGACGTACTTGGGGCCAGGCAGGGGAATATTCACAGAGACGTACTTGGGCCAGGCAGGGGAATATTTACAGAGACGTACTTGGGGCCAGGCAGGGGAATATTCACAGAGACGTACTTGGGGCCAGGCAGGGGAATATTCACAGAGACGTACTTGGGGACAGGCAGGGGAATATTCACAGAGACGTACTTGGGGACAGGCAGGGGAATATTCACAGAGATGAAGTGTGGACGAGGCAAGGGAATATTCACAGAGACGTACTTGGGGACAGGCAGGGGAATATTCAGAGACGTACTTGGGGCCAGGCAGGGGAATATTCACAGAGACGTACTTGGGGCCAGGCAGGGGAATATTCACAGAGACGTACTTGGGACAGGCAGGGGAATATTCACAGAGACGTACTTGGGGACAGGCAGGGGAATATTCACAGAGACGTACTTGGGGCCAGGCAGGGGAATATTCACAGAGACGTACTTGGGGCCAGGCAGGGAATATTCACAGAGACGTACTTGGGGCCAGGCAGGGGAATATTCACAGAGACGTACTTGGGGCCAGGCAGGGGAATATTCACAGAGACGTACTTGGGGCCAGGCAGGGGAATATTCACAGAGACGTACTTGGGGCCAGGCAGGGGAATATTCACAGAGACGTACTTGGGGACAGGCAGGGGAATATTCACAGAGATGAAGTGTGGACGAGGCAAGGGAATATTCACAGAGACGTACTTGGGACAGGCAGGGGAATATTCACAGAGACGTACTTGGGGCCAGGCAGGGGAATATTCACAGAGACGTACTTGGGGCCAGGCAGGGGAATATTCACAGAGACGTACTTGGGGCCAGGCAGGGGAATATTCACAGAGACGTACTTGGGGCCAGGCAGGGACTCGTGAACGAGTAACTCGGTGTTGACAGAGACCACGTTGTGGGCGGTGCAGGGCGCAGACTGGTGAGGCAGGGGACCCTCCACACAGATGAACCCACAGACTGCACTCGCATCACCTCCACTATGAAGGGGTACGGTCACTGTTGTAAAAGTCTGTGTACAAAACGAGTAGGAAGCTGCTCACTTGACTAGCCAAACAGCAGGATTTCCTTTCCGACCCTCCCCCTTCTTCCCGTAGCAAAACTGCTTTCCCCCCCCCCCCCCCCCCCCCCCCCCCCCGACATTATTGAGCTTGCTTTAATGGCTGTCTGCCGCAGTCGGCTCATGTTTCGTGTTCAGTCAGCGTAGTGTGTAGATACTACGTAGCAAAGTGAGAACAAAGTGCCTTCAAACGAATTATGTCCTTCAGCGTAGTGAGTAGATACTACGTAGCAAAGTGAGAACAAAGTGTCTTCTAACGAATTCTGTCCTTCAGCGTAGTGAGTAGATACTACGTAGCAAAGTGAGAACAAAGTGTCTTCTAACGAATTCTGTCCTTCAGCGTAGTGAGTAGATACTACGTAACAAAGTGAGAACAAAGAGTCTTCAAACGAATTCTGTCCTTCAGCGTAGTGAGTAGATACTACGTAACAAAGTGAGAACAAAGAGTCTTCAAACGAATTCTGTCCTTAGACACTTCCACTGCATCCACTCTTGCTCTCTCAGCGCTGATAGTGATACTTAAACAGTCGGTATTTTTCAACAAAATCCAGATTTCCTTTCATACCCCCTCTCTCTCTCTCTCTCTCTCTCTCTCTCTCATCTCTCTCTCTCTTCTCTCTCTCTCTCTCTCTCTTCTCTCTCTTTCTCTCTCTCTCTCTCTCTTCTCTCTCTCTCTCTCTCTCTCTCTCTCTGATACACACACGCGCGCGAGTGCCTTTACAAGGTTTCCGTCCGTAGAATTCAAAATTATTGGATGTAGAAAACAAAAACAAGAAAATGCTCAAAAGTGCAAAGGAAACCTGCAAAAACACCATTGCATTTCACTACATGAACTGTGATATTTGACGGGAAAAAAAGTTTGCGCACTGGAAGGGGGGGGGGGGGGGGGGGGGGGGGGGGGGAGGGGAAGAAGAGTGAGGAGATGGTCCGGAGAGGGGGGAGGGACGGAGCGAAGGATGACAGTGGGGGTGTACCAAAGGAAATCATTGCTCAAAAGATTGAGTTTCAATTTTCTACTTTGGAATACAGCCTATGAGTTGACAAGAGGAGGGGGTGACAGTGTTCCGCTCTGTCTGCCGATGGCGTGGTGCTGGCAGAGGTGTCTGCCGATGGCGTGGTGCCAGCGGAGGTGTCTGCCGATGGGGTGGTGCTAGCAAATGTGTCTGCCGATGGGGTGGTGCTAGCAAATGTGTCTGCCGATGGGGTGGTGCTAGCAGAGGTGTCTGCCGATGGGGTGGTGCTAGCAAATGTGTCTGCCGATGGGGTGGTGCTAGCAGAGGTGTCTGCCGATGGCGTGGTGCTAGCAGAGGTGTCTGCCGATGGCGTGGTGCTAGCAGAGGTGTCTGCCGATGGCGTGGTGCCAGCAGAGGTGTTCTGCCGATGGGGTGGTGCTAGCAAATGTGTCTGCCGATGGGGTGGTGCTAGCAGAGGTGTCTGCCGATGCCGTGGTGCAAGCAGAGGTGTCTGTCGATGGCGTGGTGCCAGTGGAGGTGTCTGCCGATGGGGTGGTGCTAGCAAAGGTGTCTGTCGATGGCGTGGTGCCAGTGGAGGTGTCTGCCGATGGGTGGTGCTGGCAGAGGTGTCTGCCGATGGGGTGGTGCTAGCAAAGTTGTCTGTCGATGGCGTGTGCCAGCAGAGGTGTCTGTCGATGGGTGGTGCTAGCAGAGGTGTCTGTCGATGAGGTGGTGCCAGCAGAGGTGTCTGTCGATGGGGTGGTGCTAGCAAAGTTGTCTGTCGATGGCGTGGTGCCAGCAGAGGTGTCTGTCGATGGGGTGGTGCTAGCAGAGGTGTCTGCCGATAGGGTGGTGCTAGCAAAGGTGTCTGTCGATGGCGTGGTGCCAGCAGAGGTGTCTGTCGATGGGGTGGTGCCGGCAGAGGTGTCTGCCGATGGGGTGGTGCCAGCAGAGTGTCTGTCGATGGGGTGGTGCCAGTGGAGGTGTCTGCCGATGGGGTGGTGCTAGCAGAGGTGTCTGTCGATGGCGTGGTGCCAGTGGAGGTGTCTGCCGATGGGGTGGTGCTGGCAGAGGTGTCTGCCGATGGGGTGGTGCTAGCAAAGTTGTCTGTCGATGGCGTGGTGCCAGCAGAGGTGTCTGTCGATGGGGTGGTGCTAGCAAAGTTGTCTGTCGATGGCGTGGTGCCAGCAGAGGTGTCTGTCGATGGGGTGGTGCTAGCAAAGTTGTCTGTCGATGGCGTGGTGCCAGCAGAGGTGTCTGTCGATGGGGTGTGCTAGCAGAGGTGTCTGCCGATGGGTGGTGCTAGCAAAGGTGTCTGTCGATGGCGTGGTGCCAGCAGAGGTGTCTGTCGATGGGGTGGTGCCGGCAGAGGTGTCTGCCGATGGGGTGGTGCCAGCAGAGGTGTCTGTCGATGGGGTGGTGCCAGCAGAGGTGTCTGCCGATGGGTGGTGCTAGCAAAGGTGTCTGTCGATGGCGTGGTGCCAGCAGAGGTGTCTGTCGATGGGGTGGTGCTAGCAGAGGTGTCTGTCGATGAGGTGATGCCAGCAGAGGTGTCTGTCGATGAGGTGGTGCTAGCAAAGGTGTCTGTCGATGGCGTGGAGCCAGCAGAGGTGTCTGTCGATGAGGTGGTGCTAGCAAAGGTGTCTGTCGATGGCGTGGTGCCAGCAGAGGTGTCTGTCGATGGGGTGGTGCCGGCAGAGGTGTCTGTCGATGGCGTGGTGCTGGCAGAGGTGTCTGCCGATGGGGTGGTGCTGGCAGAGGTGTCTGCCGATGGCGTGGTGCCAGCAGAGGTGTCTGCCGATGGGGTGGTGCTGGCAGAGGTGTCTGCCGATGGCGTGGTGCCAGCAGAGGTGTCTGCCGATGGGTGGTGCTGGCAGAGGTGTCTGCGATGGGGTGGTGCCAGCAGAGGTGTCTGCCGATGGCGTGGTGCCGGCAGAGGTGTCTGCCGATGGGGTGGTGCCAGCAGAGGTGTCTGCCGATGGCGTGGTGCCAGCAGAGGTGTCTGTCGATGGCGTGGTGCCAGCAGAGGTGTCTGTCGATGGGGTGGTGCTGGCAGAGTGTCTGTCGATGGGGTGGTGCCGGCAGAGGTGTCTGTCGATGGCGTGGTGCCAGCAGAGGTGTCTGCCGATGGCGTGGTGCCAGCAGAGGTGTCTGTCGATGGCGTGGTGCTAGCAAATGTGTCTGCCGATGGGGTGGTGCCAGCAGAGTTGTCTGCCGATGGGGTGGTGCTGTGCTGGCAGAGGTGTCTGCTGATGGCGTGGTGCCAGCAGAGGTGTCTGCCGATGGGGTGGTGCCAGCAGAGGTGTCTGCCGATGGGGTGGTGCCAGCAGAGGTGTCTGCCGATGGGGTGGTGCCAGCAGAGGTGTCTGCCGATGGGGTGCTGCCAGCAGAGGTGTCTGCCGATGGCGTGGTCCCGGCAGAGGTGTCTGCCGATGGGGTGGTGCTGACATGTACTACACACCAGATCGGACCTCACAACATCTCCACGTTTCCCGTCTCCACAGCCAGTTGGTACGTGTCCTTCCTGCGCCCTGTCTGTCAGATCTTTGGTCAGATCAACTGACGCCAGCTACTTCCAGCGACTACAGAGGGTCCTCTGCCTAGGCATTGGGGCGGATCAGTTAGAAGATAGATATATTTGACACAGAGAAGGAAAGAAGAATACACGGCTAACGAGAGGGAGACGGAGTGTAAAGCGAGAAAGAAAGGGAACAATGAACAAACAAAGAGACTGATATGGGTGGTTGGAAGAGATGATGAGAGAGAGACGGGGACTGGAAGAAAGACAAAACAAAGGGAAAGAGATGCAGACAGAGAGGGTGGGGATGGGCAGAAAGAGGGAAAAACGAATGGAAAGAGATGCAGACAAGGAGACGGGGGGAGCAGAAGTAGGGAAAAACAAAGGGAAAGAGATGCAGACAGAGAGGCTGGAGGAGGGAAAACAAAGGGAAAGAGATTGATTGATTGATTGATCTTTAATACCAAGGATGAAGATTTTAGGCCAAAGCCTAGTCTTACAATCTGTCCTTTTCATGCATACATTATTTCAGCACATATCATTCATACAGACAATTCAACATAGCAACATGATCATCTAATTCTACAATGATAAGCAAACTGCTCATAAAAGCACTAATGAGATGGGGGATGGTAAAACAAAAGGAAACTTACAAGCAAACAAACAAACAAAAACTACAGAGAGAGAGAGAGGTCAGAGGAGGGTGGGGAAGAGAGAATGGTAGGTAGGGGGAGGAGAAAAGGGATGGTAGACAGAGTGGGAGTGGGGATGAGCGATTTTAACGGAGTAGGTTTTATGTTGAGACGATTTATCCAAAGTATGGTTCACAGAAGACTTAGCGAATGGACGCTAATCATTGTAATAGAATAATTTAACTACTGAGACATAAAATGTTTATGCAAATGTTCCTTGAAAGGTTTTAAAGTATTCATGTTTTGTAGATTCGGTGGAAGTGAGTTCCAGACATATGGTCCAGAGTAAGCTAGGCTTGTTTTGTATAGATCAATGCGTGGGTAGGGAAGAAGGAATTTCGTCGAGCCAGAAAAGCTGTTCGATCTTGTAAAAAGGGCATTGATATAACATGGCATAGTATCTGTCAAGATTGTAGACATAAATGATGCCTTGTTGAATTCCAATTGCCTATTCAGAGGAAGTATGTTCAGCGCTTTTAGTTTTTCGTCTGTTGTTAGAGATACAGCTGGATGGAGTAGCTTTGCTGCACGTCTATGGAGAGAATTCAGCCTTTTTTTGTGGACGTCACTACTGCCGTCCCACACTGTTGAGGCGTAATTTATACGTGACATTATGTGTGCATTGAAGAAAAGTTTAAGCACATTACTGTTGACGTAGCGCTTTAATTGAGATAACAGGAAAAGGTGTTTTGAGACTACCTTGCATACGTTATTTAGATGAGATTGCCATTTCAATTCTTTATCTATCGTTAACCCTAAAACACGATGCTCATCTACCTGCTCGATAGAAGTGCCATTCAACTGAAGTTTTAGGCAAAGAGGAGTCAACTGGTGTTTTTGGCGGGTAGCTATAATCATAGATTTGGTTTTGGCTGGGTGTATGACCATTGAGTTTGAATGACACCAGTCTGACACGTCGTTTAGGCTTTCCTGGAGAGAAGTTTCTATTGTCTGTAGATCACTACCATTCGTTTGGAGCGACGAGTCATCAGCAAATAAATCTGTCGTGACCTTTTCATCTGATACGGACAATGGTAAATCATTGATGAAGATGCAGAATAGTAGGGGGCCTAGTACAGAGCCCTGTGGGACTCCAGAGATGCAGACAAAGAGGAGGGGGGAGCAGAAGGAGGGAAAAACAAAGGGAAAAAGATGCAGACAAAGAGACGGGGGGGGGGGGGGGCAGAAGGAGGGAAAAACAAAGGGAAAGAGATGCAGACAAAGAGGCGGGGGGGAGCAGGAGGGACAAACAAAGGGAAAGAGATGCAGACAAAGAGACGGGGGGGAGCAGGAGGGAAAAACAAAGGGAAAGAGATGCAGACAAAGAGGCGGGGGGAGCAGGAGGGACAAAGACTAAGACAAGAAAGAGAGGAAGGAAAGACAAACGGGCGTATTGAGACGGGGCGGGGGGGGGGGGGGGGGGGGGGCGGGGGGGGGGAGGTGGACAAAGAGAGACTGGGAAATTAGAAAGATGGGCAGGGATAGGAAGACAGACAGACAGAGATGGATATAGGGAGGGGTCACACACACACACACACACACACACACACACACACACACACACACACACACACACACTCACATGAACATGCGCGTGCGCGCAAAGAGAGAGAGAGAGAGAGAGAGAGAGAGAGAGAGAGAGAGAGAGTGAGAGGAGAGAGAGAGAGGAGAGAGAGAGAGAGAGAAAATGACAAAATTTATTGTCCATTCAGCAATGAAGTGCTTCAGACAAGGGGGCATGTTTGAACTAACTCGGTAAAATCAATCGCTCACCTCCCCCTCCGCCTTCTCCCTCCCACCACCCCTCCCCACAACTCGTTCTGACAGCTTCTTCCCTCCCTCCCCCCTCCCCCACAACTCGTTCTGACAGCTTCTTCCCTCCCTCCCCCCTCCCCCACAACTCGTTCTGACAGCTTCTTCCCTCCCTCCCCCCTCCCCCACAACTCGTTCTGACAGCTTCTTCCCTCCCTCCCCCCTCCCCCACAACTCGTTCTGACAGCTTCTTCCCTCCCTCCCCCTCCCCCACAACTCGTTCTGACAGCTTCTTCCCTCCCTCCCCCCTCCCCCACAACTCGTTCTGACAGCTTCTTCCCTCCCTCCCCCCTCCCCCACAACTCGTTCTGACAGCTTCTTCCCTCCCTCCCCCCTCCCCCACAACTCGTTCTGACAGCTTCTTCCTCCCTCCCCCCTCCCCCACAACTCGTTCTGACAGCTTCTTCCCTCCCTCCCCCCTCCCCCACAACTCGTTCTGACAGCTTCTTCCCTCCCTCCCCCCTCCCCCACAACTCGTTCTGACAGCTTCTTCCCTCCCTCCCCCCTCCCCCACAACTCGTTCTGACAGCTTCTTCCCTCCCTCCCCCTCCATCCACCCACACCCCTACCCCACCTCCAATGCCCACTTCCGCTTCCTCCTTCACACACTTCCTCCAATGCCCACTTCCGCTTCCTCCTTCACACACTTCCTCCAATGCCCACTTCCGCTTCCTCCTTCACACACTTCCTCCAATGCCCACTTCCGCTTCCTCCTTCACACACTTCCTCCAATGCCCACTTCCGCTTCCTCCTTCACACACTTCCTCCAATGCCCACTTCCGCTTCCTCCTTCACACACTTCCTCCAATGCCCACTTCCGCTTCCTCCTTCACACACTTACGCACATACAGGAACACGACGGCGGATCATCTTGACAAACATTTCAGAGAGAGACAAGACAAGACAAGACAAGACAAAATTCTTTATTTACGAGGATAATAGATAAGCACTGATGTGCTTTTTTACATCCAGTCCTCGCCCTGTGTAGGGTCAACAATATAAAATAAAAGGCAGCAAAGGAAGCATGCAAAGGTAACTAGAACTACAATACAATAGGGGATTAAAAAAAAAAAAAAAAAAAAAGAAAAAAAAAAAGAAAAAAAGAGAGAGAGAGAGAGACGCAGGAGCGAAGGGAGTGCGGGGTAAGCCTGCAGAGAGAGAGAGTGAGAGAGAGAGAGAGAGAGAGAGAGAGAGAGAGAGAGGGGGGGGGGAGAGAGAGAGAGAGAGAGGGGGGGAGGGAGGGAGGGAGAGAGAGAGAGAGAGAGAGAGAGAGGGTGGGGGAGAAAGAGGCTAGAGTGGGTGCGATAAGAGAGCATGTTTAGAACAATCTGACAATCAAAAAATTTTCAAAGAGATACAAAACAATTAATTTTGAAACACCGGGGGGGGGGGGGGGGGGGAAATAAAGCACAAATGGAGGTGGGAAATGCATAATGATAGCCCAGTCGCCACGGGTAGGAAGTGATATCATATGGATAAAAAATCAAGTCATTCCAGCAGAGCCGTGAGAGAGAGAGAGAGAGAGAGAGAGAGAGAGAGAGAGAGAGAGAGAGAGAGAGAGAGAGAGAGAGAGAGAGAGAGAGAAAGTCACATAAGAACACAAGCATTTCGACAGAATGACAAGAGGGCAGGAGGTAGTAGGAAACACACACGCACACACACACACACACACACACACACACACACACACACACACACACACACACACACACACACACACACATACATGTACTCAGATAAGACATACTTACTAAACAAAATAACATACATGTGCATTTCAAGTACAAAAACACTTTCTAAATAGTCAGGTACATACATAAGGCAAAGAGGGTGGTGGTGAGAGAGAGAGAGAGAGAGAGAGAAGAGAGAGAGAAGGAGAGAGAGAGAGAGAGAGAGAGGAGAGAGAGAGAGAGAGAGAGAGAGAGAGGAATGCACGGATTCGTTTCAAGAAAGGGAAAATAAGAACAGAGGACTTGTTTACATCTTGACCTCGAAAATGAGGGAGAAGGAGAGAGAGAGAGAGAGAGAGAGAGAGAGAGAGAGGGGGGGGGGGGGGAGTGAACGGATTCGTTTCATGAAAGGGAAAAAATAAGAACAGAGGACTTATTTACATCTTGACCTCGAAAATGAGGAGGAGGAAGAAGAAGAAGAAGAGAGAGAGAGAGAGAGAGAGAGAGAGAGAGAGAGAGAGAGAGAGAGAGAGGAGAGAGAGAGAGAGAGAGAGAGAGAGAGAGGGAATGCACGGATTCGTTTCAAGAAAGGGAAAATAAGAACAGAGGACGTGTTTACATCTTGACCTCGAAAATGAGGGGAGAAGAAGAAGAAGGAGAGAGAGAGAGGAGAGAGAGAGAGAGAGAGAGAGAGAGAGAGAGAGAGGAGAGAGAGAGAGAGGAGAGAGAGAGAGGGGGGGGGGAGTGCACGGATGTTTCATGAAAGGGAAAAAAATAAGAACAGAGGACTTATTTACATCTTGACTTCTAAAATGAGGAGGAAGAAGAGAAGAAGAAGAAGAAGGAGAGAGAGAGAGAGAGAGAGAGAGAGAGAGAGAGAGAGAGAGAGAGAGGGGAATGCACGGATTCGTTTCATGAAAGGGAAAAAATAAGAACAGAGGACTTATTTACATCATGACCTCGAAAATGAGGAGGAATAATAATAATAATAATAATAATAATAATGAATACTTATATAGCGCCTATTCTCGGCTAGAGGCCAAGCTCTAAGCGCTTTACAATCAACACTCGTTTACACAACGGGCTGCCTACCTGGGTAGTGCCGACTGAAGAGCTGCCAGCTGGCGCTTCATTCAGTCGTTTCCGTGTCATCCATTCAGTATCGTTCAATATCGATCACTCATTTTCCTTTCTTCCTTCATTCTTTCCATTTCTCACGCAGGGTGCATGCTATGTGTAACGTGTCATCCATACCAACGGCCAAACTGGCCTACTCTTCCGAAAGTTGGTGATGGGATTTTACGTGTGTGCAAGATGTTATGCACGCGTTCACACACGGAACCTCGGATTATAGTCTCATTCGAAGGACTGTGTGGGAAATGGAGTCAGAACCAATGTTAACTCCGAGGGAAAAATCCCCCTGTACCGAAACGCCCCGGCGGAGGTTCGAACCCGCAACCCCAGGATCACTAAGATTACGAGTCAGGCGCTCTACCAACTGAGCTATTCCGGCTCCCAAGAAGAAGAAGAAGAGAGAGAGAGAGAGAGAGAGGAGAGAGAGAGAGAGAAGAGAGAGAGAGAGAGAGAGAGGGGAGGGAGGGAGGGAACGAACGAACGAACGAAATTTTATTTTACCAGGGTAATGAGATTAGCAAATTGCGCATGTTTTTTCCCACCCAGCCCTGGGGAAAAAAAAAGTACATGGACAACACACAAGTCAATATAACAGCAAAGAGGAAAAAGTGAATACACTAGCCAACCTGCAGAGAGAGAGAGAGAGAGGAGAGAGAGAGAGAGAGAGAGAGAGGGGGGGGGGGAGGAGGGCGCTGAAGAACAGGAAGCGTGACACACATACTTAGAATCGGGGACGTGAGTTGTGGCAACGTCACAAACCACTCCAGCAGCAAAACGGTGGGTGAGCTGATGTCACGGAAGGAGTCGCCGTTAAAACGTGTTAATCGTGACATGCCTTGCGCTGCTCCGTGTCCTGCGGAGAGAGGTGGCGGGGGACCCCCAGTCACAGCGTTGGTCATTCACCGACCTGCCGTTCTCGGCGTCATTCCCACTCCTCCTCCACCGCTCCTTGCACGCAGGCTGTGTCTGTATCACTCTGTCTGTATCGCCATGGACGCGGACCTGGAACCTGCGATTAAACGGATGAAAATCATGGAAGAAGAACTACCATCCCAGCCAGCACTATTAAACCCACCACCAACACCACCGCCATCATCACCACCTCCATCACCACCACCACCAACACCCCCGCCATCACAACCGCCATCACCACCGCCATCCCCATCAGAACTCCAAGAAACTGTGGAAGACGATTCGGAAGAGGAACCCCAGAGACATCCAGAGACTGAGTCAATCGAAGCAACTGAGAGCCGTGGTCATGTCTGTGACAGCAGTGGGAAAGACACGGTGGCTGACCGCAGTGGGAAAGACATGGTGGCTGACAGCAGTGGGAAAGACACGGTGGCTGACAGCAGTGGGAAAGACATGGTGGCTGACAGCAGTGGGAAAGACATGGTGGTTGACCCCTGGTCGCTATCCTCCTCACCGCCAAACAGTTCCATCACTGCATCCTGGAGTCCGTGACGCACTATGAAGCACGGGCCCACAGCTGCCGGGCCGGCCCCAATAAAACAGCGTTTGCTCTGCACCAGATCCTCTGCCTGCTGCACGACCAGCTCCTGTTCTTGGCGACGGGCCGGTTCACGGGCAGACACAGCAGTCTGCCGCGCTGTGACCGAAGGTTTCCCTGGACATGGCGCTCACCAGCCGGAAGATGCTGCATGTCCGGGCGCTGATGCACAGGGTCATCGCCCATCTCTGATCAGCGGCAGCTTGGCTCTCTTTGTGAGTCGACCTTAAATCTGCCTTCATGCCTGAGTGGTTCTGACTGCTGGCTACATGACTGTGTTCGCTGTGTGTGTCTACCTTGGATCTGCCTTCATGCCTGACTGGTTCTGACTGTATGCTGGCTACAGGGACTGTTCGCTGTGTGTGTCTACCTTGGATCTGCCTTCATGTCTGACTGGTTCTGACTGTATGCTGGCTGCATGACTGTGTTCGCTGTGTGTATCTACCTTGGATCTGCCTTCATGCCTGAGTGGTTCTGACTGTATGCTGGCTACGTGACTGTGTTCGCTGTGTGTGTTATGTATGTGCCTACCTTGGATCTGCCTTCATGTGGGACGCTGGGTCTCATGTATGCTGGCTACATGACTCTCCGTCTGTTCACTTTGGATCTGCTTTCATGCGGGACTCTAGTTGTTACTGTGTACTGTCTGCACGACAGGTAACAACAGCGGCATCAGCGTCGTTCTCACTGTGGTAGGTATCATAGAAAGAATTCCGTCCTTTCCCCTCCACCCGCCACTTCCCCCAACCCTCGTCCCTCCCTCTCTTCCCCCTCCCGTCTAATCCGATTCCCATCAGTCAGTGACCAGATCACAGAAGGTTACTGACCATGTCGCTGACCGCTGTTGCAGGATAGAAGAAAACTATTGAACAGGCATCAAGGTTTTGTACAAGTTTCGTTTCGCTTTCGAATGTTTAAGTGCACAAAAGTCGTCAAGGGGTGCAGGTGGGGTAGATGGGGAGGGGGGTGGAGGTGCGGGAGGGGGGTGGAGGTGGGAAGGGGATGTTGCCTGTATGATGGCAGCTTGTCATGAACACGGGTTGAAATTTACAGAAAGTGCGGCGATGACGGAAAGTTCCTCCGCTATCAGAGAGAGAGAGAGAGAGAGAGAGAGAGAGTGTGCAAATCACGTGACGGGGAAATTTTAATACAGGGCAGCAGTCAGTGCTGTCTGGGGATGGAATGCTTTAACGCAGAATGCTACAGAGTTTAAAAAAAAAAGAAAAAAGAGAGAGAGAGAGTCGGCACCTTTCTTCTAGCAGCTTCTCCTTGTTGGCACCCGCAGACCAGTGATTTGGGGGAAACGGGGGCAGGAGTCAGAAAGGGGTGGGCGGGGAACAAGAGAAGAGGGTGGAAGAGTAGTACGAACTCTGTCCAGTGTGTGTGTGTGGCGGGGAGGGGGGGGGGGGGGGGGGATGGAGTGCATGGCTTCTGTTGCTTTGACCGATGCACGTGCATACTTTGATATGAATTTTGTGACGGCGAAAATGAGATATTACCATTGTCAGTGCCAGGGGGTTTTTAAAAGAGGCTAAGCGCTAAACGTGTCTGTTAATGACAACAACAACAACAATAATGATAGTAATAATAATAGAAATAATAGTGACGATGATGATGATGATGATAATGATGATAAAAAATAACGATAACAATAATAATGATTATGATAATATTGATAATTATAATAGTAATAATGATGATAATGATGATGATGGTAAAACACCACACACACACACACACACACACACACACACACGCGCGCGCGCGCGAGCACACACACGCACACGCACGCACACGCACACACACGCACACGCACACACACACGCACACACACACACACGCGCGCACACATACACACACACGCACACACTAACGCTAGCACTCTCTCTCTCTCTCTCTCTCTCTCTCTCTCTCTCTCTCTCTCTCTCTCTCTCTCTCCACACACACACACACCACACACACACACACACACACACACACACACACACACGCACACACACACACAGATACACACACGCGCACGCTTGTTTTCGTGCACAAATTTTCCCGTGATAACCGTCCTGTAAGAAAAGGGTTGCATACCGTCAGATTACTGAACTCATTTACTGCCCTCCGGCAGTATTGTGTGCTCATTTTCTAACAGACCTGCTCCGAACCAAGTCAGGGGACGATGGCGCCTGTCTTTCCATTGCTAACAGAGTTACCTTTTCTCCGTGAACAAAAGTCAGGGACGATGGCGCCTGTCTTTCCATTGCTAACAGAGTTACCTTTTCTCCGTGAACAAAGGTCAGGGGGCGATGGCGCCTGTCTTTCCATTGCTAACAGAGTTACCTTTTCTCCGTGAACAAAAGTCAGGGGACGATGGCGCCTGTCTTTCCATTGCTAACAGAGTTACCTTTCTCCGTGAACAAAAGTCAGGGGACGATGGCGCCTGTCTTTCCATTGCTAACAGAGTTACCTTTTCTCCGTGAACAAAAGTCAGGGGACGACGGCGCCTGTCTTTCCATTGCTAACAGAGTTACCTTTTCTCCGTTTACGGGTCAAGCAAATAGATATTGAGATTCAAAGATTTGACTTGAATCACAGGCCAGGGTGACACTCAGGATACCGATGGTCTGCTCTCCAGACGCACCGTTCCACAGCCATGTTTCGGCATTCTCTCTCTGCGTGATCTGCTAAACTGACTGGCGGGGCACGATAACTAAGACATTTTCTCTCTGCATGATCTGCTAAACTGACTGGTGGGGCACAGTAACTAACACATTTTCTCTCTGCATGATCTGGTAAACTGACTGGTGGGGCACAGTAACTAAGACATTTTCTCTCTGCATGAGTGCTAAACTGACTGGCGGGGTACAGTAACTAAGACTGCTGTGGGCGTGCCCACCTGCGGCATCTGTACCAAGAAAATGTCGGGGTCACTCTCGCTGAACGCAAGCTCTAACTCAGATTACCTCCCTTGCAGATTTCCGAACATCATCTATTTACAGCGCTTTCCAGACTTTCTGCCGTCAAACTGACCTCGACGTCAGACGGGAGAGGAGTGTGTGTGTGTGTGTGGGGGGGGGGGGGGGGGGGGGGGGAGAACGTTGGTAGGGAAGAGGAAAGACAAGGAAAGTATTTACTGAGGTTCACAGAAAAATGTTTCCGCAGGCACAAAGCAGACACTGGAAGAGAGAGAGAGAGAGAGAGAGAGAGAGGTACAAGAAAAAGCACCGCGAGATTTTATATGAAACTCTCAAAAGATTGATCATTCCACATTTAACGGATGAAAACATGGGAGGGGGAAGGGAGGGGGAGGGGGACCAAACATTTTAATTCAAACTGCATGCAGTCATTCTGTATGTCCTCGATATTGAGCGCAGTGAGTTGACCCAAGAATTGCGCCATATAAAATCCATACGTTATTATCATTATTAATTGATGAATACGAGTCTTAGTCAAATTTACTTTTAGACCCAATTTATCAGACGCTATCTGCAAATTGTTTATTTGGTTTTGTAAACCTGAAGGTGAAGATGAAATTAGAGAGAGAGAGAGAGAGAGAGGAGAGAGAGAGAGAGAGAGAGATTTTCATTAAAAAAAAACGTGCGTCGTTCGACAGCAGCGGAGACGGGCAACCAGCGGGGAGCACGGTGTTATGGCGATAGTTCAGGACGCCTGACCTGGCCCGGGTGATCAGCACTCACCACAGAAGAGAGAGAGAGAGAGAGAGAGAGAGAGGGGGGGGGGGGAGCAAGGGATGGGAAGGTGTCCACGCCATTTTTAATCGGCGCTCACTGCAGCTGGCACGAGGCCGAACGCGCCATTTGGTTGTTTCTTCTTCACTATCAGTAGGTTGGTTCTTCTTCACTGTCATTTAGTTGTTCCTCTTCACCGTCATTTAGTTGTTCCTCTTCACCGTCATTTAGTTGTGTCACTTCTCCGTATTTAGTTGTTCCTCCTTACCGTCATTTGGTGGTCTTCCTTCACTGGCTTCACATGGATCCACAATCCGCCTTGGACGGACCGGCAATCAAGACACAGACCTCTGAGTCACTCCAGTCACCACCACCACCACCGCCACCATCACCACTACCACCGACACAACACGTGGAACAAGACGGGGACAGACAAAAGGGCAACGAGAGAAAAGACACGAGGAGAACGAGGTGAAGAAAAAGACGAAAAAATGTGATGGTGCAAAAAGAAGACAGCAGGGAAAGGAGAGGGAAGAGGAAACACAAGAGAGAGAAAAAGAAAAGAAAAAACAAGAGAGAGAAAAGACAAAAGAGACGGAAGAGAGGGGAAGGAAAAAACAAGAAAGGGAAGAGAAAAAACAAGAGAGAGAAAAGAAAAATCAAGAGAGGGAAGAGAAAAATCAAGAGACGGAAGAGACAACACAAGAGAGAAAAAAGAAAAAACAAGAGAGAGAAAAGGAAAAAGAGAGGGAAGAGAAAAAACAAGAGAGAGAAAAGGAAAAAGAGAGGGAAGAGAAAAAACAAGAGAGAGAAAAGGAAAAAGAGAGGGAAGAGAAAAAACAAGAGAGAGAAAAGGAAAAACAAGAGCGGGAAGAGAAAAAACAAGAGAAGGAAGAGACAAAACAAGAGAGGGAAAAGGAAAAACAAGCGAGGGAAAAGGAAAAACAAGCGAGGGAAAAGAATAAACAAAGTGATAGCGGGGATGATGAGGACGAAGACGATGAGAAGATGCAGATTCACCAGCAAGCCATGGGGCAAATCTTGGCCATCCATGCGTCCATCCTGGCGGTGATTGAACAGCACGAAGACGAAGTGTCCGGCGTCTTTGCCAACTACGCGGCAGAACTGTTCGGCCTGCGTAAGCTCCTGCAGCTGTTCAACTCCTGGCTTGCTTCCTAAGTGAATCCAGAAGCAGAGTAGATCCCGCCGTTTGCAGCCCTGGAGCACGGCCTGGTGACCGACGACTGTTGAGCGGAAACGGATGCCGTTCGGTCTTTGACTGCAAAACGCAGAGCCCTTGCAAGTGGTTCGCGTGGAAACCAGGAGGATGGCCCCAGACTGCCCAGTGTTGTGAACCATGCAGCATACTTCTCCATGGCACACGTCGGGCGGTCTTTCAGCGTCATCACCACAGCGTAATGTCAGGTTTGATTTCCTACACGCTCCGGTCCACAAAGGCAGGACCTGCGTGGTCATGAGTACATAACACTCAACATCAGGTACATAGCTGCGTCTGTGATTACATGTACACTCAACATCAGGTACATGCTGCGTCAGTGAGTATAATACATCGACATCAACTACAACGAGACTTTTCGATATTCCTCAAACAGACTTCCGTCCAACTTTCTTATCACAAGACACTCTCTTGGTTTCCATTTAAAAGGTCACAAGGCCAGTTCACTGTCTAGCGATGGAAGATATCCTTAGTGACCTCCTGCAGTTAGAAGCTCTGTATTGTGTCCATCATACACATCGTAGGCTCATGATAGTCCATGGAAAGATTCCTTTCATGCTCCTACTGTACAAACTGTTCCCTTCGTATATGTCATAAATGTTAGGTTCATGACACGGAAAGATTTTTGACCTCCTACTCTACAAGATCTCTTGTCATCTCTTTTCCTAAGTTCCTTATCCCACTCCTCATCAAATTACATGGTTACCCCCTCCCCTTTCACCTCCAGGAAAATTCCTTTATACTTCCAGCCTCCGCGTGACTTCTCTGTGCACCCGTACCTCTTAAACATTGGGTCCAAATGTCCATGAAATCCCTCCTACCCCCTGCTCCTCAAATCCCCTTCAGCATGCCTGCATCTAAAGCTCTCATGATTTGTGCCCCCCCCCCTCTCCCTCCCCTCCCCCCCCCCCCCCCCCCCCCCCCTCTCTCTCTCTCTCTCTCGTCTTTCGTAGAAGTTAGGTCAATGATAAATCATGGAAAGATGTGCTTTCGAACCCCATGCTGTTAATAATCTTCTCTAACACTTGTGTCCATCATAAAGGCTAGGTTAACGGCAGTCAGTGGACAGATTTCCTTTGGTAACCCCAGGAAGAAGAAAGGCTTCTCGCCAACTTGTCTTACAAAAGTTAAGGTCTTGACAGCCGATGGCAAGATTTGCTTTCTTACCACCCTGCTCCCCAAAGGCTGTTTTGTCTCCATCATATAGATCGGGTTCATCCCAGTTAGCGGAATTTTTTTTTCTAATCTATTCGGATGTGAAATTTCTTTTCGTTCCATTGTTAAGCTGAATTATTGCAGTGCTTCTTTCCGTGTATATTCATTCACTTATTTTCTTCTCTGGCTGTAACCCTCCACATTGTGGTTTCCTGGCTGTAACCCTCCACATTGTGGTTTCATCTCTGGCTGTAACCCTCCACATTGTGGTTTCCTGGCTGTAACCCTCCACATTGTGGTTTCATCTCTGGCTGTAACCCTCCACATTGTGGTTTCCTGGCTGTAACCCTCCACATTGTGGTTTCATCTCTGGCTGTAACCCTCCACATTGTGGTTTCCTGGCTGTAACCCTCCACATTGTGGTTTCATCTCTGGCTGTAACCCTCCACATTGTGGTTTCATCTCTGGCTGTAACCCTCCACATTGTGGTTTCCTGGCTTTAAACCCTCCACATTGTGGTTTCATCTCTGGCTGTAACCCTCCACATTGTGGTTTCCTGGCTGTAACCCTCCACATTGTGGTTTCTTCTCTGGCTGTAAGCCTCCACATTGTGGTTTCCTGGCTGTAACCCTCCACATTGTGGCTTCCTGGCTGTAATCCTCCACATTGTGGTTTCATCTCTGGCTGTAAGCCTCCACATTGTGGTTTCATCTCTGGCTGTAACCCTCCACATTTGGTGTTTCTTCTCTGGCTGTAAGCCTCCACATTGTGGTTTCATCTCTGCTGTAACCCTCCACATTGTGGTTTCATCTCTGGCTGTAACCCTCCACATTGTGGTTTCTTCTCTGGCTGTAAGCCTCCACATTGTGGTTTCTTCTCTGGCTGTAACCCTCCACATTGTGGTTTCATCTCTGGCTGTAACCCTCCACATTGTGGTTTCATCTCTGGCTGTAACCCTCCACATTGTGGTTTCTTCTCTGGCTGTAAGCCTCCACATTGTGGTTTCTTCCCTTGCTGTAACCCTTCACATTGTGTTTTTTTTCTCTGGCTGTAACCCTCCACATTGTAGTTTCCTGGCTGTAACCCTTCACATTGTAGTTTCCTGGCTGTAACCCTTCACATTGTAGTTTCCTGGCTGTGACCCTCCACATTGTAGTTTCCTGGCTGTGACCCTCCACATTGTGGTTTCTTCTCTGGATGGGTTCATAAACATTCCATGCCATTCTATGGTCTCGTGTCATTGGTTCCTAAACAAACATTCCATGCCATTCTATGGTCTCGTGTCATTGGTTCCTAAACATTCCATGCCATTCTATGGCCTCGTGTCATTGGTTCATAAACATTCCATGCCATTCTAAGGCCTCGTGTCATTGATTCATAAACAAACATTCCATTGCATTCTAAGGCCTCGTGTCATTGGTTCATGAACAAACATTCCATGCCATTCTATGGCCTCGTGTCATTGGTTCATAAACATTCCATGTCATTCTATGGCCTCGTGTCATTGGTTCATAAACATTCCATGCCATTCTATGGTCTCGTGTCATTGGTTCATAAGCATTCCATGCCATTCTATGGTCTCGTGTCATTGGTTCATAAACAAACATTCCATGCCATTCTATGATCTCGTGTCATTGGTTCATAAACAAACATTCCATGCCATTCTATGGCCTCGTGTCATTGGTTCATAAACATTTCATGCCATTCTGTGGCCTCGTGTCATTGGTTCATAAACAAACATTCCATGCCATTCTATGGCCTCGTGTCATTGGTTCATAAACATTCCATGCCATTCTATGGCCTCGTGTCATTGGTTCATAAACATTCCATGCCATTCTATGGTCTCGTGTCATTGGTTCATAAACATTCCATGCCATTCTATGGTCTCGTGTCATTGGTTCATAAACATTCCATGCCATTCTATGGTCTCGTGTCATTGGTTCATAAACATTCCATGCCATTCTATGGTCTCGTGTCATTGGTTCATAAACATTCTATGCCATTCTATGGTCTCGTGTCATTGGTTCATAAACAAACATGTAGTTGCTATCTTTTTTTAACCTAAAGTGACAAAGATTAAACATTCTATGCCATTCTATGGTCTCGTGTCATTTGTTCATAAACAAACATGTAGTTGCTATCTTTTTTTTTTAACCTAAAGTGACAAAGATTAAACATTCCATGCTATTATATGGCCTCTTGTCATTGGTTCATAAACAAACATTTAGTTATCTTGGGGGGGGGGGGGGGGGGGCGGTTCTGGAGAGTGTTTGCGACACGACATGGAAATTTGGAATTCTTATGGATCTTCATGAGTGAGGTTTTCGAGGCTGTCTTCTTTCTATTCAGAAACTGTCTGGCTGATGGGCAGTTCCAAGGCCGTATGTACTGGCATCGCGCCGTCTGACGTCTACGAGCAGCAGTTGCGTGTATCCCCAAGGGAGTATCCTTTCTCCTGTTCTTTGCAGCATCAACATTAATGTGATTGTCAGTTCCGTAAACCAGGGTTCCGAGTCCTCTCTGTTGATGACTTTGCACTCTGTGCGGTTGGAGCCACCTATGCTGGCGTACGACTACTACCCCAACTTCGCGTGGATAAGATCCGACGGGCAACCTTCCCTCTCCAATCATCGGCTAAACAACTTCTCTCCCCAAACCCTGGTTATGACTGTTCCATCCTCTCGAAGATGGTTTACTGATGGCTCTTAATCTGAAGGGGAGGGGGGGGGGGGGGGGGGGGACCTCCGCTGCATATCGCGTTCCAGCTCCGTGGCAGAGATGTTCTAACATTCCCACGTACTCTGTGAAGCTCATGCCGTTCATTCTGGCGCTTCATGTGGTCGCCAAATCAAAACATACAACACTTCCTCATTCTGTCGAACTCCTGTTCGGCTTTGGCGGCCATCGCTGGCCGTAAAATCAAGCATTCTCAACTGCCGAAACTGTTCGGCTTTGGCGGCCATTGCTGGCCGTAATATCAAGCATTCTCAACTGCCGAAACTGTTCGGCTTTGGCGGCCATTGCTGGCCGTAATATCAAGCATTCTCAACTGCCGAAACTGTTCGAAGTGTGTGTAATTTTAGCATTTATCTGGAGAGTTCACTTCAACTCGCTGCCAGCCTTGATACCGCCTTTTGCTGTCGGCTGGGCTTAAACATGATTTGAATTGAGTGGGGGGGGGGGGGGGGGGGGGGGGGGGGGGGGGGAGGGGTAGAGGGGGGAGGAGGGAGGGGGATTCCAAAAAGCAGTGTATTAGTCTGTAACCAGTAGTGATGTAGAAAAAGCATGTGTGCGCGCGCGCGCGCGAGAGAGAGAGAGAGAGAGAGAGAGAGAGAGAGAGAGAGAGAGAGAGAGAGGAGAGAGACGTTTACATCAATCCGGACACATTCATACTAATTTCTGTTGCAGACAACAGATCGTTCCAAACTGAGTCGATGAAATCTCCTCCATCTGTCTACCAGTGGTCCACTCTACTGTTCTGAATAGACATCTCCAACATCATCTGTCTACCAGTGGTCCACTCTACCTGTCCTGAATAGACATCTCCACTATCATCTGTCTACCAGTGGTCCACTCTACCTGTTCTGAATAGACATCTCCACCATCATCTGTCTACCAGTGGTCCACTCTACCTGTTCTGAATAGACATCTCCAACATCATCGGTATACCAGCGGTCCACTCTACCTGTCCTGAATAGAGGACATCTCCATTATCTCTCTGCTGGCTGTCCACTCTACCTGTCCTGAATAGAGGACATCTCCATCTCTCTACCAGCGGTCCACTCTACCTGTCCTGAATAGAGGACATCTCCAACATCTCTCTACCAGCGGTCCACTCTACCTGCCCTGAATAGAGGACATCTCCAACATCTCTCTACCAGCGGTCCACTCCACCTGTCCTGAATAGAGGACATCTCCAACATCTCTCTACCAGCGGTCCACTCTACCTGTCCTGAATAGAGGACATCTCCAACATCTCTCTACAGCGGTCCACTCCACCTGTCCTGAATAGAGGACATCTCCAACATCTCTCTACCAGCGGTCCACTCTACCTGTCCTGAATAGAGGACATCTCCATCATTTTCCCTCAGCTGTCCATTCTACTGTCCTGAATGGAGGACATCATCATCTCTCTACAAGCTATCCATTCTACTGTCCTGAATGGAGAACATTATCATCTCTCTACAAGCTGTCCATTCTACTGTCCTGAATAGAGGACATCATCATCTCTCTACAAGCTGTCCATTCTACTGTCCTGAATAGAGGACATCATCATCTCTCTACAAGCTGTCCATTCTACTGTCCTGAATAGAGGACATCATCTCTCTACAAGCTGTCCATTCTACTGTCCTGAATAGAGGACATCATCATCTCTCTACAAGCTGTCCATTCTGCTGTCCTGAATAGAGGACATCTCCAACATCATCTCTCGGATAATTGAACATTCCAACTGTCCTGAATAGAGGACATATCCAACACCATCCGCAGCTGTCCACTCTACCTGTCCTGAATTGAGGACATCTCCACCATCCCCCATACCAGCCATTTTTTTTCATCAATTCTGGATGCTTCGTCCTAAACCTAAACGCCCTGCCCACTCGCCATAAAGGGCTGTTGTTCCCACTACTGTGTATGTCAAAGACATCTCCACTAACGCCAGCATGCCTAGAAGTTTGACGTGAAACCAAGGGTATGAAAGAAAACGAAAATCGATGAAAACTTAAAAAATATGAACAGTGCTGATTTGAAAGGAACTGAAGTGTGTTGGCCCATTTAGTGTATCGTGAATGTGGAATTTGTGTTACCTGTGCTAGGATAAATAGACCTCTTCGGTTCGGAGAGGGTTTCCAGTATTTTGTAGTGGACCTATATCCTTGATGCTCATCAAAGACAGAATTCTCGGGGTTTTTTTCTTTTTTTTCTTGCATTTATTTACAACTACTGTTATTTCAATCTCTGCGCAACATGTTCACTTTATAATAAGAGAGAAAAAGAAAAATCAAGCGGAAAAAGTAAGAGAACGAAGAAACGACGGCCAAACTGTGTCATTTAATCATTTCCTTTTAATTGAGAAATATATTTTTTCATATCAATTTCATTTTACACCGCTTGTATAACAGAATTGTATGTGCATTTTAAATCAACGAAAGTATATTTTTAATCACTGTTTTCTGTTGATGTGGACAGACTATAAATCATAAACTGATCGACAATTTCTGTTGTGGGGACGTTCATTCTGACAGTGCTGTTTTGAAGTTGTGCGTGTGTGTGTGTGAGCGCGCGCGCGCGAGAGAGAGAGAGATAACGATAACGATAACGATATTTTATTCAAAAAAGGCCAAAGCCCCATTTGAAGGGGATATATGCAAAGCTAAATGACAACTTTTCACGCACTTTAGTGTACTAAATCAGTATAATCATATGACCTGCTTATATGAGTTACAGTATCAACATATTACAGTGCTCCGCCGTTTGAACGACTTATACAGATACATAGAAAAATGATTCATAACACTTTCATTTCTCGACGACAAAAGTAAGACTAAACTAAATAATGATGGTCTGCTATAATACTTGGCAGGGATATATTTTTGCTCTCAAATCATTTAGTGCTGGGCAACACAAAGCAAAGTGGACTTCATCCTCTGCACCGGATCCACACATAGGGCACAACAAAGACCTTTTATCTTTTTTATACCTCTGACTATGCACTGTTATGTCAGAGACACCTAGTCTAAACTTTGTTAAAGCACATTTTATTAAATCTGTTCATATCTATTCCAATGTATGGTTCCGCTATATAATTCATCTTAATTGTCTGTACATAGAGAATCTGTCACTACTTTGGATATGACAGTCCCAATCTTGCCACCTACAGTCTATCATGCGTTGCTTAAAAACAGGCCAAAAAACTTGGGACGCAACCCACACCTTGATTTAGCATACAAAGGAAAAACCATAACTACATAAACAATTTCGAATATTTGTTGCCCACGTAACTTTACCTTAGCATCTAAGTCATACAGTGTTTTGTATGCTTGTGCAGGTAGTCTGTCACCATGCATCTGTATCAGTTTGAGCCAATATTTAATGCTTTTGAAGTATGAATTGATGTAAATTGGAAATCTTCCAAGTTCACCATACACCAAATCATTCGGGGTACGTCTGTCCACACATAAAAATCGTTTCATGGCAAAACGGTGCAATTTTTCAATTTCATGACCTGTTTCAAACGCCCAAATCTCAGCTCCATACTGGACTATTGGCTGAACTTGTGCATCAAACAACTTGAAAAATAACTCAGCTGAACTGTTTTCAAACTTATACAAAACATTTAACACACTTATAATGGCACGTTTGCCTCTGTTCACTAGGTCCTGACATGCAAAAGTAAAGCTGAGCTTCGTGGAAAAAATATACCCAAGTACTTATATGCGTTTACAACTGATATTTTTGATGTACCATAAACCCATCTCTCGCGTGCAGCCAAATAGCCACCTTTACGGAAAACTAAACATTTGTTTTGTCCATATTTACCTTAAGCTCAAGTCTTTGTACAGCAGAGTGTAAACTATTCAGCTGAGTTTGTAAACCTATAACAGTTACGAGAGAGAGAGAGAGAGAGAGAGAGAGAGAGGGGGAGGGAGGGCATTTGTTCAGAATTTTAAGAATTGTAATTCGTGTAAGTGGTGACCTCTCGGTAAACGGATGATTCTCTTTTCCTTTGGGAATGATGGATTGAAGAGTTCTTTAGGTGTAGTCTCATCTGAAAATTTAATTGGAGTTCTGTCCTTGAGTTGATGATTCTCCATCTTCAAATGGATCAGATCAGGATCCTCAAATGAAACCTGGGCAACAGATTGATCTTGGCTGGTAATACTGACTGCATGCACTTTGCTCTGAATATTTATAG